>JAMPIV010013344.1:0-214311 GCA_024509875.1 Oreohelix idahoensis
CTAAATTATACTATCTTATTCCATCTCTTACTCTCTTACTCTCTCTATTACTTTCTCTTGCTCTCTTTTACTCTCTCTTTAAATCTCACTTACTAACTCTTCTTTACTCTCTCTTGCTCTTTCGCTTACACACTCTCTCTCTACGTAACTCTAACTCATCCCTCTGTCTCTCTCACTCTCACGTACACCGCTAGCTTACATATTCTATTTTTAAAACCACTTTTATTTACTTGTTTATTAATTTTTGATCTGTAAATTAGCAATAGCTGTCCTTGTTTACAAACAGATGCCTATATCGTAGTTACCTCTATATCTACCTTGACCCGGTGGTTTGCAACAAGCAATCAACTAAAGTAAACGTAACAGCCTTTTATAGTTGTTCTTTTGAAGAAGTGTTGTCCATTTTGTTGTTTTTCATATTTGTCCTTCATAAAGTTTATATTTACCAATTGCTCCTTTATTTTCCTCTTCTTCTTATGCACGTTGTTTCCTCCTTCTTCCCCATTTAGTATTGTCGTATTTATCTTATTTTGTGGGTCATGTAGGTGATCATGTCTCTCCACAACTTCGTGCCCTGTGCTGTTAATCAGTCTTTTATTGACTTTTTATTATTGACTTTTTACTCTGGATAATTTTACATCGCCTAGTATCTTTGTTTGTTGTTGCCCTATATTTCTCTTGCCATCAGTATTTCCTGTTGCCACAATTTATTCCAGCTTTGAGCTTACGACAACGTCATCTAGTAAGGTGGGACTACGTCATTCTAATTTGTGTAATGTGCTTCGTTTCAATGCTGGCTTCTCTCAGGACACCCTCATCATTCGTTTTAACTGTACATAGTGTTCCTAACATTTTTCCGAAAAGCCTTATCTCTGTGGGTTCCATGGATCTATTTCTTTGTTTATAGCGTGTCTCTGGCTGGCTTCCATGTGACAAGATCGGCTCTATGTAACACTAAATAACTTTAATTTTACTCACATTTTCGTGGCATAGGTTGCTCACTACTGTTTATTTAGACATATTCTCTTTATCTACTAGTCTGACTCTCCTGTTTATATAGGGGTAAACGGCAATGAGAGAGATGACAGACTAACCTAGAGAACACCCAAAGTGGGGTATTGGATTGGACAAGGCGGACATACTAAGGACGATTCACAATTTCCTGTTAGATAACGACACAGGAATCGATGAATCAACAAGGATTAGATTTGGCATTAAACATAAGACCAGAAGGGATGGACTTGTAAGAGAATACATCCGTCGTGTATACAACCAGCGTACTATAGGAGCAATTAGTATTCCTACGCTTCACCAATTTGCCGAGGGAGGCTGAGCATCTATGGAGAGCAGTGTCGCGAAGCCCTGGCAGTTGACACTTCTCACAGGATGGACTGACATACAGATTTACACAACATGGATTCAATGGAAAACCCGGTCAGGACGATCCAAGGTTTAATCCACAAGATAAAATAAAACAGAGCGAGCTGTATACACATCAATTCAAGCTTCACTCTCTGACATTACACGTCCGGCATCTTCAGTCATTGAACTTGTCATTCATACTGCCCATATTTCCGTTGTCGGCCTTTTCTAATATAAACTGCAGATATAATATTTCTGCGCGTGCTTTAACTTTCATCCCCAAAGATACCTGAGAGCCTTGGAAATACACAATTCCTGAATAATATTAATTCTGCACACCACTAAAATGGACACCTTGTCCTTCCACAGACTCGACCAACGTCCACTCTCTAACTAACGTCACACTTTCCCTCTGACGTACGCAGGGGAATACCAGAACAAGGTTTTCCTTGTAAAACTACTAACAGGTGTCCTCAATGTGTGTCATTTTCCCGTTCGCAAAAGGCGACTGAGGAACAGAAGAACAAAATCTTTATTTCAACAGGGTAAAGAAATAGGTACGTTTGCCTTTGAACATTTCTGCCCTTAAATAATAAAATTCTTAAAGTTTTTTAAAAATAATATATTATTAATTTCAATCACAAGTAATCAATATTATCATCGCATTCAATAACACTGGCTAACAAAAAAAAAAAATTATTTTTTCTTTCTCTAACATTTCTGTGTTTTTCTGGTCAATTTTAATGCGCTGTTTTTAAATCTGCAAACCGTTTTTCTCTATCAGGTCGGGATCTCTAGAAATACGCAATTTAAGTTTTTTTAACAACGCATACAGTATTACAACATCATTCGTACAAGAAGTATAACAGTTATGTAGGCTTGAATTTCTTTGCAGTCGACTTTCGTCGGTGAATGGCATGGGGTACATCGCGATGAAGCATCCAACAATAATCGGCAAGCATGGTTACACTCCACCGTCCTTGATAACGTTACTCCATTACGGCGATATCTTGATGGAATCGTTCTCCATGTTCATCGCTGACTTCGCCAAGGTTGTCAGAGGAAAAGTCAAGATGCGAATCGAGCAAATGGATTTTGAGGGACATGTTACAGCCCATAATTCTGTATGCATCTATGCACTGCTTAACAATATGCACATAGTCGACAGATTTGTGATTTCCCAGAAAGTTATCGACGATCGATTTGAATGCCATCCATGCGCGAAGTTCACTACCATGTAACAAGTTCTCGAATTGTTTGTCTGCAATAACTTTCCTAATCTGAGGTCCTACAAAGACACCTTCCTTTATTTTTGCATCGCTAACTTGCGGAAACTTTTCTCGAAGATAAGTGAAAGCTTTGCTCGTTTTATCTAACGCTTTTACGAAATTCTTCATGAGCTCCAACTTTATATGTAACGGTGGTAAAATGATGCTGTCTTTGTTAACTAATGGCTCGTGTATTACATTTTTATGCCCGAGCTGCATACGATCCCTGATAGGCCACACCTTTCTTGCATAATGTTCCTGTCTGTTGCGGCTGTCCCATTCACATAGGAAGCAACAAAATTTAGTATAGCCAGTCTGCATGCCCGTGAGAATTGCAATGACCTTTAGGTCTCCACAAATCCGCCACTGGTAGTCATTGTACTTTATTTTTGACAAAAGTATAGCCATATTGTCATAAGTTTCTTTCATATGAACAGAGTAGGCGACTGGAATTGATGACAATAAATTTCCGTTATGCAATAACACAGCTTTTAGACTAGTCTTGGAAGAGTCGATGAAAAGTCGCCATTCGTTGACTATGTGCTCATGACCGAGGCGCACCATTAGACCATTTACATCTTTGCAATAGCAAATGTCATCATCCATCTCAAAGTATTGAACAAGTTCTCTGTGTCTATGACGAAATTTAGATATCGGAGTATTGGGCGCTAAAAGATTCCATTCTTTGAGTCGCGAACCGAGTAATTCCGCTTGTCCTTTGGTAAGAGCGAGATCACGTTTTAGATCTGAAAGTTCTGAATGGTTAATTAAGTGAACACCATCATTCACCGGTATATAATCCGAGTCAGAATTAGTTTCTAAAGCAGGTAAACTATCACTTTCTGATGGTTCATTCACGTCCAACGGATATTGCTCTGGTGGAACTGGGTTCGGACATGTGATTGGATCATGAGGCACTAGTTTCGAAACCGATTCAATATTTGGATAAACCACAGACTTTCTAGTTTTAAAAGTGAAACCATGGATATTTGTCAAGCAGAAGAAACAATCAGTAGCGTGATTTGTCGGTTCACGCTATATTACTGGCACTCCAAAAGGCATCGACTTATGCTTCGGCGATTTTCATAACCAACCTGCCAATGTATTTGCACAAGTCGAACAAACTGCATTTGGCTTCCAAGATTTATTTGCATCATCAACTTTCGAATCGAAATAAAGTTCATATGCTTTCTTTAGTAATGGTGTAAAGTTTTTCTGGTGAACACGATCGGTAAAATATCCGCACACGTAACAGAACAGATCCGCCGAATTTCTACAACTTCTAGAAGCCATATTTCGCTCAGAATTATTTCAAAATACAGTAACTATTTGAAAAATAGCGTACCATATGTCATGCATCTTTTAGCAGTATAAAAAGTAGAATTATTTTGCATTTTATTAATTTTTAATAAGTTATATAGTAAAAATGAAACGGAGCAAATAACGGTTTCCCAAAAATGTATTTATTCACAAATATCTTAAGAACCCGATGTGATAGAGATAAACGGATTTCAAATATGAAATCAGCGCAAGAAACTGACCTAAGAACACTTATTCTTATATAAGAAAGAAAAATGTTGTTTGTCAGTGTAATTAAGCACATATACATTTATGCGCGCGCACATACAGAGCGATATATATATATATATATATATATATATATATATATATATATATATATATATATATATATATATATATATATATATATATATATATATATATATATATATATATTATATATATATATATATAATACAGTAGAACTCCATTTATCCGAACCCCAATTATCCGAACATCCAATTATCCGAACACTTTTTCCAGAAAAAAAAATAAATCAATCGCCACCAGTCACGTTAGACTACATTTCTGAATCTTTTCATGCGGCAAGCTTCAAATGTGTGCGAACAATTTGTAGAGGATGGGATGGGCTAATGGTCGGTCGCTTACGTACAGGAAGTCAGTTAGATCATAAAGTCAGTTAATATCTGGTTTACCAATCCAGTGTACGTGTGCGTTCTAGGCAGAACACTGGCTAAACAGACAGTTCAACTTAAAATAATTGTGTCTGCTACTACAGCAGAATAATTTTGGTGTACAAGTATTTCTCTGTGCGATATGGCATCTTCCAGTAGGCCTAAAGCATATAAAAGGAACCGCAATGTTTTGTCAATTGAAACGAAAACAGAAATTATCAAGAGACTAGGAAAAGGTGAAACTGTGTCTTCACTTGCGAGGATTTTTAATGTTGGGAAAGCTACCGTCTCTGACATTAAAAGTAAAAAGGATAAAATTATGAGTTTTGCATCGAAATTGGAGAGTGAAAATGGGTCGAAGAAACGTAAAACCATGAGAAATGCGAAATATTTGAAATTGGAAGAGGCTTTGTATATATGGTATCTGCAAAGAAGAAGCAAATCGGAACCTATCTCTGGCTCTCTATTGTGTGAAAAGGCACTTCAGTTCAACAATCAACTTGACGGTCCTCCTGACTTTAAATCTCGTCATGGCATACGAGAACTGGAGATTCAAGGGGAATCGTTATCTAGCGATGCAACTGCCGCTGAAAATTTTAAAGAAACTTTCTTGGCTTTTTTTGGGAAGAAGAAGGTTATTCACTCGATGATGTGTATAATGCCGATGAGACTGGCTTATACTGGAAATCATTGCCTCAAAAATCACTTGCATCTCAGCGCGAAGCAGCTGCCCCTGGGTTTAAAAAGTGCAAAGAGAGAGTAACAATTTTGGTAGCCGCGAATGCTAGTGGAAGTCATCGTTTACCGGTGCTAATGATCGGCAAAGCCAAAAAACTACGTTGTTTAAAGAATGTGACATGTATCCCATTGTGCTACAAAGCACAGAAGAGTGCTTGGATAAATAGTGAAATATTTCTTGATTGGTATACAAATCAGTTCATCCCAAATGTGAAGAGGTTGAGAGAACAAGAAAAGAAAACTGGAAAAGTAATTCTTCTACTGGACAATGCACCATCTCATCCAGAGACGGATACATTGAATGCAGTTGATACAAATTTTAAAGTAATTTTTCTGCCTCCCAATGTAACAGCACTGATTCAACCAATGAATCAGGGTGTTATAGCAAAGCTTAAAAAGATGTACAAGAAGGAAGTCCTGCGTCGTTTATTGTTGGCTGAAGATGAAGAACGTGTGGTGGCGTTTTCCAAAAAGCTTAATCTCAAAGACTGCTGCTATATGTTAGCTGATGCTTGGACCACCCTGTCACAAGATAATCTCAACAAGGCTTGGAATAGATTGCTTGGGAAAAAAGGAGGAAATGAAACTACTGCAGTGGACACAAATGATGATTGTATAAATGAAGTTGTGGAACTGTTTCAATGCCCGGATTTTCGGACTGTGACAAAGATGATGCACACATGTGGCTAGAAGATGATAATGATTCTGGTTTTCAGTTTTTTAATGACGAAGAAATTTTATCTTATGTGCAAAAAGAAAACCAAATACATGTAGTGACCGATGACGAAGACTCCTCAGAAGTACATGATGTACTTGTAGATTATGAAGAAAACCCAAAACGTCGACCAAGTCCTGAAGAGGCCTTTATAGCACTAGAATCAGCGATGGCTTGGTACGAGCAAGAAGATGACAGCTGTCCTACACAGCTTCTGCTGTTGAAGGGAATGCGGGACTTAGCAGCCAAAAGCAGACTATCCAGTTTGGTGCAAAAGAGGATTCCTCATTATTTTAAATAGTGGGCTACATCTGTGCAAGTACATGTATACGTAAGTTGCGCCTGGTTTTGAATCGTTTGTAATGTTATTTTGAAAACATTTCTCTTTCTTAACAAAAAAAAAAAATTAATACAAGTAGTACATGCACTGCAGTGTAATGACAGATTTTAGTGATACAGTAATCTAATACAGTGTGGGTATTATTATTACAGTACAAGTAAATATGTTTTATAGTGTATTTTCCTTGTGATGGTTAATTATTTTTAGAAATATGTGTACATGTACTCGATACATTATGTAATCCAATTATCCGAACATTTGATTATCCGAAACGATGCTCGGTCCCATGGGGTTCGGATAAATGGAGTTCTACTGTATATATATATATATATATATATATATATATATATATATATATATATATATATATATATATATATATATATATATATATATATATATATATATATATATATATATATATATATATATATATATATATATATATATATATATATATATATATATGTAGATATATATATAAATATATAAATATATATATATATATGTCTGTATATATATAGATAAATATATATATATATATATATATATACTGAAGCACATTAAAAACGCACCACCTGTATAATCCAGGAACAGAGTGTGAAATGTAAATATAAGTGTTTGCAAGTTTACATATTTGGAATCTTTATTCATTTTCCTATGAATCCATGCTGGTCATTAATTTGTACATTTGATTGTTATGAAATTCATTGCATTCTGTGCAGGCAAGGGAGAAAACCAAAAATGCAACCAATTAAAAAAACTCATTCACACTATCCTCAGTATCTGGTATGTCCACCGTGTGCTTGCAAACAAGCTTGGCAGCGGCTCCGCATGGAACGCTCAAGTCTCTGAAGGAAATTCCGGGGAATCAAGTCCCATTCACGTGTAAGAGCAGCTTCGAGCTGTTGCAGATTAGCTGGAGAACCTTGCCTGTAGACTCTGCGTCCAAGCTCGTCCCACATATGTTCTATAGGGGACATGTCTGGTGATAGGGCAGGCCAATCAATCGTCACAATGTTCTGCTGCTGTAGATATTGCTGCGTAATGCATGCGGTGTGCGCACGTGCGTTATCCTGCTGGAGAAGCTGCAAGTCTGGATAATTTGTGAACGCAAGAGCAACCAATGCACCCAGAACCTCATCACGATATGTCACAGCATTAACATTTCCACGGAAGACGTGAAGAGGCAAGCGCGATTGTGAAAACTGAATCCTCCCCAAATGTGAATACTGCCACCTCCAAATCGGTTGTGCTGACGAACACAGCAATCTGCAAGCGCTTTCCACACCGTCGCCAAATCCGCATACGTCCATCAGCAAAGGATATGTTGAATCTGCTGTCGTCTGTGATTAGGACAGCATTCCACTGCAGTCTAGTCATCTGACATGTTGCTCTGCCCATTGCAGGCGCTGCTGACGATGTCTGTGAGTCAAGTTTGGCCCAACATAAGGTCGTCTTGCAGTAAGGCCTGTATCTCTGAGTCGTCGTATGACTTTCATTCGAGAGACTTACCCACGTCTACCCACTATTACTCTTGCTGTTTGACTTGCCGGGAGAGAACGATTCCTTAGGTGACTCAGCACAATATGACGATCTTGCGCAGGGGTAGTAACTCGTGGTTGGCCACTCCGAATTCTATCCCGGGCACTGCCAGTGGTTCCGTAACGTTCATTGAGACGTACAATAGTGCTGTGGTGGCAATTCATCCTTCAGGCAATGGCCCGCGAGCTCAATCCGGTCTCCAACATACCAATGGCGCGTTGGCGGTCGTTTTCAGATAGTCGTGGCATTTCAGGCACATGTACTGGGTGTTTAGTCTCAACGGCCTTTTTATACCGAGTATACTGCCACAACGCGTACACATTTTCAGGGTCATAGCTGTTGGGAATCGTGTTGCACGTGTAACTTTCATTGTTTTCATGTAGTCTGTACACAAACCCGTGGGTTGAATCATGCACTTTCCATTCCAGCAGCCATTCTCTCTCTACCTCATGACAAACACGGGGAAAATTCATTCCCACACTTTTTTCCCAGCATCTCGACATCAGTATATATAATAGTGGTGCGTTTTTAATGTTCTTCAGTATATAAATATAGCTATCTCCACCCTCTAGAAACTTCACAAAAATATTAACAACAATATGAACTAGTCAACTACAGACATGTTTATAAGTCGTACTAAATCGCCTATCCAACTGATATTAAGTTTAATATTTTGTTTTTTTGTTTGTCACAAGCTGTTACCTTCTGGCACTGGTTATCCTTTACACTTGAATAGTTTCACTCTTTGATAAATTTTTGATTTACGTTTCCTCCAACTATTAAAAAAAAAAAATGTTCCTTTGCTGACGTAGTTTCACTGAGCAGATGTTGTTGTGTCTATTGAAGTGGCGATTCTACAGGACATCACAGAGAGTCTGAACTTGTCTTTGGCTGATGCAGGGCGACTTGCCCAGAATCGTGATGCGTTCAGAGCAGCTGTAATGGAGACAACGTTCTGGAAAGAATACGTCACATGATGATGATGACCTTTTATCTTTGAATCCAGGAGTTTATCTCTGATTGGCTGGTTTATGAACTATGCAACCAGTAATGCCACAGCTGGGTATTCTTTTTACTAGATCTGGGTTTTTTGGCTTCCATCTGGGCATCTGGGTATTTTTTGTCCAAATCTGCATTGATCTGGGCATATTTGAAAATTGACATTTACAATGTATGTATGTTCTGTGCACTGAGCATTATACATTATATTAATATTATAATAAATGTAAAAAATTATGTGCTATATATTTTTTATTCCACTTAAATTTAATTCTTGTTTTTAACCACATCAATGACGTTGTTTTTTGACTCGTTTACATCAGCTGTTGGATCCAAAGCAAGTTCTCAAGATCAACAAACCTTCTGTCATTCCATTAGCAGCGCAGTTCCCAACAGTTGTTTCAGAAGAGAGCCTTGATTGTCTGTCTGATAAATGGCGAGAACTGGCATCGTACCGAAAAGATCTTGGACATCTGGTGGATGAGGATCCGCCCGCATTCTGGCTGGGACTGCAACAAGTAACAGATGCTAATAACCAGAAGAAATTTGATGTTTTGGCTCACCTCATGTGCACGCTTATGGCACTACCTCACTCCTCAGCATGCGTCGAAAGCGTGTTTTGAAAGGTTAACTTAGTTAAAACTAAACAAACCAACAAGCTTTTGTGTGATACAGTTTCCAATCGAATACTAGCCAAGCAAGCAGTTGCCAAAGATGGAGTTTGTCATAAGTTTAGTCCTAGTAAAAGCGTGGTTGAAGATGTGCGTGAAGGACGTTGTCGGCAGAGATATGCAAAGATTTTGGAACTCCACAATCAAGATTCCACGTTGTCAATTCATGCATATGATCTTGACGAAGGAGAAGTTGTCGACATGGATGCCGAGTCGCTGACAAGTGACAATTTTTAACAGTAACAATTTACAACTAACATTTTATATTTGATTTGAGGAACATTTTGTTAATGCAACTATTGTAAGTATGTTTTAAAACATCTCATTTTCAAAAGTTCATATATTGGGATGTTAATAAAATAATTTTAATATAATTGTGAATTTTTGGTAATAAAAAATAAAATAAAAATGAAGAAATAAATAAAAATTGGTAGCACACAGCTTATTTGTGCTAAAGTTGCACTAAAAGATTGTGTATGCATCGTTTATCCCGTGTATTTGAGGCATAAAATAATCTGGGTATTTCTGGTTTTTTTTTAAAGAAGAAAATCTGGGTTTATGTCTAGAACTTGAGTGGCAACCCTGTATGCAACAAGCTCAAGGTCACTACCGTTTTCTAAAAATATCTGATGCATTTGTTGGAAAATTAAAACCGGCGCTGAAGTTACACATCTTTGCTGATAATTAATTCTCTACGACTCCATCCAAGTTAAAGTGAGTTTTTCAAAAATCGTCTAATACTGATGTTTAACTTTTGTAGTTACATTAAGTGTTTGTAGCACAGTTGTTACTAACGTTAAGAGAAGTAGGTCATTCATTTCCTTTTGCGATTATTACAGAGAATGACGCCATATCTACAGGTTCTTTGCAGGAAGACGGTGACTATGCTGGTGTATTGCTGGCCTCTACAGCAATTAGTTTTACAATATGTCGTTTCCAACCCCATATACAACTTCAATTTAGTAGGTTCTTAAAGTATCTCTGAGGGAGCACTAGTTCTATGTTAGCAGTAGTCCTATATGAGCAGTAGTTCTATGTTAGCAGTAATTCTATGTTAGCAGTAATTCTATGTTAGCAGTAATCCTATGTTAGCACTACTTCTATGTTAGCAGTAGTTCTGTGTTAGCAGTAGTTCTATGTTAGCAGTAGTCCTATGTTAGCAGTAGTTCTATGTTAGCAGTAGTCCTATGTTAACAGTAGTTCTATGTTAGCAGTAGTTCTATGTTAGCAGTAATTCTATGTTAGCAGTAGTTCTATGTTAGCAGTAGTTCTATGTTAGCAGTAGTCCTATGTTAGCAGTAGTTCTATGTTAGCAGTAATTATATGTTAGCAGTAGTCCTATGTTAGCAGTAGTTCTATGTTAGCAGTAGTTCTATGTTAGCAGTAGTTCTATGTTTGCAGTAGTTCTATGTTAGCACTAGTCCTATGTTAGCAATAGTTATATGTTAGCAGTAGTCCTATGTTAGCAGTAGTTCTATGTTAGCAGTAATTCTATGTTAGCAGTAGTCCTATATTAGCAGTAGTTCTATGTTAGCAGTAATTCTGTTAGCAGTAGATCTATGTTAGCAGTAGTTCTATGTTAGCAGTAGTTCTATGTTAGCAGTAATTCTATGTTAGCAGTAGTTCTATGTTAGCAGTAATTCTATGTTAGCAGTAATCCTATGTTAGCAGTAGTTCTATGTTAGCAGTAGTTCTATGTTAGCAGTAGTTCTATGTTTGCAGTAGTCCTATGTTAGCAATAGTTATATGTTAGCAGTAGTCCTATGTTAGCAGTAGTTCTATGTTAGCAGTAATTCTGTTAGCAGTAATTCTATGTTAGCAGTAGTCCTAAGTTAGCAGTAGTCCTATGTTAGCACTAATCCTATGTTAGCAGTAGTCTATCTCCCCAAAGATCATACTGCCACCACATGCTGCTGGTCCCCTTCCAAAAACACCTGCAGTAAATTATTGATGTGCTCTTGTAGTAGTGATTGCTGAGGCACGTTTGTTTTACTTGCCTGAAGAAGCAGAAGTCCTTTTTCTGTCTGTAGCCCCGCACAGACCCCTCAGGAATGAAACGGGATAGTAGAAGCAATATACTATTGTAATTTGCGTCCTTTAGATGCCACGGTCTGCCATCAATGGTACCTATACCTTGTAGCGGTATGGCGGCTTGTGTACCCTGACAATCCCCAGAGCTATGCCAGTGGGAGATTTACTCCTGGTAGGTTCAACCAAGCTGGACTGGTCTGCGTGGGTAGGGGTCAAACAAAAGCTGGTACTCTGGTCCTCCAGGTTGGGGGTTTTAGCACAGGGCTGACACCCCTGTCTATGTGAAAAATCGCACGTTACGGAAACAACAATAAATGGAAAAACTTTGCTGCGGGACGGACATCCGGAGTCTCAGGCTCGTATGACTGACAGTGGTGAAAGCCGAAAGGAAGCCACTGGCATGAAAACGGATGCCACGACCGCAAAACACGAAACCAGAATTGGGTTTTGGAACGTTAGAACTATGAATGAGGCAGGAAAGCTGAGACAAATCACAGCAGAGATGAGGAACTACAAGATACATATCCTGGGAATAAGTGAGAGCAGATGGACAGGTAAGGGGAGAATAAATCCAGCTACAGGGGAAACAGTTCTTTATTCTGGCAGAGAGGATGGTCAGCACAACGAAGGTGTAGCCAATATCCTGAAGAAAGGAATGGAAAGGTCTTTACTGGAATGGAAACCCACCAACAACAGACTGATAAGAGCAAGACTGAGAGGGAGGTTCACCAACACCACAATTATACAATGCTATGCACCAACAAATGACAGCGATGAAGAGATCAAGGACGAGTTCTATCAACAGGTACAAAAAGAAATGGAAACTACACCCAGGTACGATCTCATTATAGTAATGGGAGTCCTAAATGCGAAAGTGGGAGCATACAATAATTATAACGAAAGAGTAATGGGGAAATGCGGCAGTGGAACAGCAAATGAGAATGGGGACAAATTAATAAGCTTCTGCAGTATAAACAACCTGGTCATTGGAGGAACACTTTTTCCACACAAGGAAGTGCACAAGTTAACATGGGAATCCCCAAATGGACGAGACAGAAACCAGATAGATCACATAATGATCAATGGCAGATGGAGACATGCACTACAAGACGTGAAAGTAAGAAGAGGCGCAGATGTGGGAAGTGATCATTACCTAGTAGTAGCAAGACTGAAAGTGAAACTCAGAGCTGCTGGACCAGTTGCAGTCAAACAGAAAAGATACAACATCACGAAACTGAAGGATCCCCTCACCTGAAAAGCTTTCGTGGTCGACGTAAAGAGAAGATATGAGATTATCAAAAGCCAGGAAAGAACAGAGACCGATGATGTTGACCAGAGATTCAACACCATCTCAAGAATATACAAGGAAAGCAGCAAGTCATGCTTGGGATTCCAGGAAAGAAAGAGCCAAGACTGGATAACACCAGATACGCTAAACACCATAGCGAAGAGAAAAGAAATGAAAAGAAAGAAAACAGAAGCTAAGTCTCCCAGGTTAAAGGCAATATATAGTGAACAGTACAGTCAGCTGGACAAGGAAGTTAAACGTCAAACCCGTGCTAACAAAAGGACATTTCTGGATGACCTTGCACGACAGGCAGAAGAGGTAGCACTGAGAAATGAACAAAGCACAGTATTCAAAATAACTAAAATCATCAGGGGTAAACGAGGTGCAAACAATATTACATTAGTAAGAGATAAGCACGGACATCTCATCACGACAGTAGAGAGACAGGAAATAAGATGGGCAGAGCATTTCAGAGAAACTCTGAATGGAACCACCAGAGACACAATTGAATGTTCCTGGGGCTGAAAATGATCTAGATGTTAATACAGACATCCCACGAAAAGAAGAAATCATCACAGCAATCAAAGGGTTACAGAATGGAAAAGCTCCTGGTCATGATAACTTAAATGCAGAGCTATTTAAGACAGACCCAGAGCTAGCAGCAGAACTATTAGAACCACCATTTGCACAAGTCTGGAAAACAGGGACAACACCAACAGAGTGGAGAAAAGGAATAATTGTCAAATTGCCCAAGAAGGGAGATCTTGCAGACTGCAATAATTGGAGAGGAATAACTCTTCTCTCAGTTCCCAGCAAAATACTAGGCAGGATAATTATACTGGGAATCTCAAAAGCAGTAGACCACAAACTGAGGAAAGAACAAGCAGGATTTAGAAAGAACAGAAGATGTGTAGATCATATATTTACCCTCAGGAACATTATAGAGCAGTGCTCAGAATGGCAAAGACAGCTGTACAGTAATTTCGTTGATTTTGAAAAGGCTTTTGACAGTATACATAGGGACAGTTTATGGAAAATACTGAGGGCTTATGGAATTCCAAGCTGCATAGTGTCAATCATAAAAAGCCTATATGCCAACTTTACGTGTAGCATTGGGCAGAGCAACCTAACCTTTGAAGTGAAGACAGGAGTACGACAGGGATGCCCCTTATCAACCACTCTATTTTTAACAGTCATAGACTGGGTGATGCGCCAGACAACAGAGGGCAATCCAAGAGGAATAAGATGGACTACATTTTCTACATTGGAAGATTTGGAATATGCAGATGACATTGCACTGCTAGCACATTCACATGAACACATCCAGGAAAAAACGGATAGACTTAATAAGTATTGCCAGCAGGTGGACTTGAACATCAACCTAAAGAAGACAGAAGTCATGACGCTCAATGCGAGCAACCCTGGGCCCATATTAGTAAGGAATCAGCAACTGGAACAGACAGATGCCTTCATATACCTAGGATGCATAGTAACACCAGACAGCGGAGCAAGCAGAGACATCAACAACAGAATGAACAAAGCAAGAACAGCCTTTTTTAGTCTAAACAACATCTGGAAGTCCTCTCAGTACAGCACAGGCACAAAATTAGGATTATATTAGAGCTGTGTACTTTCTGTGCTTCTCTATGGCGCGGAGAGCTGGAGAGTTACAGAGAAGGAAATGTCGAAATTGTCCTCTTTTCACACAACATGCCTAAGAAAAATTCTCAGAATCTTTTGGCCGAATACCATCACCAACCAAGATCTGCTTACTCGGAGCAAGCAAGAGGACATGCACACCATCATAGCTGGCAGACGCTGGAGCTGGGTTGGCCATGTCATCAGAAGAGACCCCGATGCCATCACAAGAACAGCTATGCTATGGACCCCTGAAGGAAAACGAAAGAGAGGCCGACCAAAAACAACTTGGCGGAGGACTGTGGAGGCTGAGATGCAAAGAATGAACCAGAGTTGGGGCACTGTAGGAAGGATGGCCGCCGACCGAGCAAAGTGGAATCAATTTGTTGTTGCCCTACAAGACGCCACCAGGCGTAATGGCCACTGACTGCTTTGACGGTCGGCGGCTAAGGATCAAAGAAGAAGAAGATGCCACGGGGTTCCTGGTTCCAATCTAGTCCTCGGAACTAGACCAGGAGGAACGAAGAAACGAACTTTACTTTCAAAGGGTTAAGAATTGAGCGCGCAAGCCCGTCTACCATTCTGCCCTTCCACTCTCACATATCTTGCATACTATATTCTTTCATTCTCATGTGTTACTTAAAGCATTAATTTAGAGGCATGTAATATTATAAAGGTAATATAATAGCAAACATTTGCAATATCCATTCATAATCAAAATTAAGTTTTTTTTTAAACAAAAAAAAAGTTATGAAAAGGAAAAAAAAAAAAACACAGACACACAAACAAATCCAAAACATCAATTCAGTAGATCAGACAATAATTCGAACATAATCAGATTAAGGAAAACAGCAGATAGATTAGTATGGCGCTGTCTCTGGAAAATCTCTACACCCCATTGTAGAAAAGGAACGACCAAGTCAGTAAGTAATGATTCCATAGGGTCTGTGTCATCATCATCATCATCAGTTGCCATCTCCACAACGAAGGTTGGCTGTAATGGATCTCCAACGTCTTCTGTCTCTTGTGTGTACGGAACCACCAATTTAAGATTTAATTTTTTGTGTCATTATGCGTTTATGTACATTTTTTCTATAATGGGGTCCGTAGCTGTTACTAGACAATCAAACGGGTCCAAAGCACAAATAAAGTTGAAAACCCCTGTTTTAAACCTGAAAAGGGCGACTGTGGTATGAAATATTTGTGACTAACATGGCACATTACACAGTTAGTGCCAGACATGAGGATCACCCAGGTCCTAAACCGTGTAGTTCGTTGAGAGGATCACCCAGATCACGACCCTTGTATTTCCTTGGGACCACCAAGGTCTTGACCCCTCCATTTCCTTCGGAGGATCACCCAGCTCTTGACTCCTGTATTTCCTTGGGAAGATCACCGAGGTCTTGACCCCTGTAGTTCTGTGACGGTATTGCCTCCCCTGTTTTGCAGTAGTGGTCCAACAGTGGCCAGAACTCAAGAGTACTTGAAGTGGGTCTTCAAAGAAGTCTACTTTTGCGCAAAATTATTTTTGGCAGATTTGTAAAAAGAAGGGTAATGACACTTCTATCTCAAGGCAGTGTTCACAAGATATTCAGAAAAGCGAAAACAATGTTGCATTGTCTGAGCACGTTCATTCTACGATCTGCCGACAACTTTTGTGAAGAATTAAGCAAATGATTAATTTTAGCTCGTTAAGCCCCCACTCTGATTTACTCAGTGGCATTCTTATTATTCCGGTATAGCTCTGTTTAGAGTGTCTTTAGTAAACTGACTGAGACAAACATGCAGTACATTTAAAATGATTGAATCGAAGTTAAATTTGTATAATTACAAATAACAGATTTAATAATCATTTACGTTTAACAAGGGTTAAAATAACTGAATGTTTTAAAAGAAAAGGTTCATCATTGACTGATAGTAGGTTTATGAAAAAAAGTTCACTTTGGCAGCTTATACGTGTCACTCAGCTGCCAATAGTAGTTTCTGCTCCCGCTGAGTTTTTAAGTTCTTTGCAGATAGGTCACTGGAGTTCTCGCGTCTCTGGTTAAACTTAAAGGTGCAGCACGTTTCAAATACAATCAAAAAGTAACTGCCAAGCTGGACCCGCGTTTCTACGTCAGTCCACTTATACCCTCACTTTTTTCCAGAGACTAGTGCTCTTCTGGTACCATCAACAACTATGACAGAGAATAGAAACGAAACGCTCTCCAGAGTTTTGCGTTTTCCGACACATAGTTATGTGCCCCGTCTTCTATTCCACCATCGCATGTAACTCAGAATTTACCCTCGATGAGAATTAACTTTAATCATACGAGATAAAACTTTCTTTACATTTAAATTCAATAGCTTTATCTTTACATTATATTCAAATGGAAAGATTAACAGTACAGATAGAATGTGTTTTACATTTATATCTCCACTCTTTGAAAAAAAGTTCACAATATAAATCGAAAATGTTTTCATTTATGTTTACACTGATTTGAAAAGTTTGAAACTTTCATTAATTTTAACGTGAATATGTTTACATAGACATTTACACTGGTTTGAAACTGTAAGTATTATAATTAAAATGTACATCATTTCTGTCATCTTTACCTCCCTGCTCCACTTGAACTTGGGACTACTGATGCGTTTAGTTCTCCTTAAGAAACTAGCAGTATAGCAGTCGCCAGCCCGTGCATCGGTACTTCATGAAATCATCATTCTATGTGCTGATGTTGCCAGCCTCAGATGACTGGGACATCCACTAGCGATTTTCACATATTAATATTCACATGGTAATATATACATATTAGTTCACATGTTAGTAATGAAAATATAGAATTTAAAATGAAAACTTACGCCAATCCTGGCTCCCAGACTTTTTTGCTCAGATGGATGAAGTTAAGGCACTAGCCGATGCCTTTTTACACGTGTACTTGGGGTCGTTAATTTTAACTTTAATTCCCTCTCTGATTTCGCGTATTCAGTTTCCTCAGATATTCCGGATTTCCTTATTTAAAATGATAGAGAATTCCGTGGCTGTTTAAGTCCTGATAAATACTCCAATAAAAGGTCCGGTCTGATAAAATGGAATTCTGAATGCTAGGCTTCACTCTGGCAAGGTCTGGTTGTGTCGTCTTGGCAAGCGATCTTCACAGTAAATTTGACTAACTGAAGCGTCAGGTTATATTCACTGTCCTCCCTCCGCATCTGTTTGTTATGGAGCTGCTCGAAATCTCCAATCATTTCAAACATAAATGTCCCGTGGGGAAATTCAAAATATTTCCGACATTGGAAATTTTTGCGCGTGACGCAAAGGTCACGTTTTCCGTATATGGCAATCAAACCTCCGATGCCTCGTATACCAACTAGCAGACACATCGGTAAACTCTTTCAGCAATGTGTTTCAGATGTAACAAATTATATAAAGTAATCTTGTCATAACAAGTCGGACAGGAAGCGATTATGTCATACGTGTCTGTCCAAAATGTGTCACCTAGACAAGTAATCTCTTATCAGTCATGCACCGTGGCCTTTATCTACGATTTGCAAATGTGCTGTCGATTTTCGTGTTAATCGGTAACGGCCAAGGTTGAGTACACGAGAATATACCTTTCGTTCCAAATTGCATCACCTGTCTACTATCTTGGGGATGGGCAGGTAAACAGACAAGACGAAATATGCTGAAGGAAGTGTGAGAATGAAAATACCAAATATCTGCTACACATAGCAGAGAAAAAACAAGGGTGCGACTCGGAAAAATCGCAATAAAATCAGTACAAAAATATAACTGATTACTGCCGTAGTGAAAGAGAGATCGGAAAGAGGTCGCCCCAAAATCCATCTTGTGACAAGTTCCTTGGGAGGATCACCCTTGACCCCTGTAGTTCCTTGGGAAGATCACCCAAGTCTTGAACCCTGTAGTCACCTGGGGTCTCTGACGAGGCGAAGACAGAAAATGACTAATTCTTCATATTGTTAGATGCGGCCTAAAGGCGACCAACGTGAACTTTTACAACCTCGTAATATAAAACAAATTGCTACAGCACTCATCGCAACATGGCACATGAACTCTTTGGTGCCGGCTTCCTTCTCGGGACCAGCTGAAGTGTCTGCAAGTTCCAAGTGAAGAGAATAGGAAAGGGGTGCAGATAACCCACGACTTGAATATGTGAAGACACATGCTCGCCTGCTTGCGACGGACGTCACCCGGTGTTGACGCAATACGATTTCTGCCCAGTGCTCTTGAATGTCAAAGTGAAGAAATTCAACCAGGCGCAGGTAAACGGCGGGAGTAACTATGACTCTCTGGTGCCAGATAGTATCGGCTGCGCCGTTCCTCTGGACTAACCAGCTTCGTGGGGCATGCTGCATGGGCAACAGCTTGACCTCTTTACCCAAGCGACCAACATTGTATTGCGAACGCACTCCTATAGTCAGTAATGACTGAAACGAATACTACTGCCTCAGCCAACATAGAGCTAGAAGATACTGGTTACGACTGATGAGCATAACTGGTTATTTTACTTCAAAGAATGGTGGATTGTAAAAAAAAAAAAAATAATAAAAAACAATCGATTTGTTTTTCCAAAAAAAAACATCTATTTTTTCCTATCGAAAGAGATATATATATATATATATATATATATATATATATATATATATATATATATATATATATATATATATATATATATATATATATATATATATATACTAGCAACAACCCGCCAACATTGGCATGTTTTTAATTATAGTTTGTTGTTTCTGTTACGCATATTACACTGCTGCTTCTTCTATAGTCTCGCTGTGAATGACGCGATCGTCTCTTCCTTTTAGCCATCTTATCATTTTGATCCATAATAATAAGTCTGCAATACTTTAAATTAAAATTTTGTCTTGAAGAAACAATCAGAAACTTACATTTTAAGATTATTTTTAAGAAAAATGATGAGTTAAATCCGTTTCCCGAATGACACTGGACAGAAGAGTATCTTGATTGTCTGTTGATTTAATGCACACCGTCACACTTCTCTATTTTCGCGAGAGTACATATAAGGGGAAACAACACAATGTTATTGTCTAACTTTCAACCACAGTTGCACGCACCTCTTAGCTGTGCTTGAAAGTTAATGCACTCTCTTGAAAATAGAAAAAGTGCGCAAATAACGGTGTGCTAAAGTGTGACAGATCGACAGACCGAAATTACCTTACGGCGGGAATTATGGTATTGTATATATATATATATATATATATACATATATATATATATATATATATATATATATATATATATATATATATATATATATATATATATATATACACATATATATATATATATACACATATATATATATATATATATATATATATATATATATATATATATATATATATATATATATATATATATATATATATATATATATATATATATATATATATATATATATATATATATATATATATATATATACTGAAGCACATTAAAAACGCACCACTATTATATATACTGATGCCGAGAAGCTGGAAAAATAAGTGTGGGAATGGATTTTCCTCGTGTTTGTTATGAAATAGAGAGCGAATGGCTGCTGGAATGGAAAGTGCATGATTCAACCCACGGGTTTGCGTACAGACTACATGAAAACAATGAAAGTTACACGTGCAACACGATTCCCAACAGCTATGACCCTGAAAATGTGTACGCGTTGTGGCAGTATACTCGTATAAAAAGGCCGTTGAGACAAAACACCCAGTACATGTGCTTGAAATGCCACGACTATCTGAAAACGACCGCCAACGAGCCATTAGTATGTTGGAGACCGGAATGAGCTCGCGGGCCATTGCCAGAAGGATGAATTGCCACCACAGCGCTATTGTACGTCTCAATGAACGTTACGAAACCACTGGCAGTGCCCGTGATAGACTTCGGAGTGGCCAACCACGAGTTACTACCCCTGCGGAAGATCGTCATATTGTGCTGAGTCACCTAAGGAATCGTTCTCTCCCGGCAAGTTGTTGAGGACTGTTTCGCATGCCTGCACCACGGAACTCCTCAATTGAATTAAGACCAGAAATCGCGCAAATCGATGTATGACGCGTCAAGCCTAGTTACATTTAGTCTATGTATGGCCATTGAGCCGAATGGCAGTGTTGGAATGTGTGGTAAAACCACTTAAGGATCGTGTTTGAATATGTGGCATAGCCACTGATTAAATATATATGTGGAACGGCAGATCCACTGGAAAGTGTAAAATAGCGTAAGGATCCGTATCAAAATTGATTATAGGACCATGTAGAGTCCGTATTAGAATCGCGAACAAAGCAGATTACGTTCACCTTGAACTTATATACACGGCAGTTAAAGCCGGGCGATGCAAGCCAAAGACGTTGAATAATTATACATAGACAGGATCTATAGATTTACAGATATTGTACTCACTAGTATTGTGAAGGGAAAATAATTCTAAGGATCGGATTCGGTAGGAGTTGGTTGCACACTCTATTACGCTATAAACTTAACGGTTAACCCAGACGAGCTAAGTCTGTGAGAGGAACATTGTGTAGAGCTTATGACTATGATAAAGCCAAGTTAAATGTGTGAAAAATGTGTTACGCTCATTGTGCAAAAGTATATATTAAATTGTTCAGTCGTCAATGGAACTTGTTGATTGCCTGAATTATTCAAGTTCTCACTCTGTGCTGTGACTGTCATTAATCCTGGCAAGGTCAGTCCAGATGATCACAGGTATTTATAAGACTAACTATAATCTAACCAACACTGCGGAAGAATTAATATAATAACGACACTGAATATGATAATAATTTAATCACACAAGAATGGCTTAAAACTGCAATCGAACTATAAAGCTGGAATTAGAATAGATGAATTATAATATCTGAAATATTGACAAGCAACCCAATAAACTCACGTCCAACGGTGCTGAATCTTTTAATAACAACTAGCAAGAAAAGATACAGTGCGACCGTAACATACTGGTGTCAGAAGGTGTTCGGACAATTTTCAGAATTCATCTTTTCCGTTACCCAATTGAACGAACTAATGTTCATGAATCAGGCTTCAAGTTGGGAAGATTCTAGTGGAAACAACTTCAAGATCAATTCAGTTCGTCACAGACAAGGTAACAGTGGAAATTGAACAGTTCAAAAAGGTCTCATTCAAGGCGCAGGTCCAATCTGGCAACTCAAATTTACACATCAAGTTACGAAGGTCAAGGTCGAGTCATCACTCCGATCAACGGTCGCTGAGTTCGCTGAATCAAATCGATCGGATGTCATTCAATTTTTGATCCTGAACCATCACATAGAACCAGAAAGACAATCCATACAGTTGTTAAACCTCCAGAGCAACCGGGGAAGTATTTCAACATAATTTCTTTCAATATCAAGTCCAAAAATCTTCAATCAACCGGTCAAGTTTTCTTCTCAATGGAAACAAGTCAAACAGCTGGGAGCATCTGGTTGTGGTTTATTTTTGGGGATCACAATGGCATGACCACATGAAGATAAGTTCTTGTCTAAATTAGAGCTTTCGACTAGTGTGTGTTGTCCAGTTGGCTAGCTTTGGCCTTCAATTTTTCCTCCACTGTCACTTGTCTGTCCTACTTTCCAGTTCTAGTACTCATCATTACGTGTTTACTATCAATGTATTTTATGTAACTTCGCGGGACGGATGGATAGGGCTTATCATTGTTTGTATATTCCTTTGGAAGATTTAAGCAATTTTAACGACTTTTAGGGATAATTGCTTATATTCGCTGACTGAGGATCTAACTGATTATTAATTTTTCTTTTGAGTTAGGATATAAATGTTTCTTCAGTTAGCAATATAATCACTTTGCTTGTGCTAGTTGTAACGTCGCATGCCTACGATATTTAATTTGCATATCCTAGTTTCCGTATTTTTCGATTTTATTCGTTTGTGATCTAAAAAATCTCTCTGTCTCATTGTTAGTTTAGGACGACTTGTATCGTTAAATTATTGTAATGTTACTTTAAACATTTTATTTCTCTAATTATTATGTCTAGTACCTACTTAGTTTTTTTTTATCTGTTTCATAGCGTCGTGTAAGTGAATATATCATTTCATTGTCTTGTTCCATCCATTGTTTATCGTCACCTGTTCTTGTCTCTGGCTATAGTAAATATCATAGTTACTTTGAATTAATTAAGCTCATATGTTCATAGTATATTTATTGACAAATAATTAACTTATATAACATATTGAAAAACGTAACACCATGTCTACGTTGGAAGATTTTATTAAATTGGGACAAAGTCTAGGTAAATCAGGTTCTGATCTGCAGACTTATGCTGAAACGAGATATGAAAAGCATTTATCGCAACAGGAAATAATTGAGCAACGCGAACTTAAAAAGTTGGAACTGGCACAAAAAGATAAAGAAATGGCTCAAAAAGAGAAAGAAATGGCTCAAAAAGATAAAGAAATGGCTCAAAAAGATAAAGAAATTGCTCAACAAGAAAAAGAGAGAGAATTACAGAAAGAACTTAAGGAGAAGGAAATAGCTCAACAAGGAAAAGAAAGAGAATTACAGAAAGAACTTAAGGAGAAAGAATTAGCTCAAAAAGAGAAAGAAATAGCTCAAAAAGATAAAGAAATGGCTCAACAAGAAATGGAAAGAGAATTAGATACGGAGAAAATGCAAATAAGAAGAATGGAACTACTTCAATTAGACCAAGAACATAAACATGCTATTGAGCTTGAGACTTTAAGATTAAATGCTGAGAGGGAAAAGGCTATTGAATTGGCAAGGTTGCAATCAGAACAATCCCGACCTTCAGCTAATTCAAATGTATTTTATCCAAAATTAAAGATGCCACATTTCGATCAATCTAGAGATTGCATCGACTCATTTTTATCAAGATTTATTATGAAAGTTACAGGTTTGAACATACCGAAGGAAAGATGGAGTAGTCTTTTGGTTGATTTTTTGACCGGGGACTCACTCAAGGTTTTCATGAATCTAAATGAGAAAAGCAGAAACGATTTTGATGTCGTAAAAGAAGTACTTCTTAGACGGTTCCAGTTAACTGAATCTGGATTCCGAGAACGTTTCCATATGGCTAAGCCTAGTAAGGACGCTGACTTTGGGGAATTTATTGCTTCCATTAAACATTATAATAGTCTGGAAAAAACAGTGATGGAAGGCATGGTCCCTAGGGGTCGACCTAGAAGGACCCGACTCACAGAGACTTTGGGGAAGGTCGACTTATCGTGATGCTTCCAGCTGTAATGGAGACAACGTTCTGGAAAGAATACGTCACATGATGATGATTAAACATTATTTCAATAGATGGATAGAATTATCAGGTATTACCAAATCATATGAGGGGTTAATGGATCTCATGCTACGTGATAAAGTGCTCTCCTCATGTAGTCATGATTTAGAATCCTTCTTACAAGAGAGACACCCTAACTCTATTGCAGAATATGAAAAATACGGTAGACAGTTTGTCACGGCACATCCGAATAAGGATGTCCATCGATCTTGTCCACGAGATCCTATGCCTACGTGCGCAGCACTCCATGATCATAGATCTTATGATCACCGACCTAGATCACAGAGCACGGACGGTCGATATCGTACACAATTTCGTCATGAATATCGGGGGTCTTATAACTTCCCTCGCTATCGTTCACCGTCAAGATTCTATCGTCGGAGTTATCGAGGTTATTCACCTCATGATCGTGGAGGCCACAAAGGCAGGGGTCGTGATGATTATCACAAAGACTATTACAGGGATTACAATAATCATGGATCATCATATAAAAGGAATGATGATAATGATGATTCATCAGATTTTTATTATAAGACAAAATCAGGCAAAAAGAGAACAAATCATTTCAGATCATCTTCAAAGAATAATGACAAACATGGTCATGCTAATGCATTGACTACCAAAAGAGATCATGAGAATGATGATAACAAACATGCTAATTCATGCTGCATATTGGATGACTCTTGTTATGTTTGTCAATCACATCCGATATCAGAGAGGAAAAATACGCTTCGGTGTGGTCATACAATGTCTTCTATGTCTGCTTGTGAGAATTTGGGACGTCTCACATACCACAAGGCATACTTATACGGAAAGGAAGTAAGAGTTTTACGTGACACCGGCTCTTCTACTGTCGGCATACAACACTCGCTTATCGAGCCCTCTGCATTTACGGGTAAAACTGTTAAATGTATCACATTTGGTGGGAATATAGAAGAATATCCAATAGCACATGTCTATATCGATACACCGTTTTATACAGGTATGGTGTATGCTTGTGGGTTAAGAGCTCCTGTGGCTGAGATAATCTTAGGTAACATTCCGGGAGTTAGAAATTGCACTCCACATGAGATTACGAAATGGGTTGAATCTCACCCATTGGTGGCAAATGCTGTTGTCACTAGAGCACAACAGTTGGCCACATATATGGCCACCCCACCTACACCTATTATAGATACAATTATGTCTCCCGACGTCGTTGCTGAAGCACCAGCGGCGTTTGCGGAAAAACAAAAAAATATCCAAGTTTACAGCGTTTATTTGCGCTAGCGGGAAAAAAAGTTAATAAACAGACGAAATCAGCACAACATTGGTTTCAAATTAAGAAATCCATACTTACAAGATACTATGACAATGGTATGTCAATTATTCATCAGATAGTCGTTCCAAAACAATTTAGACCTTTGGTGTTACAAACAGGGCATGACTCGCCCATGGCAGGGCACATGGTATTACAAGAACTTTATTTAGAGTCACATCGCAATTTTATTGGCCTGGTGTCAATAAGGACACAAAATTATATTGTAGGTCATGTACGACATGTCAAAGCATATCACGTAAGGGCAGATTCCACACGGCACCCTTACAGATCACGGATGTACCAGACAGACCATTTAAGAAGTTAGCCATAGATATTATTGGTCCGTTATCAGTTCCATCTAATAATGGGTTCCGATATATCTTAACCTGTGTAGATCTTTGTACACGGTGGCCTGAGGCCATACCTCTGAAAACAATCAATACTGCGTCGGTATCAGATGCATTATTTTCAATTTTTTGTCGTATTGGTTTTCCGGAGGAAATTTTATCAGACAGAGGTTCACAATTCACCTCAAATATTATGAAAGAAGTGGAGTCGATGCTCTCCATTCACCATTCGTTTTCAAGTGCATATCATGCCCAAACGAACGGAGTTTGTGAACGTCTTAACGGTTCACTCAAACAGATTCTCCACAAGATCACTGAGGGATGTCCTCGCGACTGGGACAGGCTACTTTGTGCCGCTTTATTCGCATATCGAGAGGTCCCCCACGAGAGCACTGGATTTAGTCCATTCGAGCTCGTCTATGGCTCCAATCCTCGTGGCCCAATGATGATCTTGAAAAATTTACTGGTCGGATCATCAGTGGATGAATCCACTCGTACTAGTTACGAGCTGGTGATCGACCTTAGACAAAGAATCATTGATGCGTGTACATATGCATCCGAGAGCATTAAATCAGCGACACAAAAATCTAGATTATTCCACAATCAAGGGAGAAGATTGCGATATTTTAATCCTGGGGAAAAAAGTCTGGTTACTTCTACCTCATGAGGATAATAAACTGTTGGTTTCATGGCAGGGTCCATTTGTGATTATTAAACGAGTCACGGATGTTGACTATGCTATAAACGTAAGAGGAAAAATTAAAACGTTCCATGTCAATATGTTGAAATTGGCAGTGGAAAGACCACAAGAGTTAATTCCTATTATTAACTCTGTGTCTGTGTCTGAGTCTTCACCTCATATTTCTTCTTTTGCATTAGTGAATGAGGAAGACACTACGTCTTCAATTCCTTTACATTTTGCTTTACCATCGTTACAAGCTTCCGAATCTTGGAAGGATGTCACAATTTCTTCGACTTTGTCATCGTCACAACAAAGTCAAGTTAGGGAAATTCTTCTTTCTTTTAACGATGTACTTACTGACCTTCCAGGTCATACGTCTTTAATCTCTCATGACATCATTCTAACGGATGATCATCCTATTAAGTTAAGACCTTACCCTATTTCGTTACATCATAAAGACAGGGTTGAAAAGGAGATAAAGGATATGATAAAATTGGGAGTTATATCTCCATCAGAATCTCCTTATGCTTTTCCGATGGTTATTGTGAAAAAGAAAGATGGGTCGCTCCGTATTTGTATTGACTTCAGACGTCTGAACCGTATCACAATTACTGACGCTGAACCAATGCATTTGTTGGACGACCTACTTTCGCAAGTTTCACAGGCCACGTACTTTAGTAAACTAGATCTGTCTAAAGGCTATTGGCAGATACCACTTACTGAACATGCCAAACCTTTCACTGCCTTCACTACTCCATTTGGGTTATTCCAATGGAATTACATGTGCTTCAGCCTTGTAAACGCGCCTGCGACATTTGTGCGCATGATGCGCCGCCTTCTGGGCGATAGAAAAGATGTCATCACATACATCGATGACATCTGTCTATTTCACAACTCATGGGAAGACCATATTACTGGTTTGTCTTCTCTTCTCTTTACACTACGACAACATGGTTTGACTGTAAGACCTTCTAAGGTCCAGATAGGTTGTCAGGAGATTACTTTTCTTGGTCACCGCATAGGTAACCATAGATTACACCCTGATGACAATACAGTCAAGCGTATACTGGAGATTGCCACTCCATCATCTAAGAAACAAGTAAGAAGTTTACTTGGGCTGGTTAACTATTACCATAAATTTATACCACGCTTCGCACAGATTTCTGCTCCTTTGTCCGGATTGTTGGCCAAAGGTAGTCCAAAAAAAATATTATGGACACCGCAGTGCGAAGAGGCTCTGATTATGATAAAGAATTTATTTAAGAATCCTCCTATCCTGTTATTGCCAAACATACATTTACCATTCTTGATTCAAACAGATGCATCCAGCTCCGGAATTGCAGGTAGTTTGCTTCAATGCTATGAAGGGATACTCCATCCATGCTTGTCTCACGCAAGCTTACTCCGGCGGAACAAAAATACGCAACAGGAGAGCGCGAACTGCTCGCGGTGGTGTGGTGCTTAGAAAAACTGTCTAAGTACTTGATAGGGAGAAAGTTCTTTATCTACACAGACCACCGTCCGCTCACGTTTATCACTTCGAGAACTATGAAAAACGCAAGAATTCACAGATGGTTTCTTTTACTACAAGAATTCGCCTTTTCAATAATTCCGATTTCAGGAACTGATAATAACCTCGCGGACTTGTTATCAAGAAATTTTACGTCACAGGATTGAGATAACTTTCTTGTCTTGATGTTGACAAGGAACATAATTTTATAATTATTATTTCTAATTATGAATATTAATTTCATTATTTCATTTTGACGATAGATAACATGCATAGATTATAGTCGGTCACATCTTCGCCACCACTCTCTCACGTGCCACGAGTGTCACGTTTGGGAGCGGGGGGGATGATGTTGAGGACTGTTTCGCATGCCTGCACCACGGAACTCCTCAATTGAATTAAGACCAGAAATCGCGCAAATCGATGTATGACGCGTCAAGCCTAGTTACATTTAGTCTATGTATGGCCATTGAGCCGAATGGCAGTGTTGGAATGTGTGGTAAAACCACTTAAGGATCGTGTTTGAATATGTGGCATAGCCACTGATTAAATATATATGTGGAACGGCAGATCCACTGGAAAGTGTAAAATAGCGTAAGGATCCGTATCAAATTGAATATAGGACCAGGTAGAGTCCAGATTAGAATCGCGAACAAAGCAGATTACGTTCACCTTGAACTTATATACACGGCAGTTAAAGCCTGGCGATGCAAGCCAAAGATGTTGAATAATGATACATAGACAGGATCTATAGATTTACGGATAATGTACTCACTAGTATTGTGAAGGGATAATAATTCTAAGGATCGGATTCAGTAGGAGTTGGTTGCACACTCTATTACGCTATAAACTTAACGGTTAACCCAGACGAGCTAAGTCTGTGAGAGGAACATTGTGTAGAGCTTATGACTGTGATAAAGCCAAGTTAAATGTGTGAAAAATGTGTTACGCTCATTGTGCAAAAGTATATATTAAATTGTTCAGTCGTCAATGGAACTTGTTGATTGCCTGAATTATTCAAGTTCTCACTCTGTGCTGTGACTGTCATTAATCCTTGCAAGGTCAGTCCAGATGATCACAGGTATTTATAAGACTAACTATAATCTAACCAACGCTGCGGAAGAATTAATATAATAACGACACTGAATATGATAATAATTTAATCACACAAGAATGGCTTTAAACTGCAATCGAACTATAAAGCTGGAATTAGAATAGATGAATTATAATATCTGAAATATTGACAAGCACCCCAATAAACTCACGTCCAACGATGCTGAATCTTTTAATAACAACTAGCAAGAAAAGATACAGTGCGACCGTAACACAAGTCAAACAGCAAGAGCAGTGTATGGTAGACGTGGGCAAGTCTCTTGAATGACAGTCATGCGACGACTCAGAGATACAGGCCTTACTGCAAGACGACCTTATGTTGGGCCAAACGTGACTCACAGACATCGTCAGCAGCGCCTGCAATGGGCAGAGCAACATGTCAGATGGACTAGACTGCAGTGGAATGCTGTCCTATTTACAGACGAGAGCGGATTCAACATATCCTTTGCTGATGGACGTATGCGGATTTGGCGACGGTGTGGAGAGCGCTTTGCAGATTGCTGTGTTCGTCAGCACAACCGATTTGGAGGTGGCAGTATTCACATTTGGGGAGGATTCAGTTTTCACCATCACTTGCCTCTTCACGTCTTCCGTGGAAATGTTAATGCTGTGACATATCGAGATGAGGTTCTGGATGCATTGGTTGCTCCTGCGTTCACAAATTTTCCAGACTTGCAGCTTCTCTAGCAGGATAACGCACGTGCGCACACCGCATGCATTACGCAGCAATATCTACAGCAGCAGAACATTGTGACGATTGATTGGCCTGCCCTATCACCAAACATGTCCCCTATAGAACATTTGTGGGACGAGCTTGGACGCAGAGTCTAAAGACAAGGCTCTCCAGCTAATCTGCAACAGCTCGAAGCTGCTCTTACACGTGAATGGGACTTGATTCCCCGGAATTTCCTTCAGAGACTTGTGCGTTCCATGCGGAGCCGCTGCCAAGCTTGTTTGCAAGCACACGGTTGACATACCAGATACTGAGGATAGTGTGAATGAATTTTTTTATTGGTTGCATTTTTGATTTTCTCCCTTGCCTGCACAGAATAACAATCAAATGTACAAATTAATGACCAGCATGGATTCATATTATATTTCTTAATAAGGGAACTTACGTCACTTGTGGTCGCTGGTTGACGTTTATCACATACAGGAAAGTGAAAAAAAAATGACCAACATCAAGCGTCCCCAATGTAATGATCAGGTGTCTTTGATGAGACTAAAACATAATAGGACTACAAACCCCTTAGGCCAGTGGTTCTTAACCGCGTCGGCTGCTGGCACCCCTTAAATTCTCAAAATGTGTTCTCGCACCCCCATGAAAAAATAGCTAATTCTTATTCAAAATAAACAGTGGAAATTGCGCTTTGACCACTGTCGAAATCGGAATGTAATTTATTTAATCATCGTTTGAATATTTAAAAACGTGTGACACCAGGTTGTCATAAAATTAACCGTGATACAACGTTAAAATATCTCCAATGATACAACGTAGGGATAAAAACTAATGCGTAAGCTACTAGAATACATGATCGCCCACGCCGCGGGTCACCACCCGCCATGGAAATTAAATTGTTAGACGTGAAGGCAAAACGTTTACCCTTGGAGCGGGATGAGAACGGAGATCAGAGGAAAAAAATATGACTGAAACGTGCTTGAAACTAGCAAGGCTAAAAGGACGCAAATTGGTGGGGCAAGGAAAAATTCACGTCCCCAAGTTGACACAAGGTAAAGAAATCGACAAAAGGGACCTTAGCTATTATACGCCACAGTCATTTCTTGGACGCTTTTGCGATAACTTAGTCCGTTTATTTGAATGCAGTGATGAACGCATTATAGAAGATTCTAGAAAATATTTGAAAAGTAACTTTTTCTTAATAATAATGTTAGGAATATAAAACCTAGCTGGCCGGATGGCCCATCTTGAGCAGTGAAATAATATGCTTTCATTTATACAGACGGACAGATAATAAGAAAGATATTGACAAAAGACTGTGTTGTTCATATCAGCGAGCGTCTGCATTGAAACAAAAATGTCCCTAATTTTCAAAAACTGCAGTCTTGAGACTCAAAGCGCTAAAATCTAGTTGGTATGAAAGAGAGGGGATGGGCTGGAGAATTGTGGCTAAAAATAACTTTAAAGGCAAAATTGTGTAGGGAAAGGCAGAGTTGGTTCAAAAAAAAAAAACTAGTGTGTTTTTTGTGAAACGCAAGTAGAGACGGACGGACCAACAGACAATAAGGCATACTTGACTGAGGTATGACTGAAATGACTTTTTGGTAGTAGGTTTGAATTTGAAAGGAAAAAAGGCGGTGATTGGCCATAGATGAATATATTATCGGCGCTCAGACGCGCATTTTTGCCATTCGTTATAAGTTGTCCTTGTAGACACAGTGAATAATATAGTGGTGTATTCCCAGAAGCAAATTGATATCTTTAGAGGGACGCCATACTAAAGCCAGCAGCTCAGCTGAGTTTTGCTAGCAATTAACTGTGTTCTATATTCATAATTCTGGTAAGACTGAAAGTATTTCTTTGTATATTTTAATATTTGTTTAATGTTTCGAGTGATTTGATACTGCCATATCAAAATCTATCCCTTACAACAAGTAAGGATTCGCTCTAGACCCCCCGCCCCAGTTCAGGGTCTAGAGACAAATAAAATATATAAGTAAGGAATATGAAGGACAGATCAAGTGTTGAGATCAGTGAAACATATCACCTATCCTATTCTATGGCAGAAAGCTAATGAACATATTTCAGAATATGTAGTCTGGGAGAACTTATCCTATGTGAAACCAAATTGGTAAGATGTGTTGTTTGGTCAAAAAAGATCTGACCCGTCTATGTGGTGTTGTTGTGTGTCGTGTTGTGTCCAGAAATGGTTTAGAGCAGTGGTGGCCAAGCTAAGGTTGGCCAAGGGCCAGAATATGGTAAAGGGTAACACCCGAGGACCAGACCTATAAAATCCTTAAAAAATAACGTTCTGATATTTAGTTTTACATATATAATGAACCACGTACAGAAAGCAACGGAAAACTACTGTACTGCACATCTGCCAAGACATGTATACCAGTCTTCGAACTGAAATTACTGTTTAAAAAAAATATAATGAATCTGTTGTTTTAATTTGTTTTATAACTTGTAATATGACATGTAATTATTTATTTCAAACATACATTTGTGTGTTATTTCATTGTGAAGAGTGTGGCTTCAATCAACAATAAGAGTCCGGCCAAAAACAGGTTGGCGGGCCGGTCAAAACAGGTTGGCGGGCCGGATCTGGCCCGCGGGCCGTAGTTTGGCCACCGCTGGTTTAGAGGATGGAATTCTGACACATGACCAATACTTTATTGCAGAGCTGTGAGTTTTTATTTGGCACCAATGTGGTGTCAAATGATGAGTTACTAATACAAGAGTGGACCCGTGCAGTTTATATTTTGGCAGAGCAGCCTGATATTGCCCCCAAGCACGGAGAGGTGGGGCCACCAGATCTCAGCACCAGAGCTACACCTTCAAGCTACGTGAGCGTCTGGTCTGCTGAGAATTCACCAACTCAACTTATTTTCTAACACACCCATAAAATTTCCATCAAATAACTGGACAATGTGTAGTCGCCATAGACAGGGAGTGATGAGGCCACCCCAACAGCACATCCATTAAGTGTTCTCCCAATTAGATTACAACTATAAACAGTAGTAATATTAACCAGTCTAGTAACATACATATGTACACACCTTGCATTTATTATGTCATATTCATGCATTTCTTTCATAATTGCAAAACCTTTCATATGTTCTGGCCAAAATAAAACCTTCGTTCAGAACAAATAAATTTAAAGAAAATTACTATCCAAATTTTACACATCTCGAGTTAGTTCAGTGTGTTATAACATTTTCTTAATATTATTAGTATTGTTAAATATCTGTGTGTGTGTATGTAAACTACCACAACACATTACATATCCTTACCCTAGATCTTTAACGTAGCCACATTCATTAGTAAAAAAGATAGGTGTGAGGTCGTAGTGGTAGCAAGAAGGGCCTTCTGAAAATTCACAACTACATTTATCTCAGGAGCCTTCACAGCTGACCTCATGCATCACATTAAGTAAGATCACAATCAGACAATACCATCAACCCACTACATATATTGGGGTCTCTTGTCCCGGGATCATTAGCCTATCAATAATATTAGGATCTCCTGGGGGGAGAAATAAATTAGGGGAACACATTTTATAAATTAAAAGTGTCCCTGAAAATAAAAGTTGGTGAATCTTCACAGCCAGTGGTAGTTAATTGATTAATTAATTAATTAGAATTATTTTAGACTAGAGTAATTAGAATTACTTTAGTGGTTGGAAATTTTATCTTGCACATTGCTAGATTTGTTTAAAAAGTATGGCGGAGCTAGCCAAATTCAGATCAGCTGCTGTGCTAACGGCAAAGGATATGGGAATGGATGGTCAGGTTTTAATTCAATATGTAACGGCTGAATGTGATAAATATATTGAAAGAGAAGAAAGAAGATTAGAAAAAGAGGTTGAAAGAAAATTAGAGTCTGAAAGGTTGGCTGAAGAGAAGAGGTTACAAATTGAGGCTGATAGAGAACTTAAGAGGCTGCAGATTGAGGCAGAAGAAAAACGACAGCAAAGGGAAGCAGAAGATAAAAAGGCCGAAAGGGAGGCAGAAGATAGAAGGTTGCAGAGGGAGCACGAATTACGACTAAGGGAGCTGGAGCTATAAGGCCAGGCTCCTGAAAATGGTGCCAGCCCTTTTGCCTCAGATGCTACGCCCAGTCTGGGAGCCTCAACATCAGCTATGGGGTTTCATTTAGACCATTTTGTTGAGAAAGACGATGACATAGAGGGGTACCTAGGACGTTTTGAGTTATTAGCTACTACATATGGGTTAGAGAGAGAGAGGTGGAGTTTAAAGTTATCACAGGGACTGAGAGGTACTTCTTACGAAGTCTTCGCAAAAATGAACAGAGAAGACCAGGAGAATTATGACATGTTAAAGCAGGCTTTGTTATTGAGGTACGAAAAAAATGGTGAATTTTATCGTAAGAAATTTAGAAATGCCAAGCTGTTGTCTGGGGAGACATACCACCAATTCTCTGCCAGACTGGAAACCTATTTGGAGAAATGGACTGCTCTGGGGAAGACCCAAGATCTTAAAGAAATGATCATGATTGAGCAATTGAGAGAGTCCATGGCTCCAGACATGAGAAAATTCCTCATGGAACAAGGTGCAGAGAAGTTGGGGGAGGTTTTAAATGTCGCTGAGAGGTATCAGGCAGCCCAGGCAGAGGTAAGTGGTGCTAAAAAGAAGCACATAGACAATTTTAAAGCTCCACGGCAATTTAATAAATTTGATAATAGAGAGCAGGAAAATAAAGGTAGGACAAACTTTGAACGGCCAAGAAATGACTACCGAGACAGAAACTCACAGTTCAATGACCAAAAATCCAATGAAAGAAAACCGTTTAACCAAGGAAAAAGATGGTGTAAATGGTGCAAGAAAGATAACCATAACACCGAATTTTGTAGAAGGAAACCTTCAAACATTGCTGCAATGAAGTCGGGGACTCAAAGATTGAAGGTTAATCCTAAGGGACAGCAGGAACCTTATCACCCCCCAGTTTGTGAGGATGTTATTTGTAATGGGGTCACCATAAGGTGCCTTTATGATACAGGTTTGGATTATGATTCAGTTGTGAAGTCTAGCCTAGTGGACCCAAGTCAGTATACCACAGAAACAGTGGAAATACAAGGGGCAACTAAGGACATACCACTCATGACACTTCCCATCGCAAGGATAACGGTGAAAACTCGCTATGTGGAAGGAGAAATCAGAGCAGCAGTGATAGATGAACCAATCTACCCTCTGATATTGGGGTGTAGATACGTCTTCTTGGGGAATCCCGAGAGACCTGTGATCATGGCGACAGTGCAGACCAGGTCACAGAAGAAGGAGGAAGAAGGTGAACCTATAAATGCTCATCCAGAGGAGATGAGGAAGGCGCAGGCTGAGGATAGGACACTCAAGCCATGTTTTAAAAAATTGCCCAATTGCCACACACCTCCAAGTAAGGGGGAATATTTTATGAAGAATAAACTATTATATAGGAAGACAGGAACTAGATCCACTGGTCACGGACAGTTGGTTTTTCCCAAGATATATAGGGTAAATTTAATAAGGAGCTTACATGTTGGAAAAGATGGGGACCATGAAAAAGTCGGTACCATCTGCCAAAAAGTTGCTCGCAAATACTATTGGCCCGACGTAAATGTCGATATTGAAAACTTTGTAGAAGCATGTGGCATATTTCATGAGGGAACACCCACAAAGGGAAAATATGTGCAGGACCTAGAAACGCCACGGGGCAAAATTAGGCCTGGAAAGAAAAATTATGATACTCAAGGAGACAAAGTGCAATGGGAGCCCCCCTTTTCACACCCAGTCTTCACTTGAATGGATTAACATGGCCACTATGCGACGAGTACAAAGAAGAAATTTTACCCAGGATAAGATGACAATCCCTCGGTCAGACTTATATAAACTGGAAGAACAGAAAAGAGAGCGAAGATCTCTCATAAGCAATCTCAAGTGGGGAGACAAACCCAAGAAAAAAATTGGTAGTGGTCGATTTGTGAGTGATGATTCTAGGAAGAAAAGTCCTCACTATAGGGCTTCTAGTGGAAGGGACCCGACGGGTTCCATAAAAAATACGTATGATAAATTAAAGGTCCAGATGTAGCCCTATTAAGGACCTGGACAGATGAGAAGGCGGAAGAGACTGTTACCTCATCTTATCAATACGTGAACGAACTGACCACTCGTTTGAAAGCTGGATGGAAACTGGCAAATGATAATTTGAAACAAGCCAGGAAGAAACATGCAGCATATTTTAATAGGAAGGCAAAGGACAGAGAACTAGCTGTGGGAGAGAAGGTGCTGCTTCTACTACCCGGTAGCCAGAATAAATTACAAATTGGATGGCAAGGTCCATATACGGTTCTAGAGAAGGTGACTAGAACAAACTATAAAATTGACAAAAAGGGGAAGGAGAAAGTTTATCATGTAAACCTGTTAAAGAAGTATCTGGACAGACCACTCCAGGAAAGCACCCCCTTACTGACCTTAGCTATCGCAACTCAAATGCAAAAGGAACCACTCACCTCACATGAATACCCATTACATCCTTGTGAAACAGCAGCACAGGTAAAAGTCAGTAAGCACCTGACTAAAAACCAGAGGGAGAGAGTTCAACAGGTTCTGGAGGAACATACTGATGTATTAACAGATAAACCAGGCCATACAAATTTGCTACAGTATGACATGAAACTGGTAGACTCAAACCCAATCTGTATGAGAGCCTATTCTATTCCGTTCGCGAAGGAGAAGGCATTGAAGGAAGAAATAGATTATTTGTTGAAGGAGGGGATTATTTCACGCAGTGAATCATCTTTTAGCTCTAGTGTCGTATTGTTGAGAAAACCGTCTGGGGAACACAGACTGTGCATAGATTACAGGAAACTGAATGCTGTCACAGAAGGACAAGTGGATCCATTACCAGACACAAAACAGTTATTTGCCAGATTGAACAAGGCAAAATACTTTTCAAAGGTGGATCTTAGTAAAGGCTATTACCAGATCCCAGTGAAGCCTGAAGTGAGACCTTATTTGGCTTTTAGCACTTCAGATGGACATTATGAATTCAACATGCTACCATTCGGACTGAAAAATGCTCCGAGTGTATTTTCAAGGATGATGCGCAAATTGTTGGATCCCCTGAATAACCCATGTATCACGAATTTCATGGATGATATTCTCGTCGCCACAGAGACATTTGAAGAACACATTGAAGCTCTAGAAATGTTATTTAATAGGCTTAGGGAGGCGAACTTAACTGCTAGGCCAACAAAATGTTGTATTGGATGCAAAGAGTTGGAATTCTGGGACACACTGTATATCAGGGTAACATGACCCCTGATCCCAAGAACTTGGAAAAACTGCAGAGAGCACCTAGACCACAAACAAAAAAGGACGTGCGATCATTCGTGTCGTTATGCGGATTTTATCAAAAGTATATCAAAGATTTTAACTCTATTTGTGCTCCTCTGACTGATCTGACTCGCAAGGGACTTCCAGATAAAATTATTTGGACTGCGCAAAGTGAATTAGCGTTCCAAGACTTAAAGGAAAAACTCACTAGCAAACCTATTCTCAAACTGCCGGATTTGACACAGGACTTTGTCTTAAGAACCGATGCCAGTAATGTAGGACTCGGAGCGGCTTTGTTGCAAAGATCATCTTCACCTGATGGGGAACTGAAACCAGTCGCTTATGCAAGCCGCAAATTGAATAAGGCGGAACAAGGATACTCCACAAGCGAAAAGGAATGTTTAGCGTTAATCTGGGCAATAAAGAAGTTTCAAATCTATCTGTATGGTAGGACTTTTGTGGTCGAGACGGACCATCAGCCTCTCGTATTCTTATCTCAGGCTAAGCATGAAAACGCAAGATTGCTGAGGTGGTCTTTATTGCTTCAACCTTATCAGTTTAGTATCCAATATATCCCAGGCAAATTGAATGTCGGTGCAGATTTCCTCAGTCGGCACCCCTGTGATCAAAATTAGAGTAATGGCAGGAGTGAGGAGAGATTTTATCTATGTGTATCACTGGTTTTGGAACTTGCCGTAGGCATGTTTTCAAGTGGGGAGATGTGTCATAAAATTAACCGTGATACAACGTTAAAATATCTCCAATGATACAACGTAGGGATAAAAACTAATGCGTAAGCTACTAGAATACATGATCGCCCACGCCGCGGGTCACCACCCGCCATGGAAATTAAATTGTTAGACGTGAAGGCAAAACGTTTACCCTTGGAGCGGGATGAGAACGGAGATCAGAGGAAAAAAATATGACTAAAACGTGCTTGAAACTAGCAAGGCTAAAAGGACGCAAATTGGTGGGGCAAGGAAAAATTCACGTCCCCAAGTTGACACAAGGTAAAGAAATCGACAAAAGGGACCTTAGCTATTATACGCCACAGTCATTTCTTGGACGCTTTTGCGATAACTTAGTCCGTTTATTTGAATGCAGTGATGAACGCATTATAGAAGATTCTAGAAAATATTTGAAAAGTAACTTTTTCTTAATAATAATGTTAGGAATATAAAACCTAGCTGGCCGGATGGCCCATCTTGAGCAGTGAAATAATATGCTTTCATTTATACAGACGGACAGATAATAAGAAAGATATTGACAAAAGACTGTGTTGTTCATATCAGCGAGCGTCTGCATTGAAACAAAAATGTCCCTAATTTTCAAAAACTGCAGTCTTGAGACTCAAAGCGCTAAAATCTAGTTGGTATGAAAGAGAGGGGATGGGCTGGAGAATTGTGGCTAAAAATAACTTTAAAGGCGAAATTGTGTAGGGGAAGGCAGAGTTGGTTCAAAAAAAAACTAGTGTGTTTTTTGTGAAACGCAAGTAGAGACGGACGGACCAACAGACAATAAGGCATACTTGACTGAGGTATGACTGAAATGACTTTTTGGTAGTAGGTTTGAATTTGAAAGGAAAAAAAGGCGGTGATTGGCCATAGATGAATATATTATCGGCGCTCAGACGCGCATTTTTGCCATTCGTTATAAGTTGTCCTTGTAGACACAGTGAATAATATAGTGGTGTATTCCCAGAAGCAAATTGATATCTTTAGAGGGACGCCATACTAAAGCCAGCAGCTCAGCTGAGTTTTGCTAGCAATTAACTGTGTTCTATATTCATAATTCTGGTAAGACTGAAAGTATTTCTTTGTATATTTTAATATTTGTTTAATGTTTCGAGTGATTTGATACCGCCATATCAAAATCTATCCCTTACAACAAGTAAGGATTCGCTCTAGACCCCCCGCCCCAGTTCAGGGTCTAGAGACAAATAAAATACATAAACTCCAGTAAGGATTATGAAGGACAGATCAAGTGTTGAGATCAGTGAAACATATCACCTATCCTATTCTATGGCAGAAAGCTAATGAACATATTTCAGAATATGTAGTCTGGGAGAACTTATCCTATGTGAAACCAAATTGGTAAGATGTGTTGTTTGGTCAAAAAAGATCTGACCCGTCTATGTGATGTTGTTGTTGTGTGTCGTGTTGTGTCCAGAAATGGTTTAGAGGATGGAATTCTGACACATGACCAATACTTTATTGCAGAGCTGTGAGTTTTTATTTGGCACCAATGTGGTGTCAAATGATGAGTTACTAATACAAGAGTGGACCCGTGCAGTTTATATTTTGGCAGAGCAGCCTGATATTGCCCCCAAGCACGGAGAGGTGGGGCCACCAGATCTCAGCACCAGAGCTACACCTTCAAGCTACGTGAGCGTCTGGTCTGCTGAGAATTCACCAACTCAACTTATTTTCTAACACACCCATAAAATTTCCATCAAATAACTGGACAATGTGTAGTCGCCATAGACAGGGAGTGATGAGGCCACCCCAACAGCACATCCATTAAGTGTTCTCCCAATTAGATTACAACTATAAACAGTAGTAATATTAACCAGTCTAGTAACATACATATGTACACACCTTGCATTTATTATGTCATATTCATGCATTTCTTTCATAATTGCAAAACCTTTCATATGTTCTGGCCAAAATAAAACCTTGGTTCAGAACAAATAAATTTAAAGAAAATTACTATCCAAATTTTACACATCTCGAGTTAGTTCAGTGTGTTATAACATTTTCTTAATATTATTAGTATTGTTAAATATCTGTGTGTGTGTATGTAAACTACCACAACACATTACATATCCTTACCCTAGATCTTTAACGTAGCCACATTCATTAGTAAAAAAAGATAGGTGTGAGGTCGTAGTGGTAGCAAGAAGGGCCTTCTGAAAATTCACAACTACATTTATCTCAGGAGCCTTCACAGCTGACCTCATGCATCACATTAAGTAAGATCACAATCAGACAATACCATCAATCCACTACACAGGTACACATCTCTCGTATTTATGTACAATTTTAACCTATTAAATTGTGTAATTATAATTTCTTAATGACTGTTTTTGCTGTTGCTTACTGTTAGTTATATTTTGAAACGGGACTTTTTGTTTGAAATAGCCACACACGTATCATCGCTCGTATCTAAACCATTTCTGGTCTTTGATTTTATTTTTACAAGTAAAGAAAATCTCGCCTCACACAAGTGCGTTGTAGCAAATGGCGCAAGAATATGCAGTGCTTTCTTTGCTAGTTCTTGAAATGGTTCAAGCTGAGCACACCAGAAATCGTCTTATTTTATTTGTTTGAACTCCATTTGGATGCGGCTATTTGCTCGTAATTCTATGAATAAGATTTATATCAAATTTTTTTTCCCCACATGCGTACATGCATGTAATATATAACATAACAATGTTTGTTTTATAAAATATTTTGCTGCAACATTAATCTTCAGTGATATTTAGAATTATAATATTACAGCATGACAAATAATTTTTACTTGTGGGTTGCCGCAACTGTACATTAAGTGATATTTTTATCATAACGTCTCGCATTCCCAGGAAGATCTCGCACCTCCAAGGGGTGCGTGAACTCCTGGTTAAGAACCCCTGCCTTAGACATATCGTAATAGGCAACTAACAGGACGTTGTGCGCTGGGGCTGTTAATCTTATCATGTACAACAAATTACTACAGAAGCTAAATCTCCAAGAGCTTATGAATTTGTTGCTGCAAGAATTTTGTTGACAGTGGTGAGACCATGCTCCGTGTAAAAGGAACAGAGCAGTTATATTAATGACGATTAACGGCTACGTCTGGCAGACGAATTAGAAGAGTAAACTAAACATGGCTATTAATAATCTAGTCCAACACGAGCAGAACTAGAGACTACAACGCTGAAGAGCCAGAAATATGCAGACTTAGATGACCAAAGAGTGAAAATCAACACACGTTGCCAGTGAGTCAAAAGAGGTGAGATACAATGGATCATATCTCATTTCAACATCATCAGAATGAAGAGACTGACAGATTGGCAAAGGAAATCGGAAAACTGACTCAGCCTATATAGAGGATCTTGTTACACGCCCATTGAGGACTTTTGGGAATTTGGTGTTAGGCCCATATTTTTTTTACCATCGGCACACTAGGTGTGATGTGGTCAGCATCACGCCGGCCGCTTTAACCTTCCCAGAGTTGCTCTGGTGCCCAATTCATGAGGTTAGGTCGACCCTGGAGGTCTAAAAAATCTCACCTCAACTGTGGATCGAACCATAGACCACCCAACTAGGAAGCCAGGGCACTAACCAGGGCTCCAGCCTATATATAGGTATGAGCAGGCTGAGTGTCATCAAAAGCAGATACATGAACAAATGGAAGAAGAGCATACACCACCACAACTCCCCTTTCTCCTCCTTATGGAGCTTCGTGCCACCAATGCAGTCTGGTCCTCTTACATGAAACTTGCACCAACGAATGCATCCCCTCATATGTCCATCCATGCTGGTCTTATGTTTGATGTCAAATTCCAGCAATCTTATCTTTGATGATTCATCGACTGCAGTGTGATTATCTAATAGGCCATCATTAATTGCCTCAGTATCTCTCCCTTATTCATATCCGTGCACCTACTATAGTTGCTCTTGAAGCTAGTCTGTCAGCTCTTTCATTGCCGCGTACCCCTGCATGACCAGGATCGACACTAGTTCCTGAAGATTCGAGGCTTTTTTGGAGGTTTTCCATTCATGCTGCAACCATCAATTTTGGACCTAAGCACAGATTGCTGGAATTTGGCATCAAACGTAGAACCAGCAGGGATGGACGTGTGGGAGGATGCATCCGGCGTGTATCTAACCAGCGCACAACAGGAACAATTAGCATTCATAACCTTCGAGGGAGACAAAGCACCTATGGGCTTGCCCGGAGTGTAATGACGTCGATTGGGATCAAGAATAACAATAACAAACGTTTTCGTCGGTTGTAACGACGGACGTAGTATCCAATAAGCCGAAATGACAAACACATCACAAAAGTTCTGCCTACCATGCTGCCATCTTGGCTACATTCATACACACATGCATGTACACATCCAATACCATAATTCCCGCCGTAAGTACGTCGGTCGGTCACATCATGCAGACCGTCATTTGCTCACTTTTCTATTTTCGAGAGAGTACATTTACTTTCAACCACAGCTAAGGGGTGCAGCTGTGATTGAAAGTTAGACAATAATTCTATTGTTTCTCTTATATGTACTCTCCCGAAAATAGAAAAGTGCGCAAATGACGGTGTGCATGAACAGTTTGATTATGGAAAGAAGCCAACAAGACAATTGATAAACAGTACATGAACTGGAGACAGGAAGGAGCGGAGATGCAGATTAAATCAACAGACAATCAAGATACTATTCTGTCCAGTTTCATTCGAGAAACGGATTTAACTCTTCATTGTCTTAAAAATAACCTCAAAATGTAAGTTTTTGATTGTTTCTTCAAGACAAAATTTTAATTTAAAGTATTGCAGACTTTTTATTATGGATAACAATGATAAGCTGGCTGTAAAACGAGCGACAGATGCTTCTCGGAAGCAGTAAGTCGACCAGGGCAAGATTTTAAAAGATGCACGAACAATTACGAGACATGTTGTCATAAAAGAAGGATGTTAGTTTATTTAGTCAATTTCCGGTTCATTAGATCATTATAACTGCTCCACATGTCATTTAGGAAGGTTACTCCATGTTTTCATATTAATACATCCATGTAATTTTCACTACAAATATCTATGCTGATAGTCGCCTGCAATGAAATGACCACAGTAGTAATAGTACCGTCTGTAATACATGTAACATAAACAACACACTATAATTAAAAACCTGTCAAATTTTGACGGGTTATTGCTAGTACATACATAATACATTCAATCCTTTCTGAATTTATGTTTTTATCTCCCTAGAATTTGTTTTGCTGTGTGGAACAGCCTAATTTTCAAGATTCTTTTTCTCTAGATTTAGCATCTTGACTCTGTAATTCATGTATATGTTTATGCTCTTTTCATTATGCCATGTAGCCAGTCTCTCCAGTGCATTAAGTGTCTTATATATCTTCTTCTATCTTTTTTTTCTCTATTCCCGCGCTCTCTCGTCTCGCTCTCCTCACTCTCTAAGCAGACACACACACTCACACGTGTAAATCTGCACGTTTCCATGTACATTTAACTTTCTCCTTTGATTTAGTTTTCTGCAACTCTGCTGTCTTTTCTTTTGTCCTCGATTCCAAACCAGTTGTATAGGTTGTCCCTTGCCTTAGAACTTGTTGCCAAAGTTCACACCTGGCTACTGAGTCGACCTGTGGAACACAAATGTAACTATAAGCAATCGATAATACGACAATCTTAAAAACCTTTTATATTCCTAGTTCATGTTTTAGCAGAGTGGGGCAAGGAATGCTGTCAGAATCGAAGAGGAACGACAGTGGCGATGGCTGGGGTGCATTTGTTTGATGGAAGGACCTGTATGATAAAACATTTATAACACATGATGCCTAGATGGCAGGAGGATTAGTGTTGAAATTCGCTGCATAGCTAGGCGGGGTTGTCGCAACGTGAAGGTCCCCTTGGATCGAGTCCTAGAGTAAGGCCACTTCACGTCTGTATTTTTTCTTGGAGTTGTCTATAATTCCAATACTTCTTTATTTCATACGAGTGCCTAGAAAACATACCTTTATGTTTGTCTAATATTTAAACCTGTTGATTAGCGTTGCGGGACAAAATCTTGTTGTACGTCTAATTAAAAAAATAAAAAACTGGAGAAAGGCCAAGGTACAATCGACTTGGAGAAGGGGGACTGGTAGGGAAGTGAAAATGAAGAGGAGAACCACGTGGAAGAACTGGATCAGTTATGGCGCTGTGAAATGACCGTAAGATTTTCGATAAGGGGAATTAAGACATAAGAATTAGGTCCCTCCCTGAATAGATTAGAACAGGTGATAGCTCCGTGAGAGTTAAATGTAAAAGAAAAATAGATTTTCACGAGTGAGATAGGTGGGAAACTAATTAAATTCCTGTCCCTTCAGAATCGAAGGAGATCCCACTCTCGCTCAGCCTATATCCTACAACTGGATTTAGATATATTTGTCATATACAGATCTAATAGATTATATAGATATATATATATTATAGGAGTATATATATAGATATATATATATATTATATAGTGATATATATATATATATAATAAATATATATAATAATATTTATATATATATATAATAAAAAACATATATAGCAACACTCACATACACACGCAACAACGGCTGATCACCCGTTTTGCCCAGTCAGTATCGATTACGGAAAACAACAGTCAAAATTGGGTTGATTTTGCCGTAGAGCCCTAAAACGCCACTATGCGAGATGTGAAACAATGGCAAAGAAAACCTATCTGCTGTTGCCCTAAGACGCCCACTAAGGCGTAATGTGCACTGACTGCTGAATTGATGGGTTGGTGTTCTAAGGACGGAATTTAATAAAAGAAGACATACACAGGGGTGGTCGCAACATAAATTGACGACAGTTTAGACGCAACAGACGTGAAAACTATAACAATGGAATATAGATATTTTGGGAATGAGCCTGACCGACACACTTGGGTGAAATAAAGGTTATGTAAATTTTATAGATAACATAAATGAAAAATTGTTCCACAACAAATAAGTTTGCTTCAAACACATCACATATAATTAACACATAGGTTAATGAATAACTAAAAGAATAATAGACCCATAGGTTATAAATCCTTTCCCTCCCCCTTTGATTGCCCATATCCCGTTAGCAGAAAAGTAATAGGCCTGCCAAAGAGTCCACAGATTTTGAATCCGTTTTATGGATTATTTAGTGATATTACCTCTATAGGTTTAAGAACAGAGTTAATAGTATTAATCTTATCCTAAAAGAGTAAATCAGGCAATTGCAGACAAAAAAAATGCATTAAAGGAAATTTTCAAAGTGGGTGCATGAATAAAAAAAAAAGAAATGAATCACTCGTTTTCTGCCTCTATGCTTTTCTCTCTGTTCATGTCAACAGTGCCCCTGGACATACTTTCTTACCTACACACGTGGTTGTTTCTCGCCGTCCAGGCGGCATAACATCATGGACACTTCTCTACAGCGAAATCTGTATTCTTTTTGATAAAGAGAATCCCAGATATCTGCAGATACAGGTTTCTTCCAATGTTCCGGGGAGCATTCACTTCATAATTTTATTTTTCAGATTTTACTATAAAATGTCACTTGAAGCAGTAACAGGTAAGAAATTTTTAAACGGGCTCACAGAGTCTAATCACGATGGTTTCCATTTACTTAGGAAAATTGACAGGCTTTGGTAAGCATCTTCTCAAATGTAAAAATTCTTTGGTCACACCACAATTAGTCAAAACGTCGTAAATGTTACTTTTTGTAATTGTTCCTCGTCTCATGGTGCTGAATATACAATGAGAATGTAGGTAAGAATTTTATCAATCTGGTTCGATAGGCCAGTTACTTCGTTTTAATCTTGAAAGTTCGTGAAAATGGGTACTACTGTCTATTTCTTGATGCGACACAATGCCAGACAGTGTTTTTTTAACTTGTACACCCACGTATTTAAATACGTAAAATGTTTCATTCTATTTTGTTCTCATGAAATGTACTGAAAAACCGCTGGTAGATGTTAGGGCTGACCCAGACGCTGTATAAAGAAAAAGAAACATGCAGAATACTAAATCATTACTATTATACACACATCCTATCCTACCTGTGGTAGGGTTGAGTATTAATTAAGTATATATTATGTGTACAAATGTGAAATCAGCTATGCAAGCCCCTGAGGAAGTATAAAAATCTTAATCTAATGTCAGTGGAACCTGTCTTAGCTTCCACCAATGACCCTGAACCTGCTATGTATAGTTTCCCAATTATATGTAATACTGTATGGGTGTTGTTATTGTAGCTGGATGTCTAAGGGTAATATGCAATGTAATGTGAATAGAATTAACAACAACGACACTTTAAAAAGTTAGCTAACAAGGCAGTAAACAACTCACTATTAAATGGTTGGTCTGATAAATTTTTTTACAATGTATTAAGTTCTCGTGATTTGAGTTGAAGAAAATTAAACGTTAAAGATTAATTACATAATATCTATATACTATATATACACAAATACAAGTTTATTCCTCATAAAGTCTGTCATACGCATCTTGATCTTGAATCTATTTGGATGGGAACTGTTTCTTAGTGTGATACTTTCAAATACGAGTGAATAAGCACAGTTTTGAGGGATCAATAATGTCCATCATATATAGGAAACTGTTTAATATAATCGAGCGTGGAGGATCATTCTTTTGAATTGACAAAGCCCAAAACACAGGGCTTAGCTTTTATATAGATGTAAATATCTGTCTATGTTGAGTTCCTTGCACATTAATCTGCCCTTTATCACAACAAGGTTACAGCTTATGTGGGTATGGTAATGAGAACTGCAAGTCACTCAAAACAATAAAGCCTCCCACTGTTACTATTCTTGAACAGTCACACTGAGACTTAGGCGCACGTCAGGTACTTACAAGAAACCCTGGGAAAGAAAAGATACGTTTCCACAAATAAATAACTAGTCCTGACATATCTCCACTCATACCAAGTTTAATGTGCATGGTGTAACAAGTTTCCAAATCAAAAAATAAGTAATATACATGTTATTTATTCCCGTCTCTCCCCCCCAACAGGTAGAAGGTGCTTGTTATACCCTATCAAGGTATCTCAAACTTATGTTTTTGAACCCTTTCCTAGTACATAAGTGAACCCCCAAAACTAAGTAATTAAAGTAATTACATTCAGGAGAATACCCTTTAATTGAATAAAGATTTCCCAGGTGATGTAGCTGGATGTAGACTTAAAACCTTATTCATTAATATCTTTTTCCCCCCCTTTATTACTTACTATTTCCGTCTCCACAATGTCCCCGAAATCCTGTCTGGCTTTACAACAAAAGGATAATAAGCTTTCTTATATTCAAACCCCTGGTGTAAAACAACACAAAGTATTGTATGTTTTGGCTTCCCTCTTTATTAATATTTATATTTTAATCCCAAATTTGCAAGTAAAAGCTGGTAGGGTCTTAATACATGAAACTATAAATTTTATCGTATACCGCCATTGAATGTGCTTTTTTAACAATGACATGTTGACGTTGCGCCTGGTACTACTGTGAACGCAACCGCTTACCAAAATTCATACATAATTTAAAAATGCCAAAACACATTGTTCCAAACACAGATCATGGATAATAAATGTTTCTGCTTCTTACCGTAAATATTAATAATATGTTCACTATATAATATTAAATACAGGTCATAAATAGGTCACACAGATCTCCCTCACAGCTGAACAACGGACTGAGGAAGGCGAATAGAAGCAACAACTTTAGTCCTGAATTTATTCGTCAATAAACTGTTATTACGTGTGAATAGTTAATTTAAAGTGGCGAGTGAAATCTCGTGGCCTCAGTTGGGTATTTTTATTCTCTTCTGTTAGTATAATTCCAAAGCAACCAATGCCGATTTCATCTTGCTTCCTCTACTCGTTCCATTGTTTGGAAAACAGTTTAGATCCAAATTATTTTTGTTTCAATATCAGGAGAACAACCCTTTGTCTCGTCGCCCTCAATATGTGCAATCATCAGTAAAGAAAAAAAAAAAAAGCCCTCCGTACCTCCTTGCGTTATATTTCTTCATTCTACCATATCGCAAGTATTATCTAAGTCATTATAAAAACAGAAACGATAATAATTACTTTCGTCCTATATACCGTCTATCATCTGATACACTAAGATTAGCACCCTTCTGTCTAATCCAAGTCTTAACCAAATTATCGTCTTTTTCCTTTAAATTTGAAGGCAAAATAATAATATATCTTTCTTTACTACAGTACGTGTATAATATTATACTAAAGAATATAGATATATGATTTATTATCTAATTATCATCAATATTTAATCTTCTAAATATTCTTTATTTTATCTTAACCGTTTCTATTTGGCCAGTTATGTTTTCAATGTCGAAATGCATAACGTATAACATTTTTCTAAGAAAACATCACAACAACACTTTCAAACTTTGCTTTAGACTCTCGGTGACCATGCCCTAAATATGCAAATTATTCCTATCCTTCATCGTTTATCGTTTTTTGAGGGAATGTGGCGTGGCAAAGTTCTGGTGACGTCAACATTTGGCGATTTAAATCGTGTCTCTATTATTGTTTTAAAGCGTTTAACTTCATTAGATACCGATTACTAAAAGCAAGTATTTTTTAATATTGTGTCGACTGATGATTCCTAGTGTTTAGTTTTACTTATGGTTTATTTTTTATTCTTATCTCAAAGGTGGTCACAAGTCCATACCACTAGGTGTGGGGAATTTTTGGCGAGACCATAATGTGGGCGAGTTGTACATACAGATTATATTTAACGACACTACAGCTCTGCGTAGAAAATAGTAAATGAATCACTTCGGTTTGTTTAACAATAAATCAGAAAACTCATAAGCTTAGAGTCATGTCTCATCGTTAAAAGACTTCCGTGAATTAAAAAAAATTCTAATCATTAAAAAAAACCAGATCAAACATAAATTAGAATTACATACCGTATTTTCGTCAATACTCAATGATGTAAATCAGTGTGGGGCAATAAGATTTAGAGGGGTAAAACTATTCTCTGACTGGTTTACTAGAAATTAAAGTTAAATTTTAGTTATAGCTTGTATGAGTATTTGTGCCTAGAAATTTTAAATTTATTTTTGCTCGTCGCAGCTTGTAACAACAGTAAACTTTTTGAGAATTAGTAAGCAAGTAATTTATCATTTAAATCTCTCCGTTCACATGAAAAAAAACTAGATGAAAATATGGAAAAAAAAAAAAAAAAAAAATAAAGAATTCGAACTAGCAATTTTAGCACTCGAGCACTCGAGGCAAATACCTAGTCACATGTATTTACCTTACCAAACAGAACTTCTATAACAGCTAACCTCACCAACGAAACCTGATAAATTCCTACTTTTAAATAAAAAAGTGTATTTTCTAGAAACGTAGCTAGGTTGTCTAGCTGAGGACCTTGCGATGCACTTGGAATTGAAATTAGGATGTTAGATATTTACCGATAGTTATAAAAATTCTCTCGCCCAAAGTCAATAGATTATATTACGTGTCTCTAACCATAGAACGATTACTCAAATTCCCAGATGTTTTTCACCTACCGTTTTTTCAATTTATGTGAAAGCAAAACTCGAACTTCAAAGATCTCCTGAATGGAAGAAATTGAGCATGGTCATGCTTAATACAATATAAGCACCTTCGCCCCTAGATCTACATATTCAGATTTAAGGGAAATCAAAGTGATCTGCACTCCGTGACAATGAATGCCGAAAAGACCCGAAACTACATGCGGGACCTCGTCCCGAGATTGCAAAGCGGAAAAGTAATATTTGCTAAATCACCTGCGAATTGTACAACGACTCTTCTGATACTTGTGTCTTATGGCCAATACACACGCAGCGAAGTGGACTTATTGATCTCAGAAATCTTTACAAACTCGACTCCCAGCAATACATTACTTTCTACGATGCGAAAATTTTTGTGTAAATCTAGTAGTACAATTTGTCTGCCTGTTTTTCCATCTACTATACAGATTCTCATGTTACACAGCAATTTATTTTATGAATCGCTTCCTCGTAAAATTACAGGTAAGCGCAGGACCTCAGATCTAACTCGGAGTCAATACCCCATCTTCGCAGCACAATTAAGGTTATACCATTTAGCGTTACCCCAGCCAATTAAATTGTCTTTGAACAAACAAGTGAAAAATGAGAAATTGCATGCAAGAAAATTGAGGTGTGGTTACGGTGATTTTCCACCAGGTCATATAGCCCACAAGTAAGGCAGGAACAAACGAAAAGAAAGGTAAAAAGATAGTGATGAATCACAGAAAAAAGCATGACGGGTAAAATTTATTAAATCATACAAAGTCTCTCGTGGCACAGACGAAACAGTAAGACTTGAGATGTATATTTGAATGAGATTGAAAATGTTTTCTTGCTTTTGGGCTTGAAATGTTATATGATCTGGTGATTATGTTACTTTTGTCCCAAATTATCAATTTCAAATTGGTTTTTTGAAGTTGCACCTTCTTTTTACTTTTTTTTTCGACCCTTCGCAATTGTCACATATATTGTGTATAATCTGGTGCAAATGAATTTAGAGTTTCTTGTGTATAAACTATCATACTGTCTATTTGCAGTGTTCATACAGAGGGTCCGTCTAGTTTTTGCTTCCAGTTGTTGGTTTCCTTGGGCCATGTGTGTTATTTGTGCATCAAGTATATCATAGACTATCGGGGCCGAATCTTGAATTTACGTGCTCCGATAAAGTTATTGTCTGGGTGTGCCTATCCACATGTTCGCCAAGGCAGTGAATCTTTGAGTGGTGTTCTCGCGGTTCTTCGTATCTCCCTGTACCCTCATACGTTGTAAAGTTTTTGATTTTACCAGCTTCCACATGTTTTCCTGTATCTCTTTCGAATTCAAAAGGACTAATCTGTTATGTTTCCTTACCATACCAGCTTCTCCGTAATGGCCCTGCAACTCTATGTGTGGCCCTTATGAAATAGGCTTTGGCCTTATAAACTTGCTGTGTATAAGTTATTGTGGTTAATTTTCTTCGGGCAATGTTTATAACTTGGTCTCCAGCCTGCTATCGAATGATTAATTTCCACGTCGTCCTGTTCAGTTTTTCTACTCGCTATTCACTATTACCAATATGGTTTTGTAGTGCTTACGATCCCCTCTATGATATTGTTTCACCGATGCCAGCCTGTAATATGCATCTACTGAATTCATCGACCTAAGCTTATTATTTCTTTTGTCTACAGGTCAGATTCTCCTAGCCATTATTTACTGTGTACGGTTTTGGTAGCATTAGTCCCAGTCTTCCTTCATTGTAGTTTGTGCACCTAGATGTAGGGTGCTGCTCTCCTTGACATTATTAGGTTCATTTTCCCACAATTGAGGAAAGACTAAGTGTGGAGGGGCCGGTGTTCGCTGCCTACCAAGTAGTTTGACCCTACAACTGCGAGTGTGGTGTTCCACCTCCCAAGCATGGGTGAGTGGAATGTCAGGTCCTGGTGTAGAGGTTGGATATTGCATGATCTCGAGTAGAAGGTTGTTTGTAAGCTGAGTTGCTGGTTAATTCAGGATAAGCCCATTGGTCCATCCTTGTCTCAGTTTTTACCAAGCTCCTCACCCTCTCCTGTCCATGGAGATCATAGCCCCAGCTACTTTGATTTTGCTGATTGAAGTCTTCCCGGCATTTACAATGGAATCATATTTCTTTTGCTGGGTAATTAGTTCTATGTGGTTACTTGAGCGGACCCCCCCGCTCGGGACAGTAAGTATTGATACTCGCAGGATACGCTGGAATTCCTGTAACTATCTGTCGCTGATTGTTTGCTCTCTCATCTGGTCAACTATCCGCCCCCATCCATACATTATCTCTCTCTTCAGGCTGTACCGATGCATTTAGTGTAGTATTGCCTCAACGATCTGTCATTATATACCAGCCCAGTGTGTTAGAATCGCCTGTCTATACGGTCGGATCGGTTAGCACAGGTAGCCTCTGAAATGGTGAATATCTATGTCTTTGTTTGGAATTAATTTCGGTTTATCCCCCTTGCAAGTCAGCATTACTATTCACCTTGCTCTTCATTCAAAGATATTTTTGAGCTATCTAATTTTTAGTGCTGGTAGCCGTCTTTTTTTACTGTTGACTGTTCACATATGTTTGGTAAATAGTGCAGCAATGTCCCGTCCACCCTGTGCTTTCCCCATCTTGAGATATTTTATAATCTTTGCGACGCAAAAGCATGGAATTCTCGCTGACATATTCAAAGTCAGCTAAGACTTGTAAACATGACGTCACGAGTTTGAGAGCCCAAGCCTCATTTGAGGACCTGCTTCGCCACGAATCATTTGGCGAGTTTTGTTTAAGCATACGTTTCGGAACTTGCTTCAACTCATATCAGATGATCTAAGCGTAAAACGCTGTGTCTAACTTGAAGTGGTCTCACACCAGCGTAGGCATGTCAGTATGTACGATGACTGGTCAGATTGCACTTGCCCAATAACACGTGAGAATGTAACAGCATATTGAAGTTCTCTGCAAAGGGAAGGGAAATGAGATCCTGTGATTGTTTTGTTACAATATGCAGGGAGACATAACGCAGTGAATTACAATAATCCTTTGTGTAAGTGCGATTAGTGGCAGCTGTATTTCTTGTGTGGATGTCTAGTATGGTGGAACCTGTCGAAATTCTTTATGTTGTCTAGTCGGGGAACTGAAAGCTTCCTAGATTTATCACCTGGCAAGTGACGTAGGTGCGCAGACGTATCGCATCCTACATCATATATGAGATAATCACAGCTTTTCCTGTCATAAATGGCTCATCTTCCCAAAGTCAGTTTATCTAATCAACTTCTGAATTATTTTTTTGAAATATCTAGCTCGGACACATCCTAGAGCCATTGCACAAACTCTCTAGATTATACATAGATTATCTGTGTGTAGATGGTATCATTTTTTCTGATATTAGCGGTAATATATATTGGAGCATTTAATGATTTAAATGATGGTATAAGTTTCCATCATTATAATTCACTGTGGTATTTTTCATGTGTATATATTGTACGAGGGTGGTGGGAAGCGTAAGACTAAAATAACATATAGCTAATGTTGTGTCCCTGACTGTAATGTAAAAATGTAGTCAAATGTGTGCGTCTCTATCGCGAACGGCCAGAAAAGAGATGTTTAAGTGGTACTATATAAATACACTAGGTGCGTGACTGACTATTGACGGAATGTGAATTAAATGGTTACTACTAATTCATAGATACGATTGCTAATTGTTAGGGTAAGTGTGACTAAGTGTACTATTAATGATAGGTGCGTAAAGAAATAGCTAGTGAGGATGACCAGCTGAGTATTATGTTAAAGTATCACATTAAAACTAACCACTGATATCGTGCGCATGAGGAGTTTGTTTAACCAGGTGGGGGGGGTTCGGGTGAAGGTCAGGCATGCCTATAAAACCCAGATCCCGTCCCCATGTTAAGCGAAGCGTGAAAATATAAGGCGTAAGATATCATGATGTGCGATTTAAATTCCATAATTAAAATAGCAATGGACGGAGTGTATAATAGTAATCTTAACCTTACGAGCGTGACAGGATAGGATGTTTGTAATATTGTGAGTAAATTTAGTTGGCTTCTCCTAAATTAGTAGTGATCACCAACCATCCAGCCAGCGGTCTCGTATCAAGGTTTCTAAGTGCAAATAGAACCATAACATGTCTTATTTAATATCGGTTTTTCGAGGTATGACCCGTTTTCGTGATCCCTCGTTGCTTCATCCAGGGGATAGAGCAGATGATCGAGATCGTCCCAAGACGTAAGACATGTAAGTAATTAAAGTATAACTGACAGAAAAGATACCAAGATTTTAGATTCAGAATTATATTCCGTTCCCGCGCTGTGGCACTGAAATATCAAAAACATTAACATGGAACTGTCCCGACTACTGTTTTCATTTTTTGTTTTGTGCCCCAAATGGGTTTATGATTCTGAAAGATTTAACCCACCAGACTGATTGATCCTTTAACTATTGGAAGTACTATCCTTGCTACGTCCACTGTGTGAACACTAGATTTTGGTAATGTGTACAGGGGCAAAGGTGTGCCTCACACCCAAGACCCTGTGCACTAAGAAAAAATTTATAAAGGATCGGTTTGACAGGGTGGTTGCAATTATTGGTTGGCTTGCAACCCTCTCAGCATATCAGACTTAACAATTCAAGCAAACGCCAAAGCCTTATGCAGCAGAATTCAACATTTTAAATTCTAACCGAGAACAGAAAACCGAAAAACAATCACGAAACAATCAAAACAAAACCACCCAGTCAGTGTTCATAGACTGTCTGCACCAAAAACAATAAATAAAACAATGTCTAAAGTGAACATCAATAGCATGGATAGATAACACTTACCATACAGAAAACCATGCGCCCAGCCTGATATCATCAACTATCCTCACACACTACCATGCGTTCTTTAGTCGACTTCCAATGCGACTAGTAATGGTGTTGTAGGCATGAGGCTGGCAATCCGTCGACCGGGTTAACATAAGGATGCTACCGAAACCACTACTGCAAGAGCATGCTCTGAACCGCTTCATGTGCTGAGACAAACCACACTGCGGTTGGCCCCATGCTCTCCTCAGGAGCGTCCGAGAAAGAGAAGAAACATACTTCCATTCTCCAAGTACGCCCACGTGCTCTCACAAACCATGTTCACATAAACATAATAATCAACTGTTACATAAAATATAATATTCTTCAATACATGTACAACAAATAATCTCAATAATGGAGAATTATATCTAGCCCTACCTCTAACCGACGACCCCACATCAATACTCGTGCCCTGCACTCTGAACACTGTCGTAAGTGGACGAACTGTGCGCCTCTGGCCACAAGCGTGGGGCATATTTGACCCCTGAATGAGATTGGGGAACTCATCACATGAAACACTTTATTACAGAAACAAACCACTGTAATAGCATAAAAAATGCTGCTTCTGTTGACTTGTGGGTGGACATCAGCCGCATTGGTGGTGTTTCCATGCTCCCCCAGGAGCAGCAAAGAGAAACACCTGTCTCAACTTGCCTTACGCAACCAAGGAGTGGCTCTCATCTCACCAGAAATCTAAATGACTATTTCTCCCTTCAAAGTCTAACCACTAAAGACTAAAACAGTAGAATAATCCAATCATCGTGAAATACGCTCAATACTTTTACCCCATTAAAGAAATAAAATATAATAAATTCTCACGACTATAAACCAAATAAACTGGAACTAAATACACAGCGTGTCACCTGGCGTAACATATGATTTACGCACAAGCGGTGCGTGTTGACTTCCGACTCGCTGCGCCGCTATTTTATCACCACGAGGCTGCTATCCTTGCGATATCGATAATCTTATCTAAATTCCGTGAAAAGCCTCACACACTATAGTCTGCCTTTGGAAGAATTGAGAAATAATCGCTCTTAAACATTTCACAACTAACTATCTACCTATTAATCTCATTAAACATTAAAATAGCCACATCGATATAATTTCAGAATCCTAGAAAACTAATTGCTCAATTTTAAATTAACTCACGTGCTCAAGGCATTAACAGCTAGGCTCTGGTGTCTCAAGGCTCGCCTTTCTCTCTGGCTGCTTCTCTGATACAAAAGATAGACCAGTTTGAGTGCCGTGCATCCTCACACGCCTTTTTATAAGGCCCTGGTCGATGCCATTGTACTGCACTCCAACGTATTGATACTTGGGGGCTATAAATACGCGCATACTATGCATAATAATATTAATCTGCGCCACACGCGATTATTGCTTTTTTCGTAGAGGCATGAAAATCATGAAAAACACAGATTATTACAACAACTAGAGCAAAAACACAACTAATTTTGTAGGCGTTATAGTATGGCCTTGTAAAAAATCTGCTTGAAGATAACGGGTGATGAACAGGCACTGAAACCACAGAGACAATATGGCTGACCAGATGGGGCCAGCGCCGAGAAAACGACAGATCATCACGATTGGCGCTGGTCACATAAACCTCGGCCGCCTGATTTATTATGTCTTGTCGTCCCGAACGAACGTACGACTATGTAATCAGTCACCTCAGTCATATTCTCGGCAAAATCAGGAGGTTAGTTGATACCTTTTTCCTACAACTTCGTCCTCAGGTGCGTTGCCTGTTGACCTCTAATGCCTCCGGACTCGCTTCTGGTCCTGTTCGTTTGATGATATATGGAACCCCCTGTTCATTGTGGGTGAGGCACAGAACTACAAACGTACTACGACCTTCTGACGACAAATCACGAATCCTCGGAATCTACATCAGCGTAGTGCAGCCTCACTTGCATCACCACTTCTCTCATCGCGTACCTGTAGAGGAGTAGTGTGAAACACGACAGCTTTATCGGACCTGTCTCTCATTCCTCTCTTTCCGTACTGTGCTGCATAAACTCTGCAAAACGGTGGCTTCTGTGCGTCTTAACTGGCTGCCCCTCGATAGCCTGGAAGCGTGACCTTAGCAAAACAACGAGTTTTGTTTAGATGAGTCTCCTCCTCAAAATGTTCGGAACCGCACTTAATCCTTGCGCCCTTTAAGTGAGTTACAGTATGCCACTGCCGATCTCTTGGCTGTGTCATCTGTTGACGGCAAATCTAGATGTTGTTTTGGTACGCCTAGAGAGGGCGCTTCTTATAGATGGACAAACCGATTATCAAATGGTCCTGTGTGACTTTGGACAATAGATGAAACATCGCTTAGGAAGCGGGCCCCTGTGGAGCACTTGGGCTGGCCATGGTGGTTCTAAAAGGTCTCCACATTTTGTAAGCATCTTATTTCCTGTCATTCCTCGGAGTCCTGGGTCGCCTTCCTGCTAAAAACCCTTAACAATCCCCAGGCCGGGCCTTTGACTTTCATCCCTGCAATAAGCGCCTCACACTCCGTGTCCGACCACGCAAGCCAAACTTTAATCTTTGGAGTTCAATTCTTGCTCCCGCCTTCAGTAACCCTGACTTCCCAGGTCCCTCAGATGGAGTCTAGTTTTAAACTGTCCTGTAGACATCGGATTCTTGTACGAGTCCTATGTTTCTCGAGCATCTAAAACAGGCGAACTTGTCGCTGTGTACGATCTCCCCACGCTTGGCTATCACTGAGACATGAGTCATCAAACTTTAAGCCCCTTTAATTGAGCCACCATGTGTCTTCATCAGCCGCTTCTTAACTTTCATGCGCACTAATAGCATGTATATCTGTGTACCGTCACGTTAGATTTACTACTCCGAACGCTGGCAACACCACCCCAGAGGGTCGGTGGTTCATTGGTCTCTAAAAACCGTAGGTCAAATAGACCCTCACCGACTTAAACGATGCTGTCGGGGGGCTTCTTAACAAGAACAAGCACATTACCAATAGCCACCATTACTTAGTAGATCATGCTCAACAGACAAGGCATACAAACTGGTCACTAATAGAGTAATGGCGCCAAAGGTGAGTGTGACGTTAGTATCTGTTCTGTTTGATGCCTTTCAGACACTTTTCAAACACCTCGTGTAGATGCGAAATGGTGATAATTGCCCAAAGAGACTCCCTTGGCACGCTTGCCGGGTTAGAGTTAGAAGGCGGGGCCCAATTACATTCTTGGATTCTCCGCGACGCTCCCCCATAAACAACCTAAGAATGTGAATGTAGACGATTGCTTTCTGGTTCCACCGTAGTCGATTCCTGAATCCCTCAGGCTCCGCATGTGCGGAACACGTTAGTGGTTCACCAGCGCTGTCAAGGATAACATCTGTGCCTGGTCCTCTTAACTCATGCATGCCCTACTCCCCATGCATCTCTCCACGTGCCACTCTCTGACATATTACCCACTGCCGAAAAGTGACCCGTTGGCCACACGTCCCAAAGCCACAGCACTCTCATTTTGAGTGTGTGTTACCACGGAAGCTACGTTGTTATCTCGTTTTTGCTGTTTGACGTATTCATTCCCTATCTACAGGGTCATCCACCTGCAAGCCACCATACTTCGTTATCAGTTCATACTAGCAGACACGTGTGTTGCGTGCCGCCATTCTTGTTTTGCTAGTAGAGTTGACTAAAATCTTGACAAACTGGATGATTCCCGGTCCTCGCCTTGCACTGAACTGGTGTTTATTGTTTCGGCCTGTTGTCTGCTCAGATTGCTGAAGAGTTGCATCACTGCGTTGCTGCTGTCAATCCTGCGTACGACTACCACTTGTGACAGGGCTAGGTGTGCCATGGCTCCGCCTAAGCTCGTCTGTTCTTCTTCTGGCGCTCTCTCAAAAATAGAAACCAGTTTCGCCGCTTGCTATCCCATTTTATAAGCCTGGCCTAACCACTCAACTTACTGCGCGCTACGCGCATTAAATTCGCCGCCACACGCGATTATTGCTCTAGAAATGCCGAAAACTCAAATTTACACAACTAGAGCAAAAAACACAACTAATTTGTAGGGCGTTATTTATGGCCTTGTAATAAATCTGCTTGAAGATAACCGGGGTGAAACAGGCACTAAAAACCACAGAGACATTATGGCTGACTTCAGATGTGGCCCAGCGCCGAGAACGACAGATCTCAAGTGGCGCTGGTCACAGGTAATTATTTGCTGCACCTGAATCGTAACTGGCGTGACATTATCATATCGTAAATAATCACCACCAAAGTAAGCGTTTCCTGTTAGCGGAGATTAATTATTCGTTAGGAACTGGGGTTTCACTTCGGCGTCGCAACCACAACACTGGATTTTAGATACAATGTATGCCATGAAGATATGTATGTTCAAAGAATTGTTGTTAAACAACTAGTATGGTAAACGAGAATTGAATGGTGAGCCATCAGATTGACAGAGTGTGAATGAGGAGAAGTGAATAATTTTATTTGTAATATTCATTGTACCAACCTTCTTTTTTTGTTTGTATCGCTAATATCTATTTAATCTTACAAGGAGAGATTAACTAGGAACTCTGTTGGTTATTACGTTATCGTCTATTTCTATAACCCCTAGCGCTATCTTCTTTGACCCTTTGGGGTTATTAACTTTGTTGCGGGATCTTGGGTTCTCAACAGAGTGGGCATTGCCACTTTATGTGGTTTTATATTTTTTCCAAATTCCCTATAACCTAATGATTTTATCATTGTCAATATAAATTTTTGATGTTGTGAGAAGTTTAATATGATAAATAAACCTAACAAAACGTAATTAACTTGTGTTGGTCAGCTCAGCCCATATCCATAACTCCCATTTACAGTAGTTTCCACGTTTGTGTTGTCGTGTTGTCACATAACTGTGTTGTGTTTGTAATAGTTAAACGTAAATGTTAAATGGTAGGGAGATTAAGAATAGTTGTGGATAACAAATTAACAGTCGAAACTGATATGCCTGGACTACAGTATCTTTCTTCAATCCCAGTGGACAGATTCTACCCTTAAACTATTCACTATCGTGGAATCTTATTTCTCATACCTTAATTGCTAACTTATTACCATTCTGCCTGTTCTATTCAGACGTGGACCAAATCTATCTTAAATAGCTATCCCAAATTTACGGACATTGACGCCCTTCAGCATTCCAGTGGCATTATTATTTAAATTGGTCTTTGCTTGTTACTTTGGCGCGAGTAGCTCTGTTCTCATGCACTCCGATGTGCTCCACGGAGGCAAATGAGAAAGAACCCCCTGTAGTAGTGGGTTGGGCCCCTTTTGAGGCAGAGTGCCCGGCACTGCGCCTGCCTGGGTGTCCATCACACAGGCGGGAGTGCCATAACGTTTTGTGTAGAATATAGTGCCATATTATCCATTGCGCGTGTGGCATGGCACTCCTGAATTGCTGTGGTGCGCTTTCTTAGGCTTGGTTGCCTCCGCTCGAGTCAACACCCCTGAACTCTGCAGGGCAGACTATGGTGGTCCTTGCTCTCGAAGTGTAGAGAGGCTTGGCCAGAACTTGGTTTTTTCAGCCGCTGATGGCTGTACTTGAGCCCCAACTCCACGTCAAGGAGCTGGCCGCGATGGGGAAGTTTTGCCCTTTTTAAAACAGTTCTAGTTTTCTCTACTATTCTTTCTTCTTTTTTTCCCTCTTCCTGTGCGGTTTGAGTGGCCCCAGAGGTAATGGGCGTTCAGCACTCTAATTCTAAAAGTACCCAGTTATCGCTCACAGTACATGGTGAATTTAATTTGATGGAAATTTTTTTTGAGAAACCAGTTTTTGGTATTCTTAATGATTTAATAATCCTCCTCCTGATCTCTTGAGTAGTGAGATCGGACGCCCAACCTTCTCGGACAAGGGCGAAAGAAAAACGAGTGTCCCTGCCCCGTTATCACGTGATAAATCCATTTGCAGTTGGAAACCGTTAAAAGTAGGCCTTACGCCGCTGCCCTGGCCATAATATAAAAATAATAATGAAACCTACCCAACCAAGAAAATATTTATAAAATGTGTGAGTTCCAGTATACACACAAGTGGGATCCTCGCTCGGTGTGCTACAGAAACCTTGCCATCTGTTGTTGACATCCTTCTTGTGTGATGCTAAAGGAGGAGATCGGCGCCTACTGATAGTAGCTGTCGGTGTGCAATCCATGATTAGTCCTTAAACACCAAAACCAACCCTTTGAGGACTGCTTCATGGTGATTAACACTAAGACGTATCACGTATAGGATGATGACGCGAAATACATAGTTACAAACAGTCTGCGTTATGCCCTTCGGGCCGATCGGAAGTGTATTTAATTAAGGTGGTTTTGACCACCCTACGGTATATAACAAAGTGTGGCCGTTGCCACTTAGATTTATTGATAAGACGAGTATTTCAGGACCTGAGTGTCCAAAGAGATTAAATTTTCTCGTAAAAGAGAATAAATCATTCGATAGTCGTCGAATGACATTAGTGATGGCCATCATGCCAGAATAATAAACAACGGTAATAATAATAGACTTCGAGAACCCGAAGGAAACATATCAATCAACAAACCAAGTTTTTCCAAGATCAAGTTTCCAACAAACCCAAACTCCCTCTTCCTTTGCTGCACTTTATTTTCTCCTCCACCACATTCACTGTCTTCTCTCTTATCTTATGATGGCTGGCGTAGGTAATTATTTCTCTCTACAACTTTTTAGTCTTGTTTGTCATTTCTGTTCTTGACTTCTTGAAGTGCAGTAATATTAAACTGCGGTAATTAGCAAAACAGACGATAAGCCAACGTAAAAGATAAGAATAAATGATGAAATCCTGGACGAAGTCAAGAGTTTCTCATATCTTGTTCATATGATAATAGGAGTTGGCAAATGCAAAACAGAAATGAAGAGAAGAATAGAAATTGATAACGCCACCTTCAATAACGTGAGACAAATACTAACATTTAAACTAATAACTCACAAATTAAAAGTGTTATATATAATCTTCATTGCTGTGGTAGCGGCACGCAACCCAAAAGCTGTGGGAATATACTTTAGGAATACCGAGCTATCTAAGATCTTCATTTATATAACAATCTCTGTGTTTGAGTTTCATGGCATTTGGAATAAATGCAGATATATATGGCCATTTTTGGTCTCTGCCGAATGACAGTTTCCTGGAATTCCATCTAAAGAGCAATGTAAAATGCATCAAAGATAATATTTTAGCGAATGTTAGATTTGCTTCAAAGGAAAGATCCTTTTCCCATCTAATCTAGTTTACGAATGAAGTAAATTTTAAAAACTAGATCGTGGGTTTTCGCTGGAAACGCAGAAAAGGACCTTAACTCCTGGGAGATTCTACGCATTTAATGCTTCTGGGAGTCAGCTAATCCGAAATTTTCATTACTTATAAAGTATTTGTTGCCCTCCTCCATCATCTGAAGATCTACCAAAGCATCATATGACATCTACCAGTAGATGCGATCGACAGGTGTCCGACTCCTGCTTTATGGTGTAGAAACAGAGTCAATGAACATGTAGGTAGGAAGTCCCTAGTAGATACCACCATAGGGGCGTGAACTGTTAGAGCCTTCACTATAGTAGAAGTACATAATTTTTCTGATTCTACATTAAATTAACTTCTGCTTTATACTTCATTACACACTTATGGATAAAATATATGATAAGCGCCCCACGCTTTTTGTCAATTTGATGTTACATTTTTTGACTGCAAGCTATAAACTCCTTGAACAATTATTTGTGGCTTTTTAGTGCATTAAAAGCCTGTGTTTAAAATTTTTTTAAAATATTTTTTCCTTACATCTCGAATACTTTTTTCTGAGAACTAGCTCACGGGATTCGTGAGCTCTTTCATCGGTGTCCCTGCGTATTTGATCAGATGCACTTGATAGTTCTTGGTTATATCCTGTACACGATATGTGTCATGTACAGCGCTATACTCCACCTTCATATCGTATTCAGTTTATCAAATGATGCGCTCATGCTCCGACGCCATTATGCTAGGGCTATTATACACGTCTTCCTCTGTATTAACTATACATTTTATGTTAAGCCCTTTATAGATATGTTTTAATTTTCCTTTGTTCCTGTGTTTAAACGTCACAAAATGTTTTTCAGTTTTTAGAAGACAGAAATAAAAGAGACAAAAAATTAGACATGGAAAAAGCATGATAGAATAGCACAGAACAGGAGCAACTAGCACAACACTGTTGAAGGCCTATGGTCCGTGATGAGCTAATGGGTTGTGAAGATGATAATGATGGTGAAGATAAAGATAATGATGATGGAGTAGTTTCCTTTTTAATTTAAATTTGCCCTAAATTATTTATAGTTACTGACCACATTTGTTAAGAGATTCCCACTTAATTTGTGCCCATGGGGGGAGAGGGGACCTCGTTACATTATAGTTCCGACCCTGATCTTACGTATCACAAGACAACAATCTGTCCAAAGACTGCACAAATCACTAGCTCCAAATTCTCAGGAACCATCAGCAAGATATCCTCACGCGTCAAGGGTTTCCCTGCGACATTCACAGACAATTGCAGATAACAGTGACGTGAACACAATGTTACAATTGTATCAGGAAACGTAACAAACACTCGTAGATTTTTTCCCCCCCCCAGGGAATGAGCGACGACTTGGCAGTTTACACTACAATATTATCAGGTGGATAAAGATTTGTACAAGGGTGGCAAAATGTGTACAGGTGCGATATTTGTGTTAAGGTAACGCCTGTCTGACAAAAAAGTGTCTGGAATGTGACGTTCTCATTAAAAAAAAGTGTTTTCATTTTCATGATTTCGGGAAAATGTGTCTAAGTTGTTAATGACAGGGATTCTGAGATTGTCTTTTTATAAGTAAATGTAAATTTTGAAAACGTCTTTTCAGGATTCAATTACGGCAATAATAATTTTACTTACTTAGCCGTTCCTCTTCTACCGTGAATTGTAGAGGTTTGGCAGAGAGAGCGCCATACTATCCTATCGGATTTCGTCCCTCATGGCCTGGTTCCATTCTAGTCCTTGGGCCTTTAAAGATTGTCTAATGTTGTCCTCCCAGCGGACTCTGGTTCGTCCAGGAGATCTGGATCCCTGGCTCTTAGTGTCCCATGCTTGTCGTGGTAGCCGATCTTCTCCCATTCTGCAGACATGGCCAAACCATCTTAGTTGGGACTATTCTACTTGGGGCTGCAGGGGTTTGGTTTATAAGCCTAGACGTATCATTTGGTTGCGGACCATGTCTCTTCGTGTTACTTCATTCAACTTCCTTCAGATACGTCATTTCTGTGGTCTGGATCGGGCTTTGTTGGGTTGTAGTCATTGCCCATGGCTCGCATCCTTACGTCAAGACTGGGACATAGGTGAGCGGTATACAGCCATCTTCGTCTTCATACCAACTCTTTTGCTGAGTGTCGTACGGACAGGTTGTGAGATATCTTTGGCCCGCCTGAGTAGAGTGGATGGTGATAGATACGTGAGAAAAAGGTGTGAGAAATAGATTCCACGGGTGATAGCTTAAGGAGAAGATATGTCTCTGGAATGAGTAAGTTTCTCTAATTCAGCCTATCTATACGACAACCTTGCCCACTTCATACATATAAATATAAATTTAACTACACACACACACACACAGCTTTGTGAAAACAAGACACACAAACGTGAAAAACTACGGTTAGCTGGGTATGGGTCTGACCAACACACAAAGTTAAGTTTTTGTTGTTGTTTATTATCATTTAAACTTGACAACATCGAATATATAAAGAAAGATCAAATATAAAAGATTGACATACATATGAAAAAGCCGAATAGATGGGCCCTCCCCCAATGGAGATAGAAACCCAAAAAGTTAAGAACCCGAAGATCGAAGGTTTGCACTGTGTTACAGAGTAGACAGTAAAGCAAACAAGTTCCTACTATATGCTACCCAGTAAAGTAAACAAGTTTAAGCAAAATCCAATGTTGGTAAAGTCCCTGAAACAAAGAAAAATATTCACTCTTCTTTCATACAATTGCCACTCAATCACTCTTACCTACTTTTGGTGATATCCCTTGGAATTACAATTTTTCCTGAGTATAAAAAATGTCAGGTTTATTTCCCAAATTGGCCCCAGTCCATCCTCTAACAAATAAAGACTAGTGAGGTGAACGCCGAATCTGGTGTGGGTTTTTCCTGGATGAACAAAATGTCACCGCCAATAGTTGATGTAGAAAACGTGATCTTGGGGTTCACAGTTAAAAGAGGAAAATACTTCCAGTATTGGGAAACATCTGGTTGCTAAAAAATGTTACAATTGATAAATGATGATAATCCTATCGGCTGGCTCTATGGTAGAGTGCTGATTCTGAAACAGCGTAAATTCTGGATGCTACGCTTGAATATGACTGTCAGAAGTCGGGAATAAATGTTGTTTTTTTTCACACCCCAGTGGGCTGATAAAATTGAAAAAATATTGCTGGGTTTGGTAAGTCCAGTTAAATTTACAAGTTAAAATGTTTCTCATGTATCGTTGGCAAATACTTGCTCACCAATGAAATTGGTGACGCACAAGCCAAGAAAAGACAACATTAACCAATCAGTAAAAATAAAAGAAGAAAAGACCGCTGGACGCCCTTGATCAGGTCTGCTAGGAATATATAAGAAACATTTATGGAAAAATGCTACTATTCTATATAGCTACATATATGCACACAGACGGGGACAAGACGATCTCTTATCCACTCCGTCAGTCCTGATTAAATTTAAAAGGCACACGGTGTCTTTAGCCTACCCTATCGCCCGTCGCTTAGCGCTGAGTTTTCAGGTCGGATGAGTTATGCGACTCTCCCCCCTCTTGCTCGCGCTTAACGATCAGCGTACAATGTCAATTATCACAAACTATCGCCGGTCGTTAAGTAGCTATTAATTTGGTCGGCGTCTGATAGTTTAGTCGTATGATATTAAATAATAGGCACTTATAATAAATACGCACAATGAGATAAAACGTGAATTCTTTTCTGTCACTATCAGTCGCGCCTAGCATTTAACCAGTCAGCTAAAACCGTCTCTTCTTGTGTGAGAAAGCGTGTGGTGAAAATTAACATGATAACTGAACATCTGGTATGAAATAGCTACGCGTTATTTTATTTCACTAGTTTTAACGCTAGAGAATCAAAGTGAATTATAATGGTTAAAGCTAACACTTTTAATTGGTAAAAGCAAACTCTTTTAAACTTGTAAACACTAATTTCTATTACCAGAAAATCAGAATGAAAATCCGTAACGAATGCTATTAGCCCATTTAGCGAAATGGTTCTAGAACTGCGTGCTTAGACTATCCAAAAATTCTTAGTGACAACTGATAGCAGGTTTAAGAAAACACAGTTTATATATCATTATGTTTTTCTGATCTATAGATGATGTTACTTTTCGCACTATTGTGTGAGTAACGGAGAATCAGAATAGAGTTCCCAGATAAAGGCTTATTGTCGGTCTTCCGTCGAGCGTTACTAACCGACATCAGAAAAATTCTTACGTGTAACGGGTCTTCTCTGCACGAATGCCCGCTTCCGAAGATCACAGAGCCCAGGGGTTTCTGACTTTTCCTGAGTACGAACTTCAAAGGATTCTATGTTATTCACGTGCGGTCTGTCAAGTATCGTATGATTGACAGATAAGCTCGCGTGAGGAGCCGAGGTAAACAAACCTGATTCGCTACCTGTTATGACGGGCAGGTCACGAAAGTTTGTAAACACTTCGTTTGCTTATGTTCAAAGAAAAGAGGCGTGACGAAAAAGTGAGTAAACACAAGCTGTAAATGCATGGTTTTGCTAGCAAATCCTAGAACTATACGAGGTCACAAAAGATTGTCAGATTTCTGTAGGCTCTTTTTCCATTATACGTCACATTGAAGAATCCTCGACTTATGGCCTGAAAAAGTATCCCAGCTGCTGCTCTTCGGGTAGCCAACTCTTCTTTGATGCCTGCCTTCCAGTGTACGACAGCTCTGAAAAGTGGTTGACCTGTTCTCCCAGCTTAATCTGATGCCTTCTCTGCTCTCGTGATATCACCAAAGTGTTTGTTTTAGAGCTGCTAATGACCATCCCTCTCTTCTCCAGCTCTTCCTTCCAGACTTGCAGGTTGAATTGAAAATGTGCCTCTTTTTAGCAGTCAGGGCAACATCATCAGAAAAAGCCAACTCTGAAATACAGACCTATCTCATCTTCCAGTACCCCACTGAATACTTGGCAATAATAATTATGCACTTAAAAATAAATTTGATAATAATGTGCTATTGGTTGCCATGGAAATAGCTGCGGTAGTGAATTGTGACGTTATATTTTAGATCTAAAGTGCTTTTCTTTCTTTCTCTTCTTTTTCTGTTTTGACTCGTGAATACCAAATTTTAAAATTGAACTTATCATTATATTCTTAAGTTTTACCAGACCAGATGTTTAATACTTTCAGTACATCCTGAATACATTGCTTAGATAGCGCAGACTGCACTGGCTTGGCCATGTCCACAGCATGGAAGATGATCGCATCCTCAAAGATACTTTCTACGGACAACTGGCAGATAGCAAGATAACAGCAGGGCGACTGCAGCTGAGGTTCAAAGATGTGTGCAAGAGAAACACGAAGGCACTGGATATTAATCCAGCAACATGGGAGGATGAAGCTGCAGATTGCACGAATTGGCAAAATTTGACTTCGACGCCACCTCAGACTCGCAGACAGAATGCTCTTACGACAAGCAGAGGAGAAAAGAACACGCCCAGTGAAACATCACGCACCCAAAATAAAACATTTTGCCAAACGTTACCAAACATTATGAAATGTCGCCAAACGTTACAAAACGTTATGGAATGTCACCAAACGCTACAAAACATTAAGAAATGTCGTTAAACGTTACAAAACATTGAGGAGTGTTGCTAAACGTTTCAAAACAAAATGGAATGTCGTCGAACGAACGTTAAAAAACATTAAGGAACGTTGCCAAACTTACAAAACATTACGACCTTTTCGCCAAACGTTACAAAGCTCGATTCACCGCTACACATCGGATTTGTGGACTATGAAAAGGTATATGACAGCGTAGACAGAGAATCCCTATGGAAAATGATGAGGCATTATGGAGTTCCCATGAAGATCAGTAACTTAATAAAGAAGACCTATGAAAACATAACATGCAGAGTTCTTCTTGAAGAACAACTTACAGAACCGTTTAGAATTAGAACTGGAGTGAGACAGGGATGCCTCTTGTCTCCATTTCTGTTCTTACTAGCATTATATTGGGTTATGAAAACATCGACATCACACAACATGAATGGAATCCAGTGGAATCTGACTAAACAGCTTGGTGATCTAGATTTGTGCAGATGACTTGGCTCTTTTGTCCCATAATTATAATCAGATGCAAGACAAAATGAAAATTCCCAATGAGAGGTCACAACAAGTGGGCCTGAAAATACACAGGGAAAAAACAAAGATTATGAGAATAAATACCAACGGGCTGATCACCCGTTTGCCAGTCACTTCGATTACGGAAACAACAGCAAATGGATTGATTTGCCGTTGCCCTAAAGACGCCAATAGGCGTGATGGGAAACAATGGCAAAGAAAACCTATCTGCTGTTGCCCTAAGACGCCACTAGGCGTAATGGCCACTGACTGCTTTGACGGTCGGTGGCTAAGGACGGAAGAAGAAGAAGAAGAAGAATGAGAATAAATGCAAGAAATTATAACAAGGTTAAACTTGAAGAAACACTTCTAAAAGATGTAGAATCGTACACATATCTTGGCAGTAATATAGACAAAGTTGGAGGCACAGACAGTGGTATCGAAATAAGAATACGAAAAAGCAAAATGTTTCTTTGCATTTGGAAACAAATGGAGAACAAGAGAAACCAAGTCCAACACGAAAATAAGAATCTTCAACTCAAATGTCAAGTCAGTCCTATTGTATGGCTCTGAGACATGGAGAGCAACAAAAGAAAAAAAAAACCAAAAAGCTATACTTATTAACGGGTGCTTGCGTAGAATAGAAGGACTGAAATGGTATGACAAGGTCACAAATGTGGAATTGATGATAAGAACCTGACAAGTGCCAGTAGAACAAGAGTTGAGAAGAAGACGCTGGCGATGGATAGGACACACATTGAGGAAACCTGTTTATAGCGTTACAAGGCAGTCCTTGTTCTGGAATCCGCAGGGAAAAAAGGCAGAGGTAGACCAAAAAACACATGGAGAAGAGAACTGGAAACAGAGGTGAAAATGATGAGGAAAACATGGAAAGAACTTGAGCTGATGGCACAGGACAGGAAGACTTGGCATGTGTTTGTTGAAGGCCTATGCTCCTTGGGGAGCTGAAGGGTATTGATTGATTGATTGTTACAAAGCTGTCCCCAGTAAAACACAGCTTTTATAACATATCAGAAAACTGCCTTGGTAAAAGTTTTAAAATGCTATTGGACATTCCTCTGCAGCATCTCAATGTTGTTTATGAAGGTTAACATAATTTTAAATAAAAAAATTATAACAGGAAACAAAGTTGTTAGAAATTAAAGTATATTTTTCATAACAAAAGTCTAATTTTATACATAAATTTTCTTTATACAACTAAATTTTTACCCGTCAATAAATGCATAGAGGCATATCTGGAGTCATTCTTATATGACCACTAGCTATGCACTATGCTACAATATACATATGTGGAAGTGAACCTCTGTATGTGAGGATAATTAGACCATCATTGACTCTTGAAATCATCCACACACTTCCAAGGATTACCCCTGTGGTGAAACGTGTTAGAACCCAGCATTGCACACTAAGCTTGGAGAATTCACTTGAGCCCCCAGACGTAATTCTTCAGCTTTGGTCTAGATGACTGCATGCAGGAGGATCTCACTATGGACCCAGTGATAGGCAGGGGGAGCTGAGAAGTGGCTCTGTGCAGGGCGTGACAATTCGTTGTGAAAGCCCAGAACCAAAGCACAGTATTTTAGCTCAGCATAACTGGAGAGTCCTCTTGGATGTCGGGGAGTGCACAGTCTGCCACATGCTTCTTCCTCCTAGCCTGGGACCAGATGTGATGATCCTTCAAATGCAAGCCAATCTGGAGACAGTGGAACTCATGAATTCAGCTCAACACGTTTCGGAAAACGTAGAAATACCACATGAAAAACTTAGATCTACCGTGCAGATAATACCAAGGAGTCTTCAACTTAGTATTGGCTGCAAAAGAGCGAGACGTTCTGCAGCCCTAGTTGTTAACAACAACAACTTGTCAATAATGTGTTCTTATAACTGGTTTAGACATATTTTTTTTTTTTTTTTCCTTAACCAGCGGCACTTAGGCTTTCAGCCCTTCGGCCCAATGACATGTCATTGCGAGGCTGGGGAACCTGAGGACTTTCCTTCCAACCCGGTCAGGAGCTTCGCTCCTTCCCATCCACAGAGGGTTTATCACAGGAGCCGTTCAGGCTATTCAGTCAAATTTCCGGCCGTAAACATTTCTTCAAACGCCGACGCCCGGGTTTGAACCATGAACACCTGGTCGCCAGTACAACGCCGAAGCCATTACACCAGCGCGGCTCCCAGACATATTTATGGGATGCCATATTATTGCTGCCTTTACATTCCCTAACTCGAAAGCAGATTAAGGTAAACATTTACAGCTGCGTAGACTAAGACGTGAAAATACCAGATCCCTGTAACATTTCCGATACATGCAAGCGCTTTACCGATTGTCCAATATAATAAAACTAGCAATAACCTGTCAAACTTGACGAGTTTTTAATTATAATGTGCTGTTTCCGTTCCCGGATGAGCAGATAGAAGTACATTCTTAGAGTGTTTTTTGGTTTCTTTCCATTATACAGTGTAATCAAACTGTTCACTAACACCGTCATTTGAACGCTTTTCTTTGTTGATTGTAACTATTTTCGGGAGAGTATATATAATGGAGACAATACATTGCTGCTTCTTCTATAGTCTCGACTGCTCGCTGCGATTGTCGCCACCGTCTTTTCCTGTTAGTAGCTGCAGATTGGCAGCCATCTTATCATCTTGATCATTATGTGTCAAACCGTTCAAATACAATTCACTTTTGTATGTTATTGGCTCATGCACACCAATTTTTACGCACTTTTTCTTTGTCGAGCGCTACTAGTTTCGTGAAAGAATAATAAAAAAAAAAACCAAAGTATTTGTTTTATAAAACACCCACGCCGCGCAAGTTGCACACCGTGCGTTGTGCACTTTTTTTTCTGGCTCAAGTTACTATTTTGAGTGAGACCGACCGACGTAACATACAACGGTAATTATGTTAGTGTAGATAGATAAATGGACTGCAATAGTTGAACAGCATTCTTTACAGCTTCAGGACAGAAATACTCCTTCTTTCGCTAAGAGAAAGTTGGATTGACTGTGTTTATAATTGTTATTTTTATTTTAAAGCAGGCTTTAATCCTAATCAAGGCAACACGCTTTACATAGAACATAAATGGTATCTCCTCACAACTCGTTACGGTATACTTTTAAGGGGAAACGTAACTGAACTAAACATCGTCACAGTCCTTCTATTATCGAAGTAAGAAGAAGAAATAAAATTAGAGACATATGCAAAGGTTAAGATACCAGAAAAAATAAGAGAATGCTAAACTGTCTTGTCCTGTTTGTTTGGTGCTGACGAGTAACCCGAGCTGCATTATTTGAGCACTTGCCGAAGAAACGCAAGAAACAGTGCGTTTCATTCCTTTTGTCTGAAGAAGAAATTAGGCAGAACTGGATATGTTGGAATTATTTATTTCTCATGATGGGTTTTCCCAGGAATATTTGACGCTTTTCTTTGTCTTTGTAACATTCGTTTCCTGTTTCTCATTCGTGGTTTATTTCTTCTTTGTGTTCTATTTCTCCTTCTTGTTTTATTTCTCCTTGTTCTCCTTCTTATTCTGCATCTACTCCTTGTTCTATTTCTCGTTCTTGTTCTATTTCTCCTTCGTGTTCTGTTTCACTTTCTTGTTCTATTTTTCCGTCTTGTTCTATTTAACCTTCTTGTTCTATTTCACCCTCTTGTTCTATTTCACCTTCTTGTTCTATTTCTCCTTCTTGTTCTATTTCACCTTCTATTTCTCCTTCTTGTTCTATTTCTCATTCTTGTTCTATTTCACCTTCTTGTTCTATTTCTCCTTGTTCTATTTCACCTTCATGTACTATTTCACCTTATTGTTCTAGTTCGTTTTCTATTTCGCCTTCTTGTTCTATTTCACATTCTTATTCCATTTCTTCTTGTTGTTCTATTTCACCTTCTTGATCTATTTCACCTTCTTGTTCTTTTTCTTCTTAAGGTTCTATTTCACCTTCTTGTTGTATTTCACTTTCTTGTTCTATTTCACCTTCTTGTTCTATTTCTCCTTCTTCTTCTATTTCACCTTCTTGTTCTATTTCACTTTCTTGTTCTACTTCTTTTTCTGGTTTTATTTCACCTTCTTGTTCTATTTCTTCTTCTGGTTCTATTTCGCCATCTTGTTTTATTTCACTTCCTTTTACTGTTTCACCTTCTTGTTCTATTTCACCTTCTTGTTCTATTTCACCTTCTTATTCTATTTCACATTCTTGTTCTATTTTACCATCTTGTTCTTCTTCTTCTTCTTCCTCGTTCGTCCTGAAAAGGACGTTGATTGCGTTGTGTCTGTTTGTGCCGGAGCTGGGATATCTGCACCATTCGGTCGACACATCCGACTTCAGCACAGCATTTTTGGGACCGGGTTTGCCTTCCCCCTGCGATCCCTACTCTCTCAGCCAGACTGCAGTGATGCAGCCTGTTTCCAGGACCACCACTTGGAGGTGGAGTAGGGTCTTGGTCAGCTCTGGTTCGCTGACCCTGACGCAAGCAGTGAAGCTATGGGTCGCTGACTGCATTCTCTATTGCTGCATCTTTGGGTCCCACCATCTTGTTCAATTTCCTATTCTTATTCCATTTCTTCTTCTTGTTGTATTTCACCTTCTTTATCTATTTCAACCGAGTATTCCAGAGCTGCAATTATTTTGAGCTCTTGCGAAAGAAAACGCAAAAGAAAGAAGAAACAGTGCGTGCATTCCTTTAGTCTGAAAGAAGATAAAAATTAGGCAGCAGAATCGGGATATGTTGTGGAATTATTTATTTTCTATGATGGCGTTTTCCCAGGAAAATATTTGACGCTTTTCTTTGTCTTTGGTCAACATTCGTTTCCTGTTTCCTCATTCGTGTGGTATATTTCATTCTTTGTGTTCTATTTCTCCTTCTAGTTTTATTTCTCCTTGTTCTCCTTCTTATTCTGCATCTCCTCCTTGTTCTATTTCTTGTTCTATTTCTCTCCTTTGTGATTCTATTCACTTGTTTTATTTTCACCTTCTAATTCTATGCCACCGTCTTGTTCTATTTAACCTTTCTTGTTCTATTTCACCTCTTGTTCACCTTCTTGTTCTTACCTTCACCTCTCTGTTCTATTTCACCTTTTTGTTCTATTTCTTTTTTTTTAATCACCGTCTTGTTCTATTTCACCTTCTGGTTCTATGCCACCTTCTTGTTCTATTTCACTTTCTTGTTCTATTTCACCTTCTTGTTCTATTTTATCTTCTTGTTTTATTTCACTTTCTTCTTCTACTTTTTCTTCTGGTGCTATGTCACCTTCTTGTTCTATTTCATCTCGTTGTTCTATTTCACCTTCCTGTTCTATTTCACCGTCTTGTTCTATTTCACCTTCCTGTTCTATTTCACCTTGTTGTTCTATTTCTTCTTTTTGTTCTAGTTCTAATTCTTGTTCTGTATCACCTTCTTGTTCTATTTCTCCTTCTTGTTCCACTTATCAATCTTGCTCTTGCCTTTCTTCTTTCTCTAGTGATGTTTCGTTTACTTTTATTTTCTCCTAATACTTCTTCACCCATTTCTTTTTATTTTGGTCTTTCTTTTTTTTTTCCTTGTCTTATTCATCTTGTTCTTTTTCTTTCACTTCTGAATTTACTTCCTGCAAGTACAGTATTTTCGTGTCATTCCTGTGGGTTTCTGAGGAGACAAGAAGAAATCTGACTACTGGTACCTCAAGTGTGTCGTAAGAGGCGACTTACATCAGATATTTCTAAGGGGCTAGACCTCTCATCATGTGAAAGAAATTGCTATAGAATCCACCGCAGTAAGATCACATTAATGTTTTGGTACAGTCTTCCTGCAATGGGGCCAGCCCTAATAGTGAATGTACCCTCTGTAAGAAGTGATAATGGAAAAAAAAATCTCTAATCTTGTATAAGAATTAGACCACAAGGTATTTTATATTTGTACATGCGTCCTAACACGCGGGCTCTGTGTCTAGGCTGGCGAATCTCGCCAAAACAAAGCAAAATTCATTTTGTTTGAAACTTTGACATTGTGATAAGGTGGTTCTAGTCATTTGTCGTCTTTTAAATTTTTCATCATTGTTCTCATATTATTTCTCCCCCGCGTGTTGGCCGTTTCGCCTATTATCACCTGCACAATCACTTTCTTGTATTTAATTTTAATCTAATTCTTTCCCGTCTTGCCGCAATCCTGCAATGCTATCGTTCACACCATCTTGTCTCATTATACGCTATTGTCAATCGTGAGTATTGCAACATTGGCAATGCGAGAGTTCGTTTGATAAAACAATTCTCCTGTTTAAACAATTGTGTTTACCACACTTGACTCAATAGTGTTGGCGGGTAAAGATCAATGACTTTAGATTAGCACGTGGTAGCAGTGCACAAAACAAAGTTAGTCTGTTTTTGATAGCTTTTGCTTGGGAAACAGCAAAACAAAATACTGAGCGACGCCATGTCTCGAAGTAGAGAAACAATTCGGAGCCTCAAGAGATAAAACTCTGTGACACAGAGGTAGAAAATTTTTCTACCAGGTGAACAATTACAAGGCACGTTTTTGTATATCTTGACAGGAGACACTCGGTCGAAGATGTACGTGGAAGATGCCATCCCTTTGTCACCGATACACAGGAGCAGACTGGTGGGCCAAGCGAAACAAATGGGACTTGCACGGAATGAACCGGCTTGTTGGATGATGAGCAGAGCGTGAGGAGGGACTTAAGAATTGTTCTAGATGGACAGTTAGAGATTATACTGCAACGTCTGATAGAATTATATACGTCTACAAACATTCGTGAAGGAAAGTGGAATTCCCAAAAGCGTTAGACTTGGATTATAATTTAATTGTAGTGTAATTAATTCTTACCGTGTTTTTAAGGAATTCGCGAAGGTAAAACAAAATGAGGTTGGTAGACTTTATAAAAATTATAAATATCGCACAAGGTGACTAATACGAATTTTTGCATGAGGCTCGCATCCTCGTCAAGTAAAATAAATGTCCGCAAAAACCACCGCTGCAAGATTACGTGATTTTTTGGTGCAGGCTTCCTGCAAGGGTCCAGCGGCAGCCGTGGTCTAATGCTCCCTAAGGAGCGCAAATTAAAATGATGATGATCAAGTTGTAATGCCTAAACCATTTCATCTTCTTGATTTTTTTTTCATTTAAAATCTTCTCCGTCAAAATTATCGTCATCAGCATAAACCATCATTATTTTGTTAGGGAACACTAACAGCAAAAAGAAAAATTCTTCCTCCAATTCTACCCCCCGGTAGCATCTCTTTGTACCAGCTCCCTCCGCCCCCACACGCACCCTAAGGATTTTCATTACTATTTTTGCATGGAGACATATCTGGTGTCATCCTTAGATGACGACCAGCAATGCTATAAGATACAGACGTGGAAGTGAACCTAGGTCTGTGAGGCTAATTACACCCTCATTGACTTTGAAATTATCCACACACTCCTTGTGGTGAAACTTGTTGAGAACCCAGCATTGCACTTTAAGCATGGAGGAGTTACTTGAGTCCCAGATGTAACTCTGGCTTATATCTGGATGGCTGCATGCAGAAGGATCTCACTATGGACCTACGATAGGCAGGGGAAGCTGAGTAGTGGTTCTGTGCAGGACGTGACAATTCATTGAGAGAGTCCAGAACCAGAGTACAGTATTTTAGCTCTGCATAGTTGGAGAGCCCCCTTGGATGGCGGGGAATGCACAGTATGCCACGCACTTCTTACTCCTTGATTGGGACCAGATTTGACGATCCTTTAAATGCAAGCCAAGCTGGAGAAACTGGAGCCCATGACATCAACTCAACACGTTTCGGAAGGGCAGAAAAGCCATAGGAAAAGCCTAGATCTGCATTGTAGATAATAGCAGAGAGTTTTTAACTTGGTATTAACTGCAAAACAGCGAGATGCTCAGCAGCCCTAGTTAAACAAGAACAACAATAAATTAATTTCTATTTAACATGTATGTTCAATATGCTGTTCAGAGAACCTTCTCTTATTCACCCCTAATAATAATTTAAAAAAAAAACAAAATTAATTACTGATCTTTCAAAACTTACTAAGCTTCTTTTCCCTTCGCTAATTCTTTAAGAACACTATATAACATTACATTCCACAGGTATGAATTATAAATTCGCACATGAAGGAAATTATAGAACAGGCTGTGAATATGCTATGCTTTTGGAAACTACTCCACTATTCTTCCCAGGTGTTGTAAAACCGTACTGACTTCTGGCGAACATATCGTTATATTTCTGGATTGCCAATGTGTGACAAATCTGGGGCTGTGTCTTGTGACTCCGCCTCTTCCTCCACTAATTAGTCGTCTATCTTGCTCTGCGACGTCTGCATGCTCGTGTGCGATTTCAGTGCCTGTCAATTGCTAAAAGTAGGTGGGTTTCGTAACTAACTCTTCGCCTTTTTGCTGGATGTTAGGTGACTAAACGAACCGGGGTTTAGGGATTGGTTTCCCAATATCGAAATTATCCGCATCTAGTCACAAAGTGCTCTGTTGAGGCACACTGTCGCCGTCTTTTGTTACTTTTTGCCTGGCACGCGAGCCACTTAGACAACATCTACGTTTCTATACCGCCCTCAAAGAGTGTATCATCTGGTAACAAACATTCCTGTGCGTGTTGCGAGGATTTGGTGTCGAGCATCAGTGGCTGGCCTGCCATTGTGTCCAAATGTAGTGACACGTGATTCGTTTAAACAGGGAATTAAGCCCTCACACGAATTAATTTTATTGTCTATGTGGCTGTCTACTGCACCAAACAATAACTAGTCTAACTAGCCAGCTGTGTTCGAAAAGAGAGCATAAGGTTGGAAAATATCAAAGGGGATTAAAGTTACACTTAAGTAAAAGCCGGGATTAGGAAAGATTACTTTTAAAATGATGAAAGAGCAGTTATTAAATAAGAACCATGATTAAAAAGGTAAAAGACGAAAAATATAGTAACACTTTATCACATATGGCACAATCCTGCATTTATTCTTTTCGACATGTCGAAACACCCAATATTTATTCCTGAGGAATGGTGGACACGCCTGCTATTTCTTCTTGTTGAAATATCTATTTATTCGTGTTGAAAAGTGAAAATAATCTGATGTTGTTTACGTCAAAAAGTGGAAATATCTTAAAAATTAATCTTGTATAAATGGTGCAACATCTTACATTTATTCTTGTTAAAAGTGAAAACATTTTGTATCTTAAAGTGGAAACATTATATATTTTTTTGTGTTGAACAATTTTGGCTGTGAACTCTTCTTTCATTATATTTTAGTAACACAAGTTTTCATACAGACATTTGAGAACTGCAACGAAATTAAAACAGCAGCAACAACCACAACACAGGAACAAAAAATTCAGATCTTTCAAAGAAGACCAAGCAACGTAAACGTAATGTTCTGCACCGTCGCAGATTACATTTTCTCACATAGAGTGTGGATAATCGTTAACTCGTAGACGTAAAACATGCACTGACTCAGCCACGCGAATAGCATACAAGCTTGAAACTCGACCCGGAAATTCCTGTTTACAAAAACTCTAGATGGAAAGCACAGATATCTAAGCGTGCTGGAACATTCAGCACGAAAAACAATTCAGCCATCCCTAATACCCAGAGGGGGGATAATTAGCATTAGAAGTTCACGGAATGGGCCATAACTACACGCGACCTTGAAGTCTTCCAGATTGGAAAATCTTCGGAATATTTTACAAACGGAAGATAAAAGGAAAAAAATTACGTGGAAAATGTGTGAGAAGAGATAACCCAGTAAGAACTAGGGGAAAAGAAAAAGATAAAACAAAACTATTTTTTCGATATTTGATAAGGGATTCGCGCAAATTCTGGCAAGAATCCAAGAATAAGGTGGGGAATGCATATTAAAAACCGAAATTGTAAATCAAGACTCGACAACCAGTCGATCTTGATCTATCGGTAGATCACAAGACTTAATTTTGTTAAACTATATGACGGAGGGGAACAAATACATTTTTGACCAAAGAAATTTCGGACCAGACCTCTCTCACTGGCGCTGAAACGCGCTGTGTCCCCAGGTTTAAGTGTACTTTCACAGCATTTAAGTAACAACCCTCAATTTAGGTACTCGTCTTTGCTCTCATCTCAGGCCCCTGTGTCGAATTCGTCTAAGGTTTGGAACGTCAATTATAATGATACATACCGTATAGAGGTTTAAAGAATTATGAATGAATCAAGAGAACTAATGGTGCACGAATACAGCACGATTTATTCCAATATTTTCCACTTCAAAAACTGAGGATCCATCTGTGAGACATTGATATTACATCCATAGGGCCATATACCTTGGGCCAACAATATAAGCATGTCCGTTAAACTCTGAGTCCATCTAACTAACGTCTGGTTAAAATCTCTCATATAATATCTGTGACATTACGGCTCGTTTGCTTTTTCGCAATTTCCTCTCGCCTTTATTATTTCGACATATTTAACGCACATAATGTCGTGCCTATCCTCTACTTAGAATTGTTACCCTTTTTTCCTACTATCATTGTTCACGTTTCACGCTTCGATGCATGACAGGGCCAGACAATCGCCCATCACTGAGAGATTATTGAATCACCAAACGTGATAATACCACATTGACTCCAGGTAAATTTGAGCATAAAGTGTTTATTCAAAATTGCGAACTCACTTTCGATCCGACAATAGAATGGACTTGCAATACGGGTTTAATTGTATAGACCATGATTTGTCTAGACAGGCAGTCCAGGTTAAAGTCAATACGAGGCTAGTAACCTCAGCATGTGAAAAGGATATATTCGTAAACCCCCACAGCAAGCGATGGTGATCGCTTCATGTGAGTTCTCTCAGAAAAAAAAGCAGAGGTAACCACATACTCCAAATGGAGCAGGGAGTGAGTGATGATTACATCAACCTGTGCATAGTTGTATATTATTGTGATAGGGTGGGCGAGAGATGATGATGATGTTGTGATTTGTGATCACTTTCTTGCACACTCGCACCGACCCGAACAACAATAAAACTCTTGATTCTAAGGCAGGGGCTGTATTTATTCACACAACCCTATCAGCGACAACAAGCACATAAAGCAAACGTTATAAAGTAAACAAAACGAAACAAAACACCTAGCCAGTGCTCAATTGCTAACCTGAAACACAAACAAAGCACTGACTAGTTAAAATCATAATAAATAATTAATGAGAAACACCGTGCTCTCACCTGCCAAACAGTCCGTTCTTCCACGCTACCTGAAACATCCTACTATTACACACACATCCACTCTCATACATGTCTTCCAATGAGACTAGTGTGATGTGCATGAGGCTGGCAAAGTCACCATGTAAACAGATCGCTACCGAAACCACTACTGCAAGAGCATATGAATGTTTCATGCGGAGGTCAGCCATATTGGTGGCCCCATGCTCCATAAGGAGCGAGAAGAGAAATATATATGTCCAAGTGAACCCACGTGCTCTCATAAACCATTCTACGCATAACAATAACTAAATAACACTAAAATGAGCATTCTTCTTCTTAGATCCTTCCCCACCGACCGCCAAAGCAGTCAGTGGTCATCACGCCTAGTGGCGTCTTGTAGGGCAACAACAAATTGATTCCACTTTGCTCAACCGGTGGCCATCCTTCGTATAGTGCCCCAACTCTGGTCCATTCTTTGAACCTCAGCCTCCACAATCCTCCGCCAGGTTGCTTTTGGTTGGCCTCTCTTTTGTTTTCCTTCAGGGGTCCAAAGCATAGCGGTTCTTGTGATGGTATCGGGGTCTCTTCTGAGGACATGGCTAACCCAGCTCCAGCGTCTGCCAGCTATGATGGTGTGCATGTCCTCCTGCTTGCTCCGAGTAAGCAGATCTTGGTTGGTGATGGTATTCGGCCAAAAGATGCGGTGAATTTTTCTCAGACATGTTGTGTGAGAAGAGGACAATTTCGACATTTCCTTCTCTGTAACTCTCCAGCATTCCGCACCATAGAGAAGCACAGAGAGCACACATCTCTGATATAATTTTAATTTTGTGCTTGTGCTGTATTGAGAGCACTTCCAGATGTTGTTTAGGCTAAAAAAGACTGTTCTTGCTTTATTCATTCTGATGTTGATGTCTTTGCCTGCCCCGCCGTCTGGTGTTACTATGCATCCTAGGTGTGTGAAGGTGTCTGTCTGTACCAGTTGCTGATTCCTTACTGATATGGGCTCAGGGTTGCTCACATTGAGCGTCATGACCTCTGACTTCTTTAAATTGATGTTCAAGCCCACCTGCTGGCTATACTTAGTAAGCCTATCCGAGCATATGAGCATAATACAGTATTAAACGCTATGTACAACGAATATTCTCCTTAACGAGAATAACTACCACCTCGCAGTTGATCCATATCAATATACTTTCCTACATTGTGAAGCATGTCGTATGTGACGACTGGCGCACCTGACAACAAGCGTGTCGTATATGACCACTGATAAGACTGGGAACCTCATCATATTATCGCATCGTTACAGAAACTAACCATTGCCATAACATATAAATGCTTCGCGCAGGCTTCTGTTTGACCCATTCGCACTGGTGTCTCCATGCTCCGCAAGGAGCAAACAGAGAAACACTTATGTCTCAAAGTGCCTTACGCACAAAGAAGTAGCATTACGCCCACAAGAAATCTTAATACCTAAAGCTAGATTCATCTTCTCAAAGGGAACTTTAGCACTACAAAACTGTGTACACAACAGATGTAATTAAACTAATCTCAAAGTAACAACATACAATTATTCGTTAACGTACTTCGCGTTCCACTATAATAAAATATCTTGGCATGAATGGAGAAAATTATATTAATCTTGTACTTCTAATATAGCACCTCTTATAATAACCCAATTTTCATCCAACACTAAATAATAAACGTGTTTAATGTAGTGAAATTGACCGAGATACAACGGTAAAATACTCCAAAGATAACATTTAAGGATAAAAAACATAATGCGTAAGCTGCTGATGTACATGATCGCCTAGACCGCGGGTCATCATCCTCTATAAATTTTGCCTTGCTAGACAGGAGGGGAACGGAGGATCAAAAAGGAAAAAATATGACTGGAAAGATTGCGTAGCAAGGCTAAGGAGACGCAATTGGGGGGGATGGAGGAAAGTAAAAAATTCACGTCCCCCAAATTGACACGAGGTACGGAAATGGACGCTTTTGCGATACTAAGATTTTGATTTGAATTGAGCGGCAGAACGCGGATGGTAGGAAAATTACAAAAAATTTAAAAAGTAATTTTTCTTAATATTAATGTTAGGAATATAAAAATTAGCTGGCCGGATGGCCTATTCTGAGCAATGAAATAATATGATCTTAATTTTACAAACGGATAGATAATATTGAAGATAATGACAAAAGACAGTGTAGTTCACATCATCGCTAGACTATATTGAATCTAAAAGTGTCACAATTTGCACACAAAAACACGACCTTGGGAACAAGTGTTCAAAGTTACTTATTATGGAGGAGAGGGTTTTTGAGCGGTAGCTGTGTCTAAATATAACTTTTTACGACAAAATTTTAAGGGGAGAGAAAGGTTGCTTCAAAAATCAAGCACATTTTTGAAACACAAGTAGAGACGGACAGACTAACAGATAACCATCCATACTTGACTGAAGCATGACTGAAATGACTTTAGTGTAGAAATTTGAAATTAAAAATAAACCTTGGCAGTGATTGGCCACAGACAATCATATCATTAGCGCTCAGAGCGCATTTGGGGTCATTCTTCAATAATTGTTCAGTGTTAGACACAGATTTTAAAGTGTGGTGTGTTCCCATATGAAAGACAGTGAATAAATTTAGGGACGCCATACTATAGCCAGCAGCTCAGCTGAGTTTTGCTAGCAATTCTGTGTTATGTATTCTTAATCTGGTAAGATTGAAATTATTTCTTTATATATTTTGAATATTGTTTCATGTTCGAGTGATTTGATACTGCCATATCATAATATAGCCTTACAAACCAGTAGGGATTTTGCTCTAGACCCCCCGCCCAAGTCAGGGTCTAGGGACCAACAAGGTACATAAACTACAGCAAGGATTATGCAAGATATATCAAGCGTTGAAACAGATTACCTATCTTCTTTTAGGGCCGACAACTAATAATTATTTTTCAGAATCTATAGTCTGGGAGGATCTATCGGATGTAAACCCACCATGGTAACTGTGCTGTTTGGTCAGAGAGATCTGACCTGTCTGTATGATGTGGTTGTTGTGTCAGTGTGGTGTCCAGACGTGGGTATAGAATAGATTTTGACACATAGCCCATACTTTGATTGCAGAGCTGTGAGTTTTCTATCGACAACAAAGCAGAGTCTATCCGGTGGGTGACTTTACTCGAGTGTATCTGTGCAGTTCTTGTGACAGAGACCACCATTATTGTCCGCCAGCACGGAGAGGTGGGACCGCAAGTTTTCAGCACCAGAGCTACAAAAAGATGAGTGAGCCTCTGGTCTGCTGGACATTCACCAACTATTGGTAGTGACTAATATCCCCATAAAAATTCCCACCAGTTTCTGGACACGGTGTAGTCAATATAGACAGGTGTGATGAGACCACCCCAACAGCACAGACAATAAATATCCTCCCTAGTAGCTGACTACCAGAACATTTGAATAAAACTAACTATTCTAGTACTTAAATATGTACACTTTTGTATTTATTATGTAACATTCCATGCATAATTTTCATAAATTTTAAATCCTTCTTTTAAAACAAGTTCTGGTCAAAATAAAACTTGATCCAGAACAAATAAATGTAATATAATTATATCAAAAACTTTATACACGTGAGTTAGTTCAGTGTATTTTAACACTTGTTAATCTTATTAGTCTTCTTAAATGCCTGTGGGTGTATTTATAACTAACACACCACATTACACATCATTACCCTAGACACTTTACGTAGCCACATTCATTAAGAAAAAAAAAAATTAAGTGTGAGGTCGTAGTGGTAGCAAGAAAGGCCTTCTGATAATTCTCAACCACATTTTATCTCAGGAGCCTTCACAGCTGGCCTCATACAAGTTACATGTAGTAATAACACCATCATACAATACCATCAACACCACTACATAAATTGGGGTCTTGTCCAGGGATAATTAGCCCAACAGTAAAATTAGGATCTCCTGGTGGGAGAAATAAAAGTAGGGAAATAAATTGTAAAATTTCCTTTAAAATTAAAAGTGTCCCTGCAGATAAAAGTTGGTGAATCTTCACAGCCAGTAATAATTAATTAGTTAACTGGTTAGTTAGAATTAGTTAGACTATAGTCATATAGTAATTAGAAGTACTTAGTGTATTTACTGGTTAGAGATTTATCTTGTATATTATTATATTGTCCAAAAAGTATGGCAGAGCTAGCAAAGTTTAGATCAGCTGCTGTGCTCACTGCGAAGGAGATGGGGATGGATGGTCAAATTTTAATTCAATACGTAACGACTGAATGTGATAAATATATTGAACGGGAAGAAAGGAGATTAGAAAAAGAGGCTGAAAGAAAATTAGAGGCTGACAGGTTAGCTGAAGAAAAGAGATTACAAATTGAGGCTGATAGAGAAATTAAGAGGCTGCAGATTGAGGCAGAAGAAAAACGACAGCAAAGGGAGGCAGAAGATAAAAAGGCCGAAAGGGAAGCAGAAGATAGAAGGTTGCAGAGGGAGCATGAATTACGACTAAGGGAGCTGGAATTACAAGGCCCGGCTCCTGAAAATGGTGCCAGCCCTTTTGCCTCAGATGCTACGCCCAGTATGGGAGCCTCAAACTCAGCTATGGGGTTTCATTTAGACCATTTTGTTGAAAAAGACGATGACATAGAGGGGTACCTAGGACGTTTTGAGTTATTAGCTACTACATATGGGTTAGAGAGAGAGAGGTGGAGTTTAAAGCTATCACAGGGATTGAGGGGTGCTTCTTATGAAGTATTTGCCAAAATGAACAGAGAAGACCAAGACAATTATGACATGTTAAAGCAGGCTTTGTTATTAAGGTACGAAAAGAATGGTGAATTTTATCGTAAGAAATTCAGAAATGCCAAACTGTTGTCTGGGGAGACATACCACCAATTTTCTGCCAGAATAGAAACCTATTTGGAGAAATGGACGGCTCTGGGGAAGACCCAAGATCTTAAAGAAATGATCATGATTGAGCAATTGAGAGAGTCCATGGCTCCAGACATGAGAAAATTTCTCATGGAACAGGGTGCAGAGAAGTTGGGGGAAATTTTAAATGTTGCTGAGAGGTATCAGGCAGCTCAGGCAGAGGTAAGTGGTGCTAAGAAGAAGCACATAGACAATTTTAAAGCTCCACAGCAATTTAATAAATTTGATAATAGAGAGCAGGGAAATAAGGGTAGGACAAATTTTGAGCGGCCAAGAAATGACTATCGCGACAGAAACTCACAGTTCAATGACCAAAAGTTCAATGAAAGAAAACCGTTGAACCAAGGAAAAAGATGGTGCAAATGGTGAAAGAAGGATAACCATAACACCGAATTTTGTAGAAGGAAACCTTCAAACATTGCTGCAATGAAGTCGGGGACGCAAAGATTAAAGGTTAATCCTAAGGGACAACAGGAACCTTATCACCCCCCAGTTTGTGAAGATGTTATTTGTAATGGGGTCACCATAAGGTGCCTTTATGATACAGGTTTGGATTATGATTCAGTTGTGAAGTCTAGCCTAGTGGACCCAAGTCAGTATACCACAGAAACAGTGGAAATACAAGGGGCGACTAAGGACATACCACTCATGACACTTCCCATCGCAAGGATAACGGTGAAAACTCGCTATGTGGAAGGAGAAATCAGAGCAGCAGTGATAGATGAACCAATCTACCCTCTGATATTGGGGTGTAGATACGTCTTCTTGGGGAATCCCGAGAAACCTGTGATCATGGCGACAGTGCAGACCAGGTCACAGAAGAAGGAGGAAGAAGGTGAACCTATAAATGCTCATCCAGAGGAGATGAGGAAGGCGCAGGCTGAGGATAGGACACTCAAGCCCTGTTTTAAAAAATTGCCCAAATGCCACACACCTCCGAGCAAGGGGGAATATTTCATGAAGAATAAACTCTTATACAGGAAAGCCGGAACTGGAACAAATGGTCACAACCAGCTGGTTCTTCCCATTGCATATAGAGAGAAAGTGATGGAACTCGGACATGCAATCCCCTTCAGTGGTCACCTGGGGATCAGCGCCACAGGACAGCGTATAGCTTGTCATTACTTCTGGCCAGGGATAACGGAGGATATAAAAAGATATGTCAAATCCTGCCCAGAATGTCAAAGGGTAGCTCCAAAGCACTGGACTGCCCCTGCAACTCTAGGAGAAATGCCCATAGTGGGAACACCTTTTGAGAGGGTTGCAGTGGATATTGTAGGACCTCTCACTCGGACCAAGAAGAGGAACAGTTACATCCTTACTCTGGTGGACACTTGTTCTATGTGGGGAGAGGCGGTAGCCCTGCCATCAATTGATTCAAAACATGTAGCAGAGGCACTACTTACAATATTTACCCGATTAGGATTCCCGCATCAAATCTTGACGGATAATGGTTCTCAGTTCAAGGGGAAACTAACGGAAGAAGTTTTTAAGCTATTTCAAGCCAGGCACTTTCATTGTAGTCCGTACCATCCACAAGGGAACGGCCAGGTAGAGAGGTTCAACGGGACTCTCATTTCTATCCTGAGAAAGCTGGCACACGAAAAACCGGATCTGTGGGATCAATTCCTGCCCGCCGCATTGTTTGCGTACCGGGAGGTACCACATAGTTCAACCGGGATGGCTCCCGCAACTCTGCTATTTGGGAGGCCAATAAAAGGGCCTTTAGAAGCTCTATTAAGGACCTGGACAGATGAGAAGGCGGAAGAGACTGTTACCTCATCGTATCAATACGTGAACGAACTGACCACTCGTTTGAAAGCTGGATGGAAACTGGCAAATGATAATTTGAAACAAGCCAGGAAGAAACATGCAGCATATTTTAATAGGAAGGCAAAGGACAGGGAACTGGCAGTCGGAGAGAAGGTGCTGCTTTTACTACCCGGAAGCCAGAATAAATTACAAATTGGTTGGCAAGGTCCATATACGGTTCTAGAGAAGGTGTCTAGAACAAACTATAAAATTGACAAAAAGGGGAAGGAAAAAGTTTATCATGTAAACCTGTTAAAGAAGTATCTGGACAGACCACTCCAGGAAAGCACCCCCTTATTGACCTTAGCTATTGCAACCCAGATGCAAAAGGAACCACTCACCTCACATGAATACCCATTACATCCTTGTGAAACCGCAGCACAGGTAAAAGTCAGTAAGCACCTGACTAAAAATCAGAGGGAGAGAGTTCAACAAGTTCTGGAGGAACATACAGATGTATTAACAGATAAACCAGGCCATACAAATTTGCTACAGTATGACATGAAACTGGTAGACTCAAACCCAATCTGTATGAGAGCCTATTCTATTCCGTTCGCGAAGGAGAAGGCATTAAAGGAAGAAATAGATTATTTATTGAAGGAGGGGATTATTTCGCACAGTGAATCATCTTTTAGTTCTAGTGTCGTTTTGTTGAGGAAACCGTCTGGGGAACACAGACTGTGCATAGATTACAGGAAACTGAATGCTGTCACAGAAGGACAAGTGGATCCATTACCAGACACAAAACAGTTATTTGCCAGACTGAACAAGGCAAAATACTTTTCAAAAGTGGATCTTAGTAAAGGCTATTACCAGATCCCAGTGAAGCCTGAAGTGAGACCTTATTTGGCTTTTAGCACTTCGGATGGACATTATGAATTCAATATGCTACCATTCGGACTGAAAAATGCTCCGAGTGTGTTTTCAAGGATGATGCGAAAATTGTTGGACCCCCTGAATAACCCATGTATCACGAATTTCATGGATGATATACTCGTCGCCACAGAGACATTTGAAGAACACATTGAAGCTCTGGAGATGTTGTTTGATAGACTTCGGGAGGCGAACTTAACTGCTAGGCCAACAAAATGTTGTATTGGATGCAAAGAGTTGGAATTCTTGGGGCACACTGTATATCAGGGTAATATGACCCCTGATCCTAAGAACTTGGAAAAACTGCAGAGAGCACCTAGGCCGCAAACCAAAAAGGACGTGCGATCATTCGTGTCGTTATGCGGATTTTATCAGAAATACATCAAAAATTTTAACGCCATTTGTGCTCCTCTGACTGATCTGACTCGCAAGGGACTTCCAGATAAAATTATTTGGACTGCACAATGTGAATTAGCGTTCCAAGAGTTAAAGGAAAAACTCACTAGCAAGCCTATTCTCAAACTGCCTGATTTGACACAGGACTTTGTCTTAAGAACCGATGCCAGTAATGTAGGACTTGGAGGGGCTTTGTTGCAAAGATCATCTTCACCTGATGGGGAACTGAAACCAGTCGCTTATGCAAGCCGCAAATTGAATAAGGCGGAACAAGGATACTCCACAAGCGAAAAAAAGAATGTTTAGCATTAATCTGGGCAATAAAGAAGTTTCAAATCTATCTGTATGGTAGGACTTTTGTGGTGGAGACCGATCATCAGCCTCTCGTGTTCTTGTCTCAGGCTAAGCATGAAAACGCAAGATTGCTGAGGTGGTCTTTATTGCTTCAACCATATCAGTTCAGTATCCAATATATCCCAGGCAAATTGAATGTCGGTGCAGATTTCCTCAGTCGGCACCCCTGTGATCAAAATTAGAGTAGTGGCAGACGTGAGGAGTAATTTTACCTATGTGTATCGCTGGTTTTGGAACTTGCCATAGGCATGTTTTCAAGTGGGGAGATGTGTAGTGAAATTGACCGAGATACAACGGTAAAATACTCCAAAGATAACATTTAAGGATAAAAAACATAATGCGTAAGCTGCTGATGTACATGATCGCCTAGACCGCGGGTCATCATCCTCTATAAATTTTGCCTTGCTAGACAGGAGGGGAACGGAGGATCAAAAAGGAAAAAATATGACTGGAAAGATTGCGTAGCAAGGCTAAGGAGACGCAATTGGGGGGGATGGAGGAAAGTAAAAAATTCACGTCCCCCAAATTGACACGAGGTACGGAAATGGACGCTTTTGCGATACTAAGATTTTGATTTGAATTGAGCGGCAGAACGCGGATGGTAGGAAAATTACAAAAATTTAAAAAGTAATTTTTCTTAATATTAATGTTAGGAATATAAAAAATTAGCTGGCCGGATGGCCTATTCTGAGCAATGAAATAATATGATCTTAATTTTACAAACGGATAGATAATATTGAAGATAATGACAAAAGACAGTGTAGTTCACATCATCGCTAGACTATATTGAATCTAAAAGTGTCACAATTTGCACACAAAAACACGACCTTGGGAACAAGTGTTCAAAGTTACTTATTATGGAGGAGAGGGTTTTTGAGCGGTAGCTGTGTCTAAATATAACTTTTTACGACAAAATTTTAAGGGGAGAGAAAGGTTGCTTCAAAAAAATCAAGCACATTTTTTTTAGAAACACAAGTAGAGACGGACAGACTAACAGATAACCATCCATACTTGACTGAAGCATGACTGAAATGACTTTAGTGTAGAAATTTGAAATTAAAAATAAACCTTGGCAGTGATTGGCCACAGACAATCATATCATTAGCGCTCAGTGCGCATTTGGGGTCATTCTTCAATAATTGTTCAGTGTTAGACACAGATTTTAAAGTGTGGTGTGTTCCCATATGAAAGACAGTGAATAAATTTAGGGACGCCATACTATAGCCAGCAGCTCAGCTGAGTTTTGCTAGCAATTCTGTGTTATGTATTCTTAATCTGGTAAGATTGAAATTATTTCTTTATATATTTTGAATATTGTTTCATGTTCGAGTGATTTGATACTGCCATATCATAATATAGCCTTACAAACCAGTAGGGATTTTGCTCTAGACCCCCCGCCCAAGTCAGGGTCTAGGGACCAACAAGGTACATAAACTACAGCAAGGATTATGCAAGATATATCAAGCGTTGAAACAGATTACCTATCTTCTTTTAGGGCCGACAACTAATATTTATTTTTCAGAATCTATAGTCTGGGAGGATCTATCGGATGTAAACCCACCATGGTAACTGTGCTGTTTGGTCAGAGAGATCTGACCTGTCTGTATGATGTGGTTGTTGTGTCAGTGTGGTGTCCAGACGTGGGTATAGAATAGATTTTGACACATAGCCCATACTTTGATTGCAGAGCTGTGAGTTTTCTATCGACAACAAAGCAGAGTCTATCCGGTGGGTGACTTTACTCGAGTGTATCTGTGCAGTTCTTGTGACAGAGACCACCATTATTGTCCGCCAGCACGGAGAGGTGGGACCGCAAGTTTTCAGCACCAGAGCTACAAAAAGATGAGTGAGCCTCTGGTCTGCTGGACATTCACCAACTATTGGTAGTGACTAATATCCCCATAAAAATTCCCACCAGTTTCTGGACACGGTGTAGTCAATATAGACAGGTGTGATGAGACCACCCCAACAGCACAGACAATAAATATCCTCCCTAGTAGCTGACTACCAGAACATTTGAATAAAACTAACTATTCTAGTACTTAAATATGTACACTTTTGTATTTATTATGTAACATTCCATGCATAATTTTCATAAATTTTAAATCCTTCTTTTAAAACAAGTTCTGGTCAAAATAAAACTTGATCCAGAACAAATAAATGTAATATAATTATATCAAAAACTTTATACACGTGAGTTAGTTCAGTGTATTTTAACACTTGTTAATCTTATTAGTCTTCTTAAATGCCTGTGGGTGTATTTATAACTAACACACCACATTACACATCATTACCCTAGACACTTTACGTAGCCACATTCATTAAGAAAAAAAAAAATTAAGTGTGAGGTCGTAGTGGTAGCAAGAAAGGCCTTCTGATAATTCTCAACTACATTTTATCTCAGGAGCCTTCACAGCTGGCCTCATACAAGTTACATGTAGTAATAACACCATCATACAATACCATCAACACCACTACATTTAACCCCCTAAAAATATACAGTAAAATTATAATCAATCAAGTGAAATATACTACGAGTAACTAAGTTACCTTCGCAGTAAAGAATAAACTAAAATTACAAAGCTAAGAAACTTTATAATTGGCCCACTGTGCTCTCAAATAATAACTTAATTGGTAACTAAAAATGTTATTGTCACATCATACAATACCATCAACACCACTACATTTAACCCCCTAAAAATATACACGTAAAAGTAACAATCAAGAAATATACTACCTTCGCAGTAAAGAATAAACTAAAATTACAAAGCTAAGAAACTTTATAATTGGCCCACTGTGCTCTCAAATAATAACTTATCATTGGGCGTATAGCACGTGGTAACTAAAAATGTTATTGTCGCTCACATGCGTCATAATTATGCACACTTAACACGTGGCCCTGGCTGCCATCTTTGCACTAGCAAACATGATCTAAATTTCAGTCCCTGATATCATCTCTGTCCAGTTCCATGTATGAAATAGGTTCCTACTATATTTGCCTTTCTGTCCGGTCTCATGAATGGAATAGGTTCCTTCTATATCCTTACAGCCGCAATCTGGACTTAACACTAGTAAAATCTATCCACACATATGTTCACTCATCTATAGCTTTAAAACTAATTATAATGTCCTAAAAGAAATCTCCTTAGGAGACACATTTATTTATCTATTTCATTAAACACGATACCAAATAGGTGGCAGACCTACAGCCCTATATTCGTTCTAACACTATAGACCGAAATTTTGAGGAATCACCTTCTACCTAAATTAACTCACGTGTTCAATGCATCTTCATATCGACTCTGGTTTCTTACTCTGGTTGTCTCACATCTTGCCTCTGCTGCAAATCTCACCAAATTGACCGCTTCTCCTGAGTCAGACTTCACACAACAGCGATGAGGGCTCGCGCAGTCACATGGGCTGGGGCTTTATTGTGGCTCTCGCGTAGTCACGTGGGCTGGCGTTGGAGCGCGCACATCGAAAATATATGGGCGTTAAACACATACAAATGACATGAACTTGAGGGGGCCTCTGGTGTGTTTTTATGGCCACATCACATTATCATTTTGTGAATGTATGTGAATGTATGTAAATTTAAAATGTTCCTTCAGGCACAAGCCACTGCCGCTGGCCAGTCACACATTTTTCATTAAATTAACTGACATACTGGTGATTTTTCATCACATGCCTTGAGTGCTACGATATACGCTCAGGGAGAGTAAAAAAATCTGAGAAAACAAACGGCTGACGGAGAGCGGGAAAGGCGCCTAATTAACATCAGGAAAACAAAGACTTAGCAGCGGAATTTGTTCTTTTATTCCCTCTAAAGATTGTGGTACCAGCACGAGGCGACCCGAATATTTGTGGTGCGACCCTGAGAGACCATTTTCTGGGCTACCTTTTTGTGGTTTAATTTTTTTACATGATGGGGTAACTAGCTCCATGCCCAACCCTAATTAGTCGCTTTCTACGACATGCAGAGTAGGGAACAGTGTTATTATTCTTTGCTCCCCTTTCGGGCCCCGGTAACACGCGGGTGATATATATACATATATATATATATATATATATATATATATATATATATATATATATATATATATATATATATATATATATATATATATATATATATATATATAAGTATATCGAACCAATAAGAGAAATTTCGCTGGGGGCTTGAACGAGCTAAATAATACAATATACATCTTTACAAAAGGCGGCGGGTCAGATAAAGAACTAACGCGCTCAGACTCACTCAGCATTGTTCTTCACTTCTGAAATATCTTGTGAATACACCCTCGATTTAGAAGCATCATTATCCTTCTACCTACAACTCTGTTGGACCACTACTGCAGAGCAAGGGGAGGCAACCCCTGACAATATCTCAGTCCATCTAACGTCTGGTTATAATATATCATGTTATATCTCAGTCCATCTACCTTCTGGTTATAATCCCTCATTTTATATCTCAGCCCATCTTCGAACGTTGGTTATAATCTCTCATATTATACCTCAGTCCATGTGAAGACTGGTAAGAACTTTCATTAGCACATCATAACACGTCAGGTCTCAGTCGAGACATGTAATCAACTTTGATAGGACATGTATGATACGCACTTATTTAATATCCAGACGGAACAATTTGGAACATAGTGCAAAACACGACCATGCCGGTCGGCTTCATAGCGAATATCTTCTTGCTGTTGCTATACGCGACGACTTACGTCATAAACCTCACACGTAACGACGTGCTTAGCAACATCCTATTTAGCACCACAAAGTCCCAAAGTAATGAGCGCTTTGTAGTGTTCAAAAAAGAGTCGCAACACTCTGTAACCACTTCACTTACTTACTTACTTAGTCGTTCCCCTTCTACCGTGAGGTGTAGAGGTTTGAAAGAGAGAGCGCCAGACCATTCTATCAGCTGTCTTCTTCCTGGCCTGGTTCCATTCTAGTCCTCGGTCCTTCAAAGATTGTCTAATGTTGTCCTCCCAGCGGACTCTGGGTCGTCCTGGAGGTCTGGATCCCTGGCTCTTTGTTTCCCATGCTTGTCGTGGTAGCCGATCTTCTCCCATTCTGCAGACATGGCCATACCATCTTAGTTGGGACTGTTCTATTTGGGTCTGTAGCGGGTGGGATTTTAGGCCTTGACGCAGAAGATGTGCAGATCATATATTTACCCTCAGGAACATTATAGAGCAGTGCTCAGAATGGCAGAGACAGCTGTACATTAACTTTGTTGATTTTGAAAAGGCTTTCGACAGCATACACAGGGACAGCCTATGGAAAATTCTGAGGGCTTATGGAATTCCCAGCCGCATTGTTTCCATTATAAAAAGCCTCTATTCTAACTTTACGTGCAGTGTTGGATCGAGTAATGTAACTTTCGAAGTGAAAACAGGAGTACGACAGGGATGCCCCTTATCAACAACATTATTTTTGACAGTCATAGATTGGGTGATGCGCCAGACAACAGAGGGCAGTCCAAGAGGAATTAGATGGACAACGTTTTCTACACTGGAAGATTTGGAATATGCAGATGACATTGCACTACTCGCGCATTCACACCAACACATTCAAGACAAAACCAATAGACTGAATAAGTATGGCCAGCAGGTTGGCCTGAACATCAATCTGAAGAAGACAGAGGTCATGACATTAAATGTGGGCAATCCTGAGCCAATAACAGTAAGGAACCAGAAGTTAGAACAGACAGACACATTTACTTACCTAGGAAGCATAGTATGAGAGCTGTGTACTTTCTGTGCTTCTCTATGGTGCGGAATGTTGGAGAGTAACAGAGAAGGAAATGTCGAAACTGTCCTCCTTCCACACAATCTGCCTAAGGAAAATTCTCCGAATCTTTTGGCCAAACACCATCAGCAATCAAGAACTACTTATTCGGAGTAACCAGGAGGACATGCACACCATCATAGCTGGCAGACGCTGGAGTTGGGTTGGCCATGTCCTCAGAAGGGACCCTGATACCATCACAAGAACAGCTATGCTATGGACCCCCGAGGGAAAGCGAAAGAGAGGCCGACCAAAAACAACTTGGCGGAGAACTGTGGAAGCTGAGATGCAAAGAATGAACCACAGTTGGGGCACTGTACGAAGGATGGCCGCCGACCGAGCAGGGTGGAATCAATTTGTTGCTGCCCTACAAGACGCCACCAGGCGTGATGGCCGCTGACTGCTTTGACGGTTGGCGGTTATGGATCAAAGAAGAAGAAGAAAGTCTCCCAGTCGCTGCTTTTCGAGTGGCCAACTCTTCTTTGATGCCCCCCTTTCGGTCTATAATAGCTCCGAGATATTTAAAGTGGCCGACCTGCTCCAGGACCTGTTCTCCCAACTTAATCTGATGTTTTCTTTCTTCTCGTGATATCACTATGGATTTTGTTTAAGAGCTGCTTATGACCATCCCTCTCTTCTCCAGCTTTTCCTTCCAGACTTGCAGGTTGGATTGGAGATGTGTCTCTGATTTAGCAATCAGGACAACATCATCAGCAAATGCTAGCTCTGAAATACAGACCTGTCTCATCTTCCAGTACCCCACTGAATACTTTCTTGTTCTCTCCTTACATGCCTTGATGACATCGTCCATGAGGAGTATGAAAAGATAAGGTGACTGTTGTCGTAGTTGAGTTAGAGTGTAGAGTATTTGTCGAGTTGGACAACTGTAGTGAAATCGACAAGGGATAGTGGACTGACAGAGTTATAGATTACACTTTAGATAAGGTGTAAATAGGAGATGGACTTGAGACAACCTGGAAGAAGATTTATTCAAATGATCTCTCTCTCCAGGCCTCAACTCACTTTTACTGTCTAAGCATCTCCTGCTCTCACTCTTTTCTCTTATCCTACATAGAGATTATAGTAAAGAGCTAAAAATACAAATATGGATGGAAAGGTCGTGAACAGCGCATTAATAAATGTGTAAAATTTATTAAAGAAGAAAAGCATGAAATTAATGCATATCATCATACACAGCATAAATTACACCAATAATCAAATAATCATCAGTAGTCATCAATAATCATATACACCAACAACCACACACACAGATCACCATTCATAAAACCTGTAGAACACAGAGAGATGAAATAACTGAGTGTCAGCCCGTCCGTTTTCGGGACCATATGAAATAGCTCCAGTAAGTGGTTTTTTCGTATATATCCTCCATCGGTGATGGAATTACCTGAATAAAATCACTGTATAGGCGCTATCATTGGTGATTCCTCCCTACTGGCGCGAGGTGAGCTGGAAGACTCTATTTACCTTCTGTTTACCAAAATGATTATTTAGGCAGTAAAATGACTCAGGATGGTGACACAACAAGAGAAATCCATACTAGAATTGCTTTGGCAGCTAGCGCCTTCAATAGATTATCTAACATTTGGAAATTACGATCATTGAATATACATACCAAGCTTCGTCTGTTTAATTTCAAATGTTATCTCAGTGTTAACATACGGCTGTGAGAGTTGGAAAATAATTTCATTGGAGAAGTGCTGGAATACATTCGAGAACAAATGTCTTAGAAAACTCATGAACATCAGTTGGAAAGAATTCAAGACTAATCGACAAATAAGAGAAGACTCTAGGCAGAAAATATGTCTCCGACTATTTATATAAGGAAAAGACGATGGTCATATATCGGTCATGTCCTACGAATGCAAAACAACAGAATACCACTACAGGCGCTCACTTGGGTTCCTGAGGGTAAGCGGAAAAAAGGAAGACCAAAAGAAACACTCAGAAGAACAATAATAAGAGAAGGAAGAACGTTGGGCCTAAATAATGTGCAAGAGCTAAGAGGAGTGGCGTCACAACGAACAACCTGGAGAGCACTGGTTTCTGCCTTATGCGCCGTGTTTGGCGCTTAAAGAATTTATTATTATTTTATTACCAAAATGAATAAACTGCGTGGCAGTCCATCCGTTTTCGGGGACCAGATGAAATAGTCCGGACAGTGTGTTACTTGTAGATCCTTCGTGAGGGACTATGCCTACAAAACTGTCCTTGTTGGTACTATCATTGGTGACTCCCCCCTACTGGCGCGAGGTGGGCTGGGGGACGCTGTTTATCTCCTGCAGACCAACTGAATGAACTTAGCGACAGCCTGTCCGCTTTCGGGGACCAAGGGGAATAGCTCCAGTAAGTGGTTTTTTCGTATATATCCTCCATCGGTGATGGAATTAACCTGAATAAAATCACTGTATAGGCGCTATCGTTGGTGACTCCCCCTACTGGCGCGAGTGGGGCTGGAACTCTGTCCATAGATGGCTGCTCATACGTGCGAAGTTCTACATAGACCCAGAAATAAACCATGGGACGAAGTCACTTGAGGACAATTGATCCCAAGACGTGCTTATCCGGCGCTAGAATTGGCTTTAAATCCGGTTTTGGCTGGTTGACTGTGGCTTGGCTGAGTGCCCCGTTTAGGCACAAAAAATGCGGGTGATATGGAATTCTGCTATAGGCATGCTGGGCGGTTTTGATATTCTGGAAGCCGCAATGCTCTGGCTGGTAATCCAAGAGGCGAGTAGAGAACTACTACTGCGTTTGGCGATTCCAGATTTTGCGTTGGCTCCGTTGCACTGCGTGAGCTTAACTTGGCGTTACAAAAAAAGAGGGTTTGATTCAGGAACGGGGTTGACGATTCGTTGCTAGATGTATACAGAAACCCTCTAGATCGAAGAGTATATGACTTTCTTCGCCTGACTGAAGTCTGCTCTAGCGATTCGGTCTTCCTGAAACTGAGACCCAAAAAGAGACACCCTTTTACTTCAAGCAAATAATAAATCACACTAACTTTATACAGAAAGTTTCGCTCCGCTATGGGATTAAATTTATTGTAGTTATTGTTATGATAGTTTAGGGCTGTCTTTAACCATGTCTCCTGTTCCTTAAAAATATCAATTATCAACACGCGCCCGCATAGGCTTAATATCTTTTGCACACCCAGGTACCTGTCAGTAAATGTTCTGACATCAAAAATCTACTCCTCTTCTCCCAATCTCAACATACAGCTGAATGGATATGCTTATTCATCTTACAACATTAAGTGAATTTACATAAACAGATTACAGCATTTGAAATTACACAGATAAATCATATGTCCCTTTTGGGGAAACAAACTATTAATATCCCACAAATGAATACATAGAAAATGCAATGTTCTTGCTATAATAATACAGTTGTGGCTAGATCATAAGATATAATTATATCTATGCCTGGTGACTGCTTTCGGTGAAAGTTATAGACTAGTGTCTAGCCACACAAGTAAGCATAAAATGATCCTCCCTTGCCACTAGAAATATCTATCAAAAAGGAATAAGTGACTATCTCCTATAATCCAGAGTTATTACCTGCATCTCACTATTCAGTTTTAAAGTGAACAATCCACACCTGACATTATCTTACAGAAATGACAGTAATCTTGCTGACTCTTAACCCAATGGTAAGCATTCGTGGACTGATTCTACGCCTAATATCTGTTATTGTAAGTTTAACATTTAACCCATGATAAACCGTAACAGTTTAAGCACCACTTAATAGGCCGTAGACAGCGCTACCTTATCACTGAATAAAATTACTAGGAGAAGTCCTCAGAAATGAATTCACTTTCCTAACAGATATATATAAAAAGCTAACATGAATATATCATATAATAGTTATAAGAGTTGTTTACTCACCTCGAGAAAATGCGAAGAAATAGGCAAAAAACATTTAGTTCTGTGTTAATGTTTGCCTTATTTCCATAATGGTCTATCTCGGGCCAGGAAATTCACGAATGTCTTTGTCTATTAAAACCAGTCTACTCTTATAGATCACAAAGGACGCTCCCCCCCCCCCCCCCCCCCCCGGACACCTGGCCTGCGTATCCCTACAGATGTATCGGCGTAATCGTAATACCGGGTAAGACCAAAAGTTTCTCTTAGAGACTACATCAAAGACAACAGAAATCGTGCGAAAGTTCCCCAGGTAGGGAAATGCATAATATTATGAGAGCTCTAACTGCGTTCCGAAGCCAAGCACAGAGACTGACCGCGATTGTTATCTCCCCCTGAAACAGATCACACTCGTTACCCAGGCCTCAAAGGGTACTAGCCGCTCGTGGCTAACACTTTAAGCGTAACAGACGTTCTTCTGATCAGGCCAGGTGTGCTGACGTACATTATCGTTCGCTGACCGCTGCAGGCTCGAACGTAAACAACCTCGGGTGGGGTTTGAGAAGGAGAAAACAATTGGGCCACACAGGTAGCAAAGCAAAGAGAAACAAAATGTCTGGGAAAACAGAACATTAAAGAGTAATAACATTGAGACGAGATGGAAAAATAAATTAAGTCACTGTCTACGTGACAACTGTAACCACTTCACTCCTAGTAAAATCTATGGACGGGTTTGATGAAATGATTGAGACATAAGGACAGGACCAAGTATTAGAGGATCTTCTGCTTTCAGACAGAAAAAAAACTCTGCTATAGTACTGGAAACCACGAGTCCTTGGAACCAACATACAGAATAACAGTGGCATTATAATAAAAATAATTCCCCCGACCACCTGTAAGACGGCCTCTTTAAACCAGTGGGTCGACACTATTCGAAAGTTTCCCTATGCAATAAGTCTGTAACTTCCTTCCGGTGATCGGGATAAGTTGTAATATGTCCATTTTATCATTTTACATTTTGTATTTAACGTGTTTAAATTCCTTGTGGATGTACAGACTCATATGAGGCTGGCATTCACAGCATATAAAAATGACTGGATTCATAAACTACCACGACAAGAGCTGGTGTCTGCTTCGTGTGGATTTCCTCACAAGGAACCCAAAAGCACTGGGTTCATGTTAATCAGGGAGTGGATGATGATGACACCACGTGTACATACATATTATATTAACATTTTAATAAGTTTATGCGTATATTCAAACATGTTTAAATAATGGAATCGGATTCTCACGTCAGGAGACCCTATACTTAGAAGAGGCGTTTGTTTTCTCTCGGTTTTTGGTACAAGTTTGTGCTACCAGTTGGTAGTACAAGTCTTTGGTTCATGTTGCCAGCTGTCTATGCCAGACGCCTACGTCAGGCGGGTCTTGAAGACGCTTGCCTTGACAATTAGAGCGGTTACCCCAGCATTACTGCCAGGGACGTACTACCGCCACAACATTTGACGATTGACGGAACAGTCAACAACACGCTTGGGAACCAACAGTAACACCCAACACCAACAACAGATCATCATCAACACCTGGCTAGTTACGTATAACTGTCAGGCTCACCACAAGAACTTTTTTAACGATAGCCACTTTAAAGTCACTACCTATGATGAAAACATCAGTGCTTCACTGTTTCATAAAACGCTATTTTAACTTTGTTAACTATGTTGATTATTAAATTTGTTACCTGTAAATACAAACTGATTGTTGATTTAATCATTATTGAGTGAATTGCACCCGTGTGACTCAGTTAATTTAAATACATACGTATCCAGAGTTACTAAAGTAATATGTTACTGAATCATTTCAGTTGAGGGCTAAAGAAATAGCACTACATTTTTTCCCTCACGGAAGGGGCGTGAAGATAAAAAAGTTCACGACAGCTTAGATGATCTCAGTTGTGATGAGGTTCCCTGAAGTAGAAGCATCATTCTTCTTGTCACAGAACATTTTCATGAGTATGAATGATGATAGTGTTTGGCGTTAAGGGTCACTGAACTGTTGTTAACACTTGGTTAAGTGTAACTCAAGTAGTGAGTTCATGTCTGACTTTATGTCAACATGGGGTGATGAGTTGTTTGACAAAAAAAAAAATAGGCAATAGAAACGTTAGAAAGTGATGGAAGAGGGAAATACGAGGGCCCATTTTTCGTTTAAAATGTGGAAAATGGCGTCGTTAATCTTCTTGCTGACAGGAGCAGAGAATTCCTTAACTGTGGCGCGCATTATCATCCATTTACACGAATAACAAAGGGAGCAATTGGAGGTATGCAAAACAAACAAATAAACAATGCAAGAAACTAAACAAAAGTAGAGATTTCACTAAGGATCTATAAACTACATCTTACTGGCTTCATCCTGCCAGTGATTTTTATGCCATATACAATGGTGTCAGATTGTGAAAAGTGCAAACTACATGGACGCTTTAACTGGAATGATGATAATTTCTTCAAAACAATGGGAAAAAATTGTTGAAACTCGTAGCACAACTGGGGCAGCCAGTTAATTCTCTTCTTCAATGCCATTTGCCGCGTCGACTAGCGAGGAGGATCAGTCCTTCGTGTATCTTCAGCCCTTTGTTTTGTTTACCAATTTGTTGTGCTTGTTCCCTCAAAAGCGAAATAGCAGAACTACTCGTATCATGTGTTCTCTCCTTTGTTGTGCTGTATATCTTTCCCCATCAATCGTGCATGATTTCATCTTACTGACTTTTCAGTTATACCATGTTTTGCCGTGAAATATAGAAGATGGCTGATTTTGCACTCATGAGCAATGTGTATAGCGCTGGCTGCTGTTAGCCCATGTTGTTGTAGCATTTTTCGAACATTGTCTGTTCATCCATCTGCATCTTGTGTTTTCCCGTGCTCTAAAACCGTCTACTGTTATAGGCGCGCAATGGTACTTGCTCGCCTCCACTCGTATGAGATGGTCAATTCACTTAAATTTCTCAGTGTCTATTTACTTGATCCAGGATATAGTTCCTACATTTTTTCTGATGTCATCATTTATCATACTTTCTCTCATAGTAACATTAATGGGTTTTTTTTAAAAGCATCTCATCTCACAGATGTGATTTTCCTATACTGTGTTCTGGTCAGGGTCCATGCTTGACGTTAATAGCAAAACGTTGATAAGATTATATTGTGTATAAGATGTCGTTTAGTTTCCATTCTGATTGTCCGATGTTTGAGCAGTGGTGACTATTGGTAAGTAATCTCACTGGGTTTTCGACATCGTATTTCAATTTCTCTGTCAGGTCTTTCAACTTGTACCACAAACTTTAGAACTTTGTCTCTGCTAAGTATTGGTTTCCTGACACTAGTCAGGCGCCTTCCCGCTGTCAACCCATTTTTTCTCACTAATTAACCCTCACTGAGCATAAATCACAAACTCAGTGGACTGGATGGACACTCATCGTTACTGTCTGTTATTTTGATGAAAAAATGTGACTGGACAGCGGAAGTGACTTTTGCATGGTTTACACATGTTTAAATATACATATACACTTTTAAAAATGTTAATATAATAAATATGAAAACCATGATGTCATCATTATCCACTCCCTGCTACACGTGGATCCTGGGGCTACCTCTGCTTTTGGTTCCATGTGAGAGAACCAACATGCAGCAGTCACAATCGCTTGCTGTGGTGGTTCATGAATATAGTATTTTCAAATGCTGAGGTTGTCAGCCTCGTATGAACTTGTACAACCACCAGCGAGTTAAGCATATCAAATGTAAAATATAAAATGATAAAATTGTGTATGTTACAACTCACCCCTTATCGGGTTAGTTTGCAGACGTCTGGCACAGGAAGACTTCCGAATAATGTCGGACCACAGGTTTTGATGCCATCTTACAGGTAGTCGAGTATTACTTTAATTATAATCCCACTATTATACTGTTTAGAGGATCCGAGGGCGTTGTGGCTTCCAGTATTATGAAGTCGAGTTTTCTTGCTGATTAATTTCAGAAGATCCTCAATACTTGTTCCAATCCTCTTTATTGAAATCCTAATTTTCTTTCTTTCATGGCTTGTCTAAAGGTATCGTCGTTGTGACGATACGGTTGTACGATCAAGTCCACTCCTGCAGAATTGCATTACAGTCCCGTGCGAGTGATATTTTCTTATTTTTCTCTCCCCTGTCGTTATTAGGTGGCATATTTTATGCACCATTATTTACTCTCTATGCTGAATCTAGTGGGGGAAAGTCTCTAACATTCCACTCCCCTACGGAAGTATCGGCCACGGGACTATCTTTAATTTTTACATGTTTGCTTTGAGCCGATCCCAGACAGAACTGTAATAACGCCATGTAATTTGACCGATCAGCGATATAAGTTTTCGCTTCATTCGTCTGGCCACATTTGATAGAGACTGTCATCTCTGTTGATCCTTTTGAACGTGACCGTCCAACATTCGACCCCCAGGTGAATAGTGGCTATCCCTATGTTTGCACAAGACGGGAGATAATGAAGTAATCGCTTCCGATACACGTTCTGTATCGAGATTACAACTCATCGCACTGCTGTACCAAGAACAATAGGCAGCCGTAAGAATAGAGGGAGAAGCATCAGAATGGTTTGAAGTACAGAAAGGAGTAAGACAAGGCTCTACTCATTCCTCTTACCTGTTTAACATTTATGCCGAGAATAAGAGATGACCAAGAACACACATAGTTTGACCCATTTAACATCGGCGGGTACCAGATCCCGGAAATCAGATATGCTGACGACACAGTCCTCCTATCGACCAATCCAGAAGGACTTGAAACATTAAATATGTCCACCAAAAACACATCGAGGCCCAGAGTCTATACCTAAACACCAAGAAGACCAAAGTATTGACAACAGACAAAGTAAAGACCAAACCAGAAATTGAAATTGATAACAAAGAACTGGAAGGTGTTAATGAATTCGAATACTTAGGATCAATCATCAACAGCTCTGGCGACTGTGCAGTAGAAATTAAAAGAAAACTTGCAATTGCCTCACATACCCTTCTTCTTTTTCTTAGATCCTTAACCACCGACCGTCAAAGCAGTCAGTGGCCATCACGCATAAAGGCGTCTTGTAGGGCAACAACAAATTGATTCCACTTTGCTCGATCGGTGGCCATCCTTCGTACTAACTTGAGAAGGAACAGTTAAGACTTCACTGAGAACCAGCACTTACGGAACCCGAAGTCAACGACTAATCACTGTCACAACATTGGCAACTAAGTACAATATACTGGCACCGCATATGGACTATTATTTTTTTAAACTCCACCATATGATAACATTTTCCTATGAAGATGCACCATGAATAAATTGCTTTTCTTGACAAATCATTTGTATTCATTTTAACCCTATTGATCCAATATTTTATAAATAAATCTCTTGTTATCTATGTAAATATAAATCCATAGTTGGAGTTTATCAATTGGTTGAGTGAATTTGATTTTTGCACCCATAAGACTCTTTTTTAAAACACACACACACACGCGCAAACGCACACACTCACACAAACACACACGCATATATATATATATATATATATATATATATATATATGCCAACAGGAGCTTCAGAGCCCATTTGCGGTGTTTACGCCGCATCCTCGGCATCTCGTGGAAAGATAAAGTGACAAATGTCGAGGTGTTGTCACGTGCTGGCCTTCAAAGTATGTATACGCTTCTTAGACAGCGCAGACTTCGCTGGCTTGGCCATGTTCGCCGCATGGATGATGGTCGCATCCCAAAAGATATCTTCTACGGACAATTAGCAGATGGCAAGAGAACAGTTGGGCGACCACAGCTGAGGTTCAAAGATGTGTGCAAGAGAGATATGAGGGCACTGGACATGGATCCAGCAACATGGGAGGATAAAGCTGCCGATCACACTAAGTGGCGATGCTATTTACGGCGCCACCTCAGATTGGGCGAAGAGAGGCTCACACAAGAAGCAGAGGTGAGGAGAAAACGTTGAAAGGAGCACCAGGAAAATAAGCAGCTGAGGGCTGTCACCTCAGGGGCGCATTCCCATAGTCAGTTATGACTGAAGGGGCTATTATTATTATTATTATTATTATTATTATATATATATATATATATATATATATATATATATATATATATAAAAGGCAAAGTATGTTTCTATGTTCTTAATACAAATCCGCATGCCTTATTATTTCTTGATGAATTTTGGCAGAGAGTCTCTTTAGTTACCGCCATCTGACGCCATGCAGTTATTTTATAATTTAATATTGTAATTATGACATTATGACTAATTACGGTTTTTCGTAAGAAATGTAAAGAAGCCATTTATTTCTCAGAGGCCATAATCAAATAAATACATATCCAATAAATACGAAGGGACGTAACACAAATGTTAAAACTATTATTTTATGTTTGTTTTTAATGACTATACGTTTGCATATTTTACAAGACAATCAAAAATGTGTAACTAAACTTTTTACTTTAATAGGAAATAGAAATAAAAAAAAAAACGTTTTCTGTAGCACTTCCTTTTTTTTAAACTATGTAATTTCAATGGCATTCATTTGACCAAGCGGTTTCAAATTCGATCAGAGCTGTATCGTTACGTATATTAAAACCAATGTATGTTCTGTGACGATCAACATCCACTGTGCGTGTTTAATCTTAATGAAAATGTTATATGGTTTAAAGAATAATTTTTTTTAAATGCATTTTTAAAATGCGTGGTCAAACGAATTTAAATTGTCCACTGTGCGTGTTTAATCTAAATAAAAATCTAATATGGTTTAAAGTTTGTTTTACAGCATTTTGAAAACCCGTGGTTAAACGAATTTCAATTGTAAAACAACTGTATCAACTCACTCGATAGTCGCTTTTTTCCGTTGCAATTATGTTTAAGTTATTTTACAGTAACAATTTTAGTTGTTGCAGAAAACAAAATTATTAAATAGTTATGATCGTTGAAGGACCGTTTAAATGGAAGTAATTTTGTCACATGTTGCCAGGTAACATAATTTGGTTTCTACTGATATTTTTCTCACCCGTGTGTTACCGGGGCCCGAAAGGGGAGCAAAGAATAGTAACACTGTCCCCTACCAAGCATGTCGTAAAAAGCGACTAAGGAGGGTTGGGCATGGGGCCGGTTACACCATCCTGTAAAAAAATTTTAAACCACAAAAAACTTCAACAAATATGGACAAGTCAAATAAAGAAAATAAAACACAGCCATCCAAGACAGGGGAAGGTCCTCTCGCGGGGAGGCGTATGATGCAACACAGAGAAAGCCGAAAGGAGTCTGTGTTGCTGACTAACCTTCTTTCTTCTAGGAGAACTTCCAGATTTGGCACCTGGAATGTTCGGACATTAAACGAACAAGGGAAAGTGGCGCAAGTAGCAGCAGAAATGAGGGAATACAAAATCGAGGTTCTGGGAATGTGTGAAACAAAGTGGAAGGGGGTAGACAGGAAGAAACTCATCACAGGTGAATTGGTGCTGTCCTCAGGACATGAAGACGAAAGTTCACACCACAGTGAAGGGGTAGCTCTTATGTTATCTAAAGAAGCACAGAAAGCACTAATTGAATGGGAAGCTGTTGGACCCAGAATAATAACAGCTTCTTTCAAAACAGCTAAAAAGAAAATTCATGTAAATGTCATCCAATGTTATGCACCAACTAATGACAAAGAAGAGTCTGTGAAAGAAGCATTTTATACTAAACTACAGGAAATTATGGATAAAGTAAAAAGAAGAGACATCACAATTTTGATGGGTGACATGAATGCAAAGATAGGTACAGTCAACACTGGATTTGAAGAAGTCATGGGAAAACATGGGCTAGGAGTAATGAATGAAAATGGAGAGCTATTCGCAAACTTCTGTGCTTCATATCAACTGGCTATAGGAGGAAGCATGTTTCCACATAAGAGAATACACAAGGCAACATGGATATCACCAGACCATAGAACAGAAAATCAGATTGATCATATATGCATAAACAAGAAGTTTAGATCATCATTGCAGGATGTAAAGGTATATAGAGGAGCAGATGTGGCATCAGATCACCATCTTCTGATAGCCAAAGTAAAAAAATGAAACTCAAGAGATATGCAACAATGCAAAATTATAGACAACAGTTTAATGTAAGACAGCTAAGAAATCAAGAAACAAGAGACAAATTTGCGGTCACAGTATCCAACAAATTCCAAGTGCTCCAACAGCTGGAAGATGTAGAGAATACAGAAGACTATTGGCAGCAGGTCAAAACAGTATGGAAGGAGACATGTGAAGAAATACTGGGGAAAAGGGAAAGACAACAAAAAGCATGGATAACAACAGAAACCATCAATAAGATAAAAGACAGAAAAAACAAGAAAGCAGAGTTAAACACAAGCAAAACTAGAAGCTCCAAAGCCAAGGCTCAAGAAGTGTACACAGAAGCAAACAAAGAAGTAAAAAGAAGTATCAAAAGAGACAAGAGGAAGTATATTGAGGAGTTGGCAAGAGAGGCAGAAGATGCTGCAGCCAAAGGAAATATGAGAGAACTGTATAGCAGCACAAAGAAGCTAACAGGGAAATACAAGCAAACAAGTTGCCTCATAAAAGACAAGAATGGGAAACTGCTCAGCAATATACAAGAGCAAATGAAGAGGTGGACAGAATATTTTGGGGACCTTCTCAATAGACCAGCTCCACAAAACCCGCCGGACATCCAGCCAGCAGAAGAAGAGCTACAAATTAACGGTGAAAGACCAACGAAGGAAGAAATAAAGAAAGCCATAAAGCTTCTAAGAGAGGGAAAAGCGTCTGGACCTGATGGCATTCCAGCAGAGGCCATCAAAGCAGATATCGACACGGCTACAGAGATGTTATATAAATTACTTGGTAAAGTCTGGGAAAAGGAAGAGATACCAGCAGAATGGAAGGAAGGATATCTGGTTAAGTTGCCTAAGAAGGGAAATTTACAAGAGTGCACAAATTATAGAGGAATAATGTTACTATCAGTGCCAGGAAAAGTATTAAACAGGATTATCCTTGAGAGATTAAAAGAGTCCATAGACAAGAAACTGAGAGATGAACAAGCAGGTTTTCGACAAAACAGATCATGTACAGACCAGATAGCCACTTTGAGAATAATAGTTGAACAAAGTCTGGAATGGAATTCACCACTATACATCGGATTTTGTGGACTACGAAAAGGCATTTGACAGTGTAGACAGAGAATCACTTTGGAAATTGATGAGGCATTATGGAGTTCCCCTGAAGATCATTAATTTAATAAAGAAAACATATGAAGACATGACATGCAGAGTTCTTCACGAAGGACAGCTTACAGAACCGTTTGGGATAAGAACAGGAGTGCGACAGGGATGCCTCTTGTCTCCATTTCTTTTCTTGCTGGCAATAGATTGGGTTATGAGATCATCGACAACACACAACAGAAATGGAATCCAGTGGACTCTGACTAAGCAGTTGGATGATCTGGATTTTGCTGATGACTTGGCTCTTCTGTCCCATAACCGTAATCAGATGCAGGACAAATTGAAAACCCTCGATGAGAGGTCACAGCAATTGGGTCTGAAAATACACAGGGAAAAGACAAAAATAATGAGAATAAATGCAGGTAATGATAACAGGGTTGAACTTGAAGAAACACCAATTCAAGATGTAGAATCATACACATATCTTGGCAGTAATATAGACAAAGTTGGAGGGACAGACAGCGATATCAAAATAAGAATACAAAAGGCAAGAGGAGCTTTCATTGCATTGGGAAATATATGGAGATCAAGAGAAATCGGATCCAACACGAAAATAAGAATCTTCAATTCAAATGTGAAGTCAGTCCTATTGTATGGCTCGGAGACATGGAGAACAACAAAGACAACAACCAAAAAGCTACAGACTTTCATAAATGGGTGCTTGCGTAGAATAGAGGGATTAAAATGGTATGACAAGGTTACCAACGTGGAACTGATGACAAGAACTAGACAAGTGCCAGTGGAACAAGAGATGAGAAGAAGACGATGGCGATGGATAGGACACACACTGAGGAAACCTGTTGCCCCCAGGGCAAGAGAGGCAGAGGAAGACCAAGAAGTACATGGAGAAGAGAGTTGGAAACAGAGGTGAAAATGATGAGGAGAACATGGAAAGAACTTGAGATGATGGCACGGGACAGGAGGACTTGGCATGTGTTTGTTGAAGGCCTATGCTCCTTTGGGAGTGGAGGGTTATGAATGAATGAATGATATTTTTCTATACGTAAAACAGGCCCGTAAACAGTGTCTGTCTGAATCACGGGAAGCAATGCAAATGGTAAAATTATGAATCAAGGGAAACAATCAAAATGATAAAATTATTATTAAAATGTCGTAATTTACAACTCTACATTACTTTATTTTACATACCAATTTAAATTATTTAAACAAACACTGATGCTTTATGCGAAAATAAAAATAAAAATTTCTTTGATATAGTATTTAAGTTATTATTACTGTTTTTATCACATTGTGGTGAAGTGGGATGTTATAAATACTTATAGGGGACTTAGTGTACTGACTGAGATCAGCTGTGAAGGTATCTATATCTATTAAGAGTAGTGTATTATAGATAACCTTACTTGCTACCACATATCTATATATCTCAGTCAGAATTATTCTGGAATAGTGTGATGCTACGTTATGTGTCTAGGGTATGTGTATGGTGAAGTGTAAGTCACAACAACAGACAGATAAACAATTTAATTTAATCCACTACTCTTAACAACACTGTGACACTCACATACATATAACACTCTATGAGAATAGCTTAAAGAAGTCACTCGTAACGGTTCAAATAACAATATGTATTCATTACTAGCATGAATGAATATGTGTCCTGATTCAACTACAAGGGAACCAGGAATCACAATCAATTTAAATTACAAGTTATGTACAGAATGTATTTAATATGAATATTGTAGTGACATATATTAGTACAAATGTTCTATGTGTGTCAGTTGTGTAGTAGTAAAATGAGGTAATACTGGTTTTGTTTTGTTCAAGCTCTGTTGGTATTTGTCATCATGACTTCAATAGTTTGTCTTTAGGGACCAGTATTGGAGATGTTCACAGTTCCTGATTTTAAGACAAGTAAATTCCCCTCTGAATAGTATTTTTATAAAGTTATTTCAAGATGAGGGGACATAATGTTGAGCTCAGCTGGCCAACTCTGCTTATCTTGAGTGATGGCGGCAGGAAAGGACTCCTCTGCTCGAATTCTCCTCTGGGCTCAGGAGACACCTCACTGATAGCTAAAAAGACCAAGGAGTATGCTGTCCGACTCTGGATTCAGCAAATCTCTGACCAGATGCTGCTCAGTACCATCAAGACCACTGTCCCTGAAATCAAGAAGGATGTACCTTCTACTTCATAACTAATTTATATTCTCTTTTACACTGATCACAATACAGCACAAACATTGCGTTCAGAGCGTTAGGCCAACAGTCAGCTTCATCTGAAATACTTTATACCAGCATTACCATCCTTAATGGTTACTACGCCTCTGCACTTCCAGCATTATTTATTTCTAGTCAATCATCCAGGTGTCAGTGTACTGTTTGGCCATTCCATGCCGTTTTCTTTCTCTCCGACACCCTCTGTTCAGGCTGGAGCATTACAGGCTTTACCTCACGTTGGCCACTGAACTACACATATATATATACAGGCATAAATCAACAATTCACATTCAATTTTCATTAAAAGATATTAAATGGTTCAAGCTTACCACAATTCATACGAATAACACAGATACGTTGATTAGCAATGAATTCTGGCACAAACTGGCACAAACTTCCATCTGCCTATGTTCCAGGCTTTTATTGAGCCAAATATATGCTGGCTTCAACGCACTGATGCTTTATCAAGCTATTTTAAACTAGTGGTCTCGAACTAACGCTCCCAAGTGTGTATATCAGCGAGACTGGCCAATGAGCCACGTTTCGACAAGTGTTTGAAAAAATGTTATCTTTTCCCGTCTCCCCTAACAACCAAGATAGTATTTATAGCCCGACCAATCGTGGTTAGGCTTTCATTTGTTGCGCTCCAATCAATTTGAAGTTTACATGGTAGGCTATTTCTGTAACGTAAATTTTTTTCAAACACGTTAAAAAAAAATCTTATGAGCAGAAATGATTTTTATGCTGTCAGGCACCCCCAATATTTTATTTTGGGTATAATTTATTAATTCCTGGACTATTTGCGTAACGTTTTACATATTATTTGTCAGCAAGCCCTAAGGAACCCAAAAATACTAATTTAAAGGAGCTACGTGGCTGCGTTCAAAATATGCAATTTCTTCTACCTCCTGTTTGGAAGATGTGCTGTCTGGGTACTGTTATGTGTTCAAACGTAAACCCATCTATTGTTATCTTTTCTAATAAGAGTCTGTTATGATTTATAAACCTAACTCTGGGAAAGGGTAGTGTATTTTATCACTGTCCGTCTGAAAAAGTTAGTGCTTGTAGACTTACACGCGTGATGCCAGCATTTGTATATCGCGCGTCGCGTGTTGCATGCGTTCCTGATTTCCAGCCCTCCCCTCTCGCCATCCTTTTGTCCATCTGTTCGTTCGTTTTGGTAACGTAATATAATTAATGTTAGGATTAATTTAGGTCATTACGCAGTACGTCTCAATGTTTTTTCTTAGAAATGCAGCACACGTTTCATTGAAGAAAGCGGGTATAATACAGTAAGCTTTTACTATCAACGTGAAAGCGTTACAATTTGCAGACGAAGCAGAAAACAAGGGGGATTTCGAGTACATTCTTTGTGACAGCACTGTCATTTTCCCATTGCTCTTCTCTTTATTAATTTTATTTGTTAGGCTTTATATTTACCTAATAATTTATATATGTGGATTAGAATATTTCATGACACCTCCCCTCTTAAAACAGACATTATATGTCAGTCCTTTATTCTATATACACATATAGAAATTTATTATTATTTCTGGGGTTTACGGTGATTCTCATCACACGGATGGCGGCTTAAAAAAATCCGCTCCCAGATTGGTTTTTTCCAGATATATATTCAATGCTAAAATTATATGGAGCCAGAAGCAAAGACCATCGGAGTAACCTAGAGTTCTCATGCTTAGCCTGTGCTAAAAACGATAAAGGTTTGTGGTCAGTTTGCAACTTAAATGCCTTCCCATATAGATAAATATTGAATTTCTTTATTGCCCATATTACTGCAAGACATTCTTTTTCGCTAGTTGAGTAGTTGATTTCAGCTTTATTCAACTTTCTGCTAGCATATGCCACTGGGCTTAATTCCCCATCCAATGCATCTGATTTCTGTAGTAAAGTTGCACCTAACCCAATATTACTTGCATCCGTCCTTACTATGAATTCTTGACTTAAGTCAGGTAATTTCAAAATGGGTTTACTTGTGAGCTTTTCCTTCAATTCTTGGTAAGTCATTTCACATTGTGGTGTCCATGTAATGCGATCTGGAAGTCCTTTACGTGTCAATTCCGTTAAAGGTGCACATATGGAATTAAAGTTTTTGATATACTTCTGGTAGAAACCACATAATGAGACAAAGGATCTCACGTCCTTCTTGGTTTGTGGCCTCGGGGCTTTCTGTAGTTTCTCTAAGTTCTTTGGGTCAGGGGTCATGTTTCCCTGATAAACTGTGTGTCCCAAAAATTCCAATTCTTTACATCCAACGCAACATTTGGTTGGTCGGGCTGTTAAATTTGCCTCCCTAAGTCGATCAAACAGCATGTTCAGAGAGTCAATGTGTTCCTCAAATGTTTCTGTTGCTATAAGGATATCATCCATAAAATTTGTTATACAGGGATTATTCAGAGGATCCAATAATTTTCTCCTCATTCTAGAGAAGACACTAGGCGCATTCTTCAATCCAAATGGCAATCTATTAAACTCATAGTGTCCTTCTGAGGTACTAAAAGCTAGGTATGGTCTAACCTCAGGCTTTACTGGAATCTGATAGTATCCTTTACTCAGATCCACTTTTGAGAAATATTTCGCTTTATTTAGTCTGGCAAACAGCTGATTTGTATCCGGCAATGGATCCACCTGTCCTTCTGTAATAGCATTCAGTCTCCTGTAATCTATACAGAGTCTATGTTCTCCAGAGGGCTTCCTTAAAAGTACAACACCGGAACTATACGAAGACTCACTGTGCGAAATAATTCCTTCCTTCAATAGATAGTCTATCTCTTCCTTCAAAGCTTTTTCCTTAGCAAATGGAATCGAATATGGTTTCATACAGACAGGTGTGGGGTCTATCAGTTTCATATCATATTCCAATAGGTTTGTATGCCCTGGTCGGTCTGTTAACACCTCTGCATGATTATTTAGAACCTGTTGCACTCTCTCTTTCTGAGTTTTCGTTAAATGTGTACTGATTTTCACCTGTGCTGCTGTCTCACAGGGGTGTAATGGATATTCAAATGATGAAAGTGGTTCCTTTTTCATCTCCATGGCGATGGACAAGGTCAACAAGTGTGTCTCTTCCTGATGTTCTCCTTCCAAATATTTCTTCAGGAGATTCACATGATAGATTTTTTCTTTCCCCTTCTTATCTATCTTATAATTTGTTCTAGACACCTTCTCTAGAACTGTATATGGACCCTGCCATCCAATTTGTAACTTATTCTGACTCCCAGGCAAAAGAAGCAGTACTTTCTCTCCCACAGCCAAATTTCTGTCTTTCGCCTTCCTGTTATAATAGGCAGCATGTTTCTTCCTGGCTTGTTTCAAATTTTCATTGGCAAGTTTCCAGCCAGTTTTCAACCGAGTGGTCAGCTCATTCACATATTGGTATGAAGATGTAATGTTTTCCTCTGCCTTTTCATCAGTCCACGTTCTTAACAAAGCTACATATGGACCTTTAATTGTGTGGACCTATTTGTCCATGCACCGGTATGGTCTCTTCCACTTGAAGCTTTATAGTGATGATTTTTCCTCCCAGAATTATCATTCACAAAACGAACGCTACCAATTTTTCTTTTGGGGCTTTCTCCCCTCTTAAAATTCTTGATGAGAGATTTCCTCTCTACATCCTCTTCCTCCAGTTTGTTTAAGTCCGATTGAGGGATTGTCGGCTTATCCTGGGGTAAGACATCTTTTTGCACTCTCCGCATAGTGGCCATAGTAAAACAGTTAAGTGAAGCTTGTCCGTGAAAAGGGGCTTCCCATTCCATTTGGTCCACTTTATCAAATCTATTTTTCCTTTTATTGTCAGGCCTGATTTTGCCCCATGGCGTGTCCAGGTCCTGATCCATGTTCCCACTTGTGGGTGTTCCCTCATGTGCTATACTACACCTTTCTACAAAGTTCTCAATGTCCCATCTTGCTTTGGGCCAATAATAATTGTGAGCCACCTTTTGAATGATGGTACCTATCTTCTCATGGTCCCCATCTGGTTTCACATGTAGGCTCCTTATTAAGTCTGTCCTATATCTTTTTGGAAGAACCAGCTGTCCGTGACCATTGGATCTAGCTCCAGTCTTCCTATACATCAACTTGTTTTTCATGTAAAAATCTCCCTTGCCTGGAGTTGTATGACAAGTTGACAATTTTCTGAAACAAGGCTTGAGTGTTTTATCCCCAGCCTGTGCCTTCCTCATCTCTTCTGGAGTGGTATCTAACATAATATCCTCCTCCTGTCTTGAGGTCGACCTGACCTGAAGGGTTGCCATATACACAGGTTTCCTTCTGCAACGGTCAGTGTCATGATTGTCCATCTGACAATTCTTGCACCACCTTTTTCCTTGGTTGAAAGATTTTCTTTCATCATATTTCCTTTCATCGAATTGTGGGAATTTATTTTTATTTTCATACCGTGGCCTATCAAATTGGTGCTTACCTTTATTTTGATCCCTAGGATCAAATTTATTAAAGTTCTGTGGTGCCCTAAAGTTATCCACCTGTTTCTTTTTATTACCTGTTACCTCTGCTTGAGCTGCTTGATACCTTTCAGCAACATTTAGCAACTCACCCAGCCTCTCTGCACCTTGTTCCATGAGAAACTTTCTCAGGTCTGGAGCCATGGACTCTCTTAATTGCTCTATAAGGACCATTTCCTTAAGGTCTTGGGTTTTCCCCAGAGAAGTCCATTTCTCCAAGTATGTCTCTATTCGTGCAGAGAACTGGTGATAGGTTTCACCTGACAGTAGTTTAGCATTCCTAAATTTTTTTCTATAAAATTCTGCATTCTTTTCATACCTTAACAAAAGAGCCTGCTTTAGCATGTCATAATTTTCCTGATCACCTCTGCTCATTTTAGCAAAAAACTTCATAAGCTGCCCCACGAAGTCCCTGAGATAACTTTAAGCTCCACCTTTCTCTCTCTAACCCATACGTGGTAGCTAATAGCTCATACCTATTTATATAGCTCTCAATATCATCGTCTTTCTCAACAAAATGATCTAAATGAAAATTCATAGCTGAGATTGAGGCTCCCTGAGTAACCGTAGCATCAGAGGCAAAGGGACTGGCACCATTTTCAGGAGCATGGCCTTGAAACTCAAACTCCCTTAGTCGTAACTCATGTTCCCTTTGTAATCTCTTCTCCTCCTTTTCTGCTTCCCTTTCTGCAGCTAATTTCCTCTCTTCCCTTTCTGCAGCCTGTCTTCTTTCCTCGGCTTCCCTTTCTGCAGCTAATTTCTTCTCTTCTGCTTCCAATTTCTTAGCCTCTTTGTCAGCCTCAATCTGCAACCTCTTAGTCTCAGCCTCAGCTTGCAACCTCTTAGTCTCAGCCTCAGCTTGCAACCTCTTAGTCTCAGCCTCAGCTTCAAATTGTAACTTCTTAATTTCCCTGTCAGCCTCTAACTTTCTTTCGGCTTCAAACCTTCTTTCTTCACGTTCAATAAATTTGTCACATTCCGTCGTGACATAGGCAACCATAACTTGCCCATCTAATCCTAACTCTTTTGCAGTCTGAACCGCAGCAGATCGAAATTTGGCCAGGTCCGCCATTGTCTATTATGTAAATTTATACAATGTCTAACCAACAATTCAATCTCTAATGGACAACACAGGCACCGTGAGCTCAACCTTATTTAATTCCACCCAAGGATACCTTTTAATTCTTATATTCCCTGAAGTGAATTACCCCCAATATTTTTAATAGTTAAAGATTCAAAATCCCAAGAGCGAGACCCCAATATATGTGGTGAAGTGGGATGTTATAAATACTTATAGGGGACTTAGTGTACTGACTGAGATCAGCTGTGAAGGTATCTATATCTATTAAGAGTAGTGTATTATAGATAACCTTACTTGCTACCACATATCTATATATCTCAGTCAGAATTATTCTGGAATAGTGTGATGCTACGTTATGTGTCTAGGGTATGTGTATGGTGAAGTGTAAGTCACAACAACAGACAGATAAACAATTTAATTTAATCCACTACTCTTAACAACACTGTGACACTCACATACATATAACACTCTATGAGAATAGCTTAAAGAAGTCACTCGTAACGGTTCAAATAACAATATGTATTCATTACTAGCATGAATGAATATGTGTCCTGATTCAACTACAAGGGAACCAGGAATCACAATCAATTTAAATTACAAGTTATGTACAGAATGTATTTAATATGAATATTGTAGTGACATATATTAGTACAAATGTTCTATGTGTGTCAGTTGTGTAGTAGTAAAATGAGGTAATACTGGTTTTGTTTTGTTCAAGCTCTGTTGGTATTTGTCATCATGACTTCAATAGTTTGTCTTTAGGGACCAGTATTGGAGATGTTCACAGTTCCTGATTTTAAGACAAGTAAATTCCCCTCTGAATAGTATTTTTATAAAGTTATTTCAAGATGAGGGGACATAATGTTGAGCTCAGCTGGCCAACTCTGCTTATCTTGAGTGATGGCGGCAGGAAAGGACTCCTCTGCTCGAATTCTCCTCTGGGCTCAGGAGACACCTCACTGATAGCTAAAAAGACCAAGGAGTATGCTGTCCGACTCTGGATTCAGCAAATCTCTGACCAGATGCTGCTCAGTACCATCAAGACCACTGTCCCTGAAATCAAGAAGGATGTACCTTCTACTTCATAACTAATTTATATTCTCTTTTACACTGATCACAATACAGCACAAACATTGCGTTCAGAGCGTTAGGCCAACAGTCAGCTTCATCTGAAATACTTTATACCAGCATTACCATCCTTAATGGTTACTACGCCTCTGCACTTCCAGCATTATTTATTTCTAGTCAATCATCCAGGTGTCAGTGTACTGTTTGGCCATTCCATGCCGTTTTCTTTCTCTCCGACACCCTCTGTTCAGGCTGGAGCATTACAGGCTTTACCTCACGTTGGCCACTGAACTACACATATATATACAGGCATAAATCAACAATTCACATTCAATTTTCATTAAAAGATATTAAATGGTTCAAGCTTACCACAATTCATACGAATAACACAGATACGTTGATTAGCAATGAATTCTGGCACAAACTGGCACAAACTTCCATCTGCCTATGTTCCAGGCTTTTATTGAGCCAAATATATGCTGGCTTCAACGCACTGATGCTTTATCAAGCTATTTTAAACTAGTGGTCTCGAACTAACGCTCCCAAGTGTGTATATCAGCGAGACTGGCCAATGAGCCACGTTTCGACAAGTGTTTGAAAAAATGTTATCTTTTCCCGTCTCCCCTAACAACCAAGATAGTATTTATAGCCCGACCAATCGTGGTTAGGCTTTCATTTGTTGCGCTCCAATCAATTTGAAGTTTACATGGTAGGCTATTTCTGTAACGTAAATTTTTTCCAAACACGTTAAAAAAAAATCTTATGAGCAGAAATGATTTTATGCTGTCAGGCACCCCCAATATTTTATTTTGGGTATAATTTATTAATTCCTGGACTATTTGCGTAACGTTTTACATATTATTTGTCAGCAAGCCCTAAGGAACCCAAAAATACTAATTTAAAGGAGCTACGTGGCTGCGTTCAAAATATGCAATTTCTTCTACCTCCTGTTTGGAAGATGTGCTGTCTGGGTACTGTTATGTGTTCAAACGTAAACCCATCTATTGTTATCTTTTCTAATAAGAGTCTGTTATGATTTATAAACCTAACTCTGGGAAAGGGTAGTGTATTTTATCACTGTCCGTCTGAAAAAGTTAGTGCTTGTAGACTTACACGCGTGATGCCAGCATTTGTATATCGCGCGTCGCGTGTTGCATGCGTTCCTGATTTCCAGCCCTCCCCTCTCGCCATCCTTTTGTCCATCTGTTCGTTCGTTTTGGTAACGTAATATAATTAATGTTAGGATTAATTTAGGTCATTACGCAGTACGTCTCAATGTTTTTCTTAGAAATGCAGCACACGTTTCATTGAAGAAAGCGGGTATAATACAGTAAGCTTTTACTATCAACGTGAAAGCGTTACAATTTGCAGACGAAGCAGAAAACAAGGGGGATTTCGAGTACATTCTTTGTGACAGCACTGTCATTTTCCCATTGCTCTTCTCTTTATTAATTTTATTTGTTAGGCTTTATATTTACCTAATAATTTATATATGTGGATTAGAATTTTTCATGACACACATTTAATTACATTTTACCGTTTCTGTTTATTTACCAAATATTACATAGTTTTTCGAAGACTAAGCACTTCATAGCTAAAACAGACTGAAATATCTTTTGTAAAAGGAAAGCGTCTGGACCGAAGGGAATTCTATAATTGTACAAGTGCCAATCTCAAACGGGGTGCGCCTCGCTAAAATAAGGCTACATTTAAGTTTTATTTTATTTTTTATTTTTGGTCCTTAAAAAATAAAAACTTGCTAAGAGCTACACAATACACCTAAACGAAAGATCTTCTTTATTCAAACATGTGTCCTAATATAACAGGCGTTATCCGTATGTCTCGGTTGAATGGGTCGTCTCACCGAAATGAGAAACTTCTATTTAAAATATACAGCTCAATACAATCACTGTATCTTTTATATTTGAAGTATGTATGACAGACAATAATAATCTTTTTTTTTAAAACAAGCAATAATGTATATATGTTTGAAAAGAACGTGCTACGAAAAACGTTAAAAAAGGGATGAATTGAACTATTCTTTCTTGGTGCGCCAGGTCGGAAATGGAAAATGTGTCTTATTAATTCGCTTCTTGCTAAAACTCGGGAGCAGAATAAAATTGCTTTTGCGATTCTATCATAAGAAATAAGAGTATTTTGGTAAAACTCGGAAGCAAATTGAAAAGCAAAGTAAAATCACTCTTCCTGTGGAACCATAAGGAATAACAGTATTTTGTGTGGCTTGAATTTGCAATTACCGTAAACAAGGCACGAGGATAGTCACTTAAACCAGTAGTCATTAACTTAAATTCATTTTCACTCAAATATCTAAATATTATAGTTTGATTGTGACATGTCATAAGTTTCCTAAACAGTTACTGAAAAAGCAATTTGCAATTACTGTAAACAAGGCACGAAGGTAGTCACTTAAAGCAGTAGTCGTTAATTTAAACGTAAGTTCATTTTCACTTACTTACTTAGTCGTTCCTCTTCTACCGTGAGGTGTAGAGGTTTGGAAGAGAGAGCGCCAGACTATCCTATCGGCTGTCTTCATCCTGGCCTGGTTCCATTCTAGTCCTCGGTCCTTCAAAGATTGTCTAATGTTGTCCTCCCAGCGAACTCTGGGTCGTCCTGGGGGTATGGATCCCTGGCTCTTTGTTTCCCATTCTTGTCGTGGTAGCCGATCTTCTCCCATTCTGCAGACATGGCCGAACCATCTTAGTTGGGACTGTTCTACTTGGGTCTGCAGGGGGTGGGATTTTAGGCCTTGACGTATCGTCGGGTTGCGGACCATGTCTCTTCCTGTTACTTCAACCACCTTCCTCAGATACCTCATTTCTGCGGTCTGGATCTGGCTTTTGTGGGTTGTAGTCATTGCCCATGACTCGCATCCATATGTCAAGACTGGGACATAGGTGGAGCGGTATACATCCATCTTCGTTTTCTTACCAACCTTTCTCTTGCTGAGGAATCCTCGGTTTATGGCCTGAAACAGTCTCCCAGCTGCAGCTTTTCGAGTGGCCAAATCTTCTTTGATGCCTCCCTTTCGGTCTATAATAGCTCCAAGATATTTAAAGTGGTCGACCTGCTCCAGGACCTGTTCTCCCAGCTTAATCTTATGTCTTCTTTCTTCTCGTGATATCACCATGGATTTTGTTTTAGAGCTGCTTATGACCATCCCTCTCTTCTCCAGCTCTTCCTTCCATACTTGCAGGTTGGATTGGAGATGTGCCTCTTATTTAGCAATCAGGGCAACATCATCAGCAAATGCCAGCTCTGAAATACATACCTGTCTCATCTTCCAGTACCCCACTGAATACTTTCTTGTTCTCTCCTTACGTGCCTTGATAACATCGTCCATGAGGAGTATGAAAATATAAGGTGACAGGATATCACCTTGTCTTACACCAGTGGTGGTCCTGAACTCTTCTGACTTATGGTTTGCTGTCCTCACATAATTTCTGCAAGACTTGTAGAAGCTCTGTATAGCATGAATCAGAGGTACTGGAATGTTCTTCCTTGCCAAACAGTCCCAAAGTTTGCTCCAGGGGACCCTGTCAAACGCCTTTTCCAGATCTATGAAACAAAGATGGATCTCACTCTTACACGCAAGAGCCTTTTCACTCAGCTGTCTGAGTGTGAAGATAAGGTCTTGAGTACTTCGGTTTGCTCGGAATCCACACTGGACCTCATCCAATTGTGGCTCAGCTAGGCGTCGGAGTCTCTGCTCTAGGATTCTAGAGTAAATTTTACCAGGGACACTTAGAAGTGATATGCCTCTATGATGTCCACATTGTCGATTGTCACCCTTTTTGAAAATTGGTGTTATGATTGCAATCTCCCAATCCTGTGGTATGGTCTTGTTGCACCACGCTGCCTGTAGGACCCTTAAGAATAATAGGTCGCCTGAATCTCCCATGTACGTAACCATTTCTGGTGTTATACCATCATGTCCTGCTGCTTTGCCCATCTTGATTTTCTCCAGTGCTGCCTTCAGTTCTTCTATCTTTATGTCCTCTTCACGACCATTGGTTTCCTCTTCTTTGCTAGGGGTTATCATTTCTGATGCTTGACCTTGCTCACCATCAAAGAGTTCTGAGAAATATTCTTTCCATCTTTCCATTACTTCCTTCGGGGCAGTAAGCAATTTTCCTTGCTTGTCCTTTATAAATTTGAGAGGGCATTATTTTTCCTTCCTCATGTTCTGTAGGGTCTTATAGAACACTTTCTGGTTTTCTTGCGCATCTTTTTCTAGCTTTTCTCCAAATTTTCCCCAGGACTTCTGTTTTGCTGCTAGCACCTTGTTCTTTGCTTCTATTCTGAGTATCACATATTATCTATATTTCTCTATTTGTCCTGCTGTGTTTTTAGCTTTTAAGTATTGTTTCCATGCCACTTTCTTCTCTCTTATTTTCTCTTTGACTTCCTCTGTCCACCAAGGTGTCCTCTTTCTCGTGTTCCCAAATCGGACTTCACCACATGCTTCTGCAGCAGCTGTCTTTATGATGTCCTTGAATTTAAGCCACAGAAGTTGCTGAATTACTTTTAGCTGAGGGCTCATTCAATCGAGTCAAATATATATTTCTCACACAAGTGGGCGGAGAATATGTAGTTTACAATCAGCTTAGAAAACGTAGTTGTTGTGCTTGCCATTCTAAAAACCCTTCTTCTTTCTATGATCTTTAGCCGCCGACCGTCAAAGCAGTCAGTGGCCATCACGCCTGGTGGCGTCTTGTAGGGCAACAACAAATTGATTCCACTTTGCTCGGTTGGTGGCCATCCCAGGTTATGCCAGTCGCTGATCGATGCAAGAGGAGGCCACACACCATACTAACGGGAAAGCCCGTACGCCTGTCACAAAATTAACCGTGATACAACGTTAAAATATCTCCAATGATACAACGTAAGGATAAAAACTAATGCGTAAGCTGCTAGAATACATGATCGCCCACGCCGCGGGTCATCACCCGCCATGGAAATTAAATTGTTAGACTTGAAGGCAAAACGGAACGGGATGAGAACGGAGATCAAAAGGAAAAATCTGACTGAACGCGTGCTTGAAACTAGCGAGGCTAAAAGGACGCAAATTGGTGGGGAAAGGAGGAAAAAGTCACGTTCCCCAAGTTGACATAAAGTAAAGAAATCGACAAAAGGGACCTTGGATATTATACGCCACAGTCATTTTTTGGACGCTTTTGCGATAACTTAGTCCGTTTATTTGAATGCAGTGATGAACGCATTCCAGAAGATTCTAGAAAATATTTGAAAAGTAACTTTTCTTAATAATAATGTTAGGAATATAAAACCTAGCTGGCCGGATGGCCCATCTTGAGCAGTGAAATAATATGCTTTCATTTATACAGACGGACAGATAATAAGAAAGATATTGACAAAAGACTGTGTTGTTCATATCAACGATCGTCTGCATTGAAATAAAACATGTCACTAATTTTCAAAAAATTGTGGCCTTGAAGACGCAAGTGCTAAAATCTAGTTGGAATGAAGAGACGGGGTGGGATGGTGAATTGTGGCTAATGTAGGGGAAGGCAGAGTTGGTTCAAAAAAACAAGTGTGTTTTTTTTTGTGAAACGCAAGTAGAGACGGACGGACCAACAGACAATAAGGCATACTTGACTGAGGTATGACTGAAATGACTTTTTGGTAGGATATTTGAATTTGAAAAATAAAAGGCAGTGATTGGCCATAGATGAATATATTATCGGCGCTCAGACGCGCATTTTGTGCCATTCATTATAAGTTGTCCTAGTAGACACAGTGAATTATTAAGTGGTGTAATTCCCAGAAGCTATTGAAATATTTAGAGGGACGCCATCCTAAAGCCAGCAGCTCAGCTGAGTTTTGCTAGCATTTAACTGTGTTCTATATTCATAATTCTGGTAAGACTGAAATTATTTCTTTGTACATTTTAATATTTGTTTAAGGTTTCGAGTGATTTGATACTGCAATAGCATAATCTGTCCCTTACAACAAGTAAGGATTCGCTCTAGACCCCCCGCCCCAGTTCAGGGTCTAGGGACAAATAAAATACATAAACTCCAGTAAGGATTAGGAAGGACAGATCAAGTGTTGAGATCAGTGAAACATATCACCTATCCTATTCTATGGCAGGAAGCTAATGAACATATTTCAGAATACGTAGTCTGGGAGAACTTATCCTATGTGAAACCAACTTGGTAAGATGTGTTGTTTGGTCAGAAAGATCTGACCCGTCTATGTGGTGTTGTTGTTGTGTAGTGTTGTGTCCAGAAATGGTTAGAGGATGGAATTCTGACACATGACTAATACTTTGATTGCAGAACTGTGAGTTTTAGTTGGCACCAATGCGGTGTCAACTGAGTTGTTGAATATTACCAGAGTGGACCCGTGCAGTGACATTTTGTCAGAGCAGCCTATTATAGTGGGGCCACCAGACTTCTGATATTGCCCCCAAGCACGGAGAGGTGGGGCCACCAGACTTCTGATATTGCCCCCAAGCACGGAGAGGTGGGGCCACCAGATCTCAGCACCAGAGCTACACCTTCAAGCTACGTGAGCGCCTGGTCTGCTGAGAATTCACCAACTCAACTTATTTCCTAACACACCCATAAAAATTCCATCAAATAACTGGACAATGTGTAGTCACCATAGACAGGGAGTGATGAGGCCACCCCAACAGCACATCCATTAAGTGTTCTCCCAAAATAGATTACAACTATAAACAGTAGTAATATTAACTAGTCTAGTAACATACATATGTACACACCTTGCATTTATTATGTAATATTCATGCATTTCTTTCATAATTGCAAAACCTTTCATATGTTCTGACCAAATTAAAACCTTGGTTCAGAACAAATAAATTTAAAGAAAATTACTATCAAAATTTTACACACTTGAGTTAGTTCAGTGTATTATAACATTTATTAATATTATTAGACTTAGTAAATATCTGTGTGTGTGTATGTAAACTACCACAACACATTACATATCATTACCCTAGACATTTAACGTAGCCACATTCATTAGTAAAAAAAGATAGGTGTGAGGTCGTAGTGGTAGCAAGAAGGGCCTTCTGACAATTCACAGCTACATTTTATCTCAGGAGCCTTCACAGCTGACCTCATGCATCACACTTAGTAATATCACCATCATACAATACCATCAATCCACTACATATATTGGGGTCTCTTTGTCCCGGGATAATTAGCCCATCAAGTATATTAGGATCTCCTGGGGGGAGAATTAGATTAGGGGAACACATTATAAAAGTTAAAAGTGTCCCTTAAAATTAAAAGTGTCCCTGAAAATAAAAGTTGGTGAATCTTCACAGCCAGTGGTAGTTAATTAATTAATTAGAATTATTTTAGACTAGAGTAATTAGAAGTACTTTAGTGGTTGGAAATTTTATCTTGCACATTGCTAGATTTGTTTAAAAAGTATGGCGGAGCTGGCCAAATTCAGATCAGCTGCTGTGCTGACGGCAAAGGAGATGGGAATGGATGGTCAGATTTTAATTCAATATGTAACGGCTGAATGTGATAAGTATATTGAACGGGAAGAAAGAAGATTAGAAAAAGAGGCTGAAAGAAAATTAGAGTCTGAAAGGTTGGCTGAAGAGAAGAGGTTACAAATTGAGGCTGAGACTAAGAGGTTACAAATTGAGGCTGAGACTAAGAGGTTGCAGATTGAGGCTGACAAAGAGGCTAAAGCATTGGAGGCAGAAGAAAAACGACAGCAAAGGGAGGCAGAAGATAAAAGGTTGACTGCCGAAAGGGAGGCAGAAGATAAAAAGGCCGAAAGGGAGGCAGAAGATAGAAGGTTGCAGAGGGAGCACGAATTACGACTAAGGGAGCTGGAGCTACAAGGCCAGGCTCCTGAAAATGGTGCCAGCCCTTTTGCCTCAGATGCTACGCCCAGTCTGGGAGCCTCAACATCAGCTATGGGGTTTCATTTAGACCATTTTGTTGAAAAAAACGATGACATAGAGGGGTACCTAGGACGTTTTGAGTTATTAGCTACTACATATGGGTTAGAGAGAGAGAGGTGGAGTTTAAAGCTATCACAGGGACTGAGAGGTACTTCTTACGAAGTCTTCGCAAAAATGAACAGAGAAGACCAGGAGAATTATGACATGTTAAAGCAGGCTTTGTTATTGAGGTACGAAAAAAATGGGGAATTTTATCGTAAGAAATTTAGAAATGCCAAACTGTTGTCTGGGGAGACATACCACCAATTCTCTGCCAGACTGGAAACCTATTTGGAGAAATGGACTGCTCTGGGGAAGACCCAAGATCTTAAAGAAATGATCATGATTGAGCAATTGAGAGAGTCCATGGCTCCAGACATGAGAAAATTTCTCATGGAACAAGGTGCAGAGAAGTTGGGGGAGGTTTTAAATGTCGCTGAAAGGTATCAGGCAGCCCAGGCAGAGGTAAGTGGTGCTAAAAAGAAGCACATAGACAATTTTAAAGCTCCACAGCAATTTAATAAATTTGATAATAGAGAGCAGGGAAATAAAGGTAGGACAAACTTTGAACGGCCAAGAAATGACTACCGAGACAGAAACTCACAGTTCAATGACCAAAAATCCAATGAAAGAAAACCGTTTAACCAAGGAAAAAGATGGTGTAAATGGTGCAAGAAAGATAACCATAACACCGAATTTTGTAGAAGGAAACCTTCAAACATTGCTGCAATGAAGTCGGGGACTCAAAGATTAAAGGTTAATCCTAAGGGACAGCAGGAACCTTATCACCCCCCAGTTTGTGAGGATGTTATTTGTAATGGGGTCACCATAAGGTGCCTTTATGATACAGGTTTGGATTATGATTCAGTTGTGAAGTCTAGCCTAGTGGACCCAAGTCAGTATACCACAGAAACAGTGGAAATACAAGGGGCAACTAAGGACATACCACTCATGACACTTCCCATCGCAAGGATAACGGTGAAAACTCGCTATGTGGAAGGAGAAATCAGAGCAGCAGTGATAGATGAACCAATCTACCCTCTGATATTGGGGTGTAGATACGTCTTCTTGGGGAATCCCGAGAGACCTGTGATCATGGCGACAGTGCAGACCAGGTCACAGAAGAAGGAGGAAGAAGGTGAACCTATAAATGCTCATCCAGAGGAGATGAGGAAGGCGCAGGCTGAGGATAGGACACTCAAGCCATGTTTTAAAAAATTGCCCAAATGCCACACACCTCCGAGCAAGGGGGAATATTTTATGAAGAACAAACTCTTATACAGGAAGGCCGGAACTGGAACAAATGGTCACAACCAGCTGGTTCTTCCCACTTCATATAGGGATAAAGTGATGGAACTCGGGCATGCGATTCCCTTCAGTGGTCACATGGGGATCAGCGCCACAGGACAGCGTATAGCTTGTCATTACTTCTGGCCAGGGATAACGGAGGATATAAAAAGATATGTCAAATCCTGCCCAGAATGTCAAAGGGTAGCTCCAAAGCACTGGACTGCTCCTGCAACTCTAGGGGAAATGCCCATAGTGGGAACACCTTTTGAGAGGGTTGCAGTGGATATTGTAGGACCTCTCACTCGGACCAAGAGGAGGAACAGTTACATCCTTACTCTGGTGGACACTTGTTCTATGTGGGGAGAGGCGGTAGCCCTGCCATCAATTGATTCAAAACATGTAGCAGAGGCACTACTTACAATATTTACCCGATTAGGATTCCCGCATCAAATCTTGACGGATAATGGCTCTCAGTTCAAGGGGAAACTAACGGAAGAAGTTTTTAAGCTATTTCAAGCCAGACACTTTCATTGTAGTCCGTACCATCCGCAAGGGAACGGCCAGGTAGAGAGGTTCAACGGGACTCTCATTTCTATCCTGAGAAAGCTGGCACACGAAAAACCGGATCTGTGGGATCAATTCCTGCCCGCCGCATTGTTTGCGTACCGGGAGGTACCACATAGTTCAACCGGGATGGCTCCCGCAACTCTGCTATTTGGGAGGCCAATAAAAGGTCCATTAGAAGCACTATTAAGGACCTGGACAGATGAGAAGGCGGAAGAGACTGTTACCTCATCTTATCAATACGTGAACGAACTGACCACTCGTTTGAAAGCTGGATGGAAACTGGCAAATGATAATTTGAAACAAGCCAGGAAGAAACATGCAGCATATTTTAATAGGAAGGCAAAGGACAGAGAACTGGCAGTGGGAGAGAAGGTGCTGCTTCTACTACCCGGTAGCCAGAATAAATTACAAATTGGATGGCAAGGTCCATATACGGTTCTAGAGAAGGTGTCTAGAACAAACTATAAAATTGACAAAAAGGGGAAGGAGAAAGTTTATCATGTAAACCTGTTAAAGAAGTATCTGGACAGACCACTCCAGGAAAGCACCCCCTTACTGACCTTAGCTATCGCAACTCAAATGCAAAAGGAACCACTCACCTCACATGAATACCCATTACATCCTTGTGAAACAGCAGCACAGGTAAAAGTCAGTAAGCACCTGACTAAAAACCAGAGGGAGAGAGTTCAACAGGTTCTGGAGGAACATACAGATGTATTAACAGATAAACCAGGCCATACACATTTGCTACAGTATGACATGAAACTGGTAGACTCAAACCCAATCTGTATGAGAGCCTATTCTATTCCGTTCGCGAAGGAGAAGGCATTGAAGGAAGAAATAGATTATTTGTTGAAGGAGGGGATTATTTCACACAGTGAATCATCTTTTAGCTCTAGTGTCGTATTGTTGAGAAAACCGTCTGGGGAACACAGACTGTGCATAGATTACAGGAAACTGAATGCTGTCACAGAAGGACAAGTGGATCCATTACCAGACACAAAACAGTTATTTGCCAGACTGAACAAGGCAAAATACTTTTCAAAGGTGGATCTTAGTAAAGGCTATTACCAGATCCCAGTGAAGCCTGAAGTGAGACCTTATTTGGCTTTTAGCACTTCGGATGGACATTATGAATTCAACATGCTACCATTCGGACTGAAAAATGCTCCGAGTGTATTTTCAAGGATGATGCGCAAATTGTTGGATCCCCTGAATAACCCATGTATCACGAATTTCATGGATGATATTCTCGTCGCCACAGAGACATTTGAAGAACACATTGAAGCTCTAGAAATGTTATTTAATAGGCTTAGGGAGGCGAACTTGACTGCTAGGCCAACAAAATGTTGCATTGGATGCAAAGAGTTGGAATTCTTGGGACACACTGTATATCAGGGTAGCATGACCCCTGATCCCAAGAACTTGGAAAAACTGCAGAGAGCACCTAGACCACAAACAAAAAAGGATGTGCGATCATTCGTGTCGTTATGCGGATTTTATCAAAAATATATCAAAGATTTTAACTCTATTTGTGCTCCTCTGACTGATCTGACTCGCAAGGGACTTCCAGATAAAATTAATTGGACTGCGCAAAGTGAATTAGCGTTCCAAGACTTAAAGGAAAAACTCACTAGCAAGCCTATTCTCAAACTACCTGATTTGACACAGGACTTTGTCTTAAGAACCGATGCAAGTAATGTAGGACTCGGAGCGGCTTTGTTGCAAAGATCATCTTCACCTGATGGGGAACTGAAACCAGTCGCTTATGCAAGCCGCAAATTGAATAAGGCGGAACAAGGATACTCCACAAGCGAAAAAGAATGTTTAGCGTTAATCTGGGCAATAAAGAAGTTTCAAATCTATCTGTATGGTAGGACTTTTGTGGTCGAGACGGACCATCAGCCTCTCGTATTCTTATCTCAGGCTAAGCATGAAAACGCAAGATTGCTGAGGTGGTCTTTATTGCTTCAACCTTATCAGTTTAGTATCCAATATATCCCAGGCAAATTGAATGTCGGTGCAGATTTCCTCAGTCGGCACCCCTGTGATCAAAATTAGAGTAATGGCAGGCGTAAGGAGAGATTTTATCTATGTGTATCACTGGTTTTAGAACTTGCCTTAGGCATGTTTTCAAGTGGGGAGATGTGTCACAAAATTAACCGTGATACAACGTTAAAATATCTCCAATGATACAACGTAAGGATAAAAACTAATGCGTAAGCTGCTAGAATACATGATCGCCCACGCCGCGGGTCATCACCCGCCATGGAAATTAAATTGTTAGACTTGAAGGCAAAACGGAACGGGATGAGAACGGAGATCAAAAGGAAAAATCTGACTGAACGCGTGCTTGAAACTAGCGAGGCTAAAAGGACGCAAATTGGTGGGGGAAAGGAGGAAAAAGTCACGTTCCCCAAGTTGACATAAAGTAAAGAAATCGACAAAAGGGACCTTGGATATTATACGCCACAGTCATTTTTTGGACGCTTTTGCGATAACTTAGTCCGTTTATTTGAATGCAGTGATGAACGCATTCCAGAAGATTCTAGAAAATATTTGAAAAGTAACTTTTCTTAATAATAATGTTAGGAATATAAAACCTAGCTGGCCGGATGGCCCATCTTGAGCAGTGAAATAATATGCTTTCATTTATACAGACGGATAGATAATAAGAAAGATATTGACAAAAGACTGTGTTGTTCATATCAACGATCGTCTGCATTGAAATAAAACATGTCACTAATTTTCAAAAAATTGTGGCCTTGAAGACGCAAGTGCTAAAATCTAGTTGGAATGAAGAGACGGGGTGGGATGGTGAATTGTGGCTAAAAATAACTTTAAGGGCAAAATTGTGTAGGGGAAGACAGAGTTGGTTCAAAAAAACAAGTGTGTTTTTTGTGAAAACGCAAGTAGAGACGGACGGACCAACAGACAATAAGGCATACTTGACTGAGGTATGACTGAAATGACTTTTTGGTAGGATATTTGAATTTGAAAAATAAAAGGCAGTGATTGGCCATAGATGAATATATTATCGGCGCTCAGACGCGCATTTTGTGCCAGTCATTATAAGTTGTCCTAGTAGACACAGTGAATTATTAAGTGGTGTAATTCCCAGAAGCTATTGAAATATTTAGAGGGACGCCATCCTAAGGCCAGCAGCTCAGCTGAGTTTTGCTAGCATTTAACTGTGTTCTATATTCATAATTCTGGTAAGACTGAAATTATTTCTTTGTACATTTTAATATTTGTTTAAGGTTTCGAGTGATTTGATACTGCAATAGCATAATCTGTCCCTTACAACAAGTAAGGATTCGCTTTAGACCTCCCGCCCCAGTTCAGGGTCTAGGGACAAATAAAATACATAAACTCCAGTAAGGATTATGAAGGACAGATCAAGTGTTGAGATCAGTGGAACATATCACCTATCCTATTCTATGGCAGGAAGCTAATGAACATATTTCAGAATATGTAGTCTGGGAGAACTTATCCTATGTAAAACCAACTTGGTAAGATGTGTTGTTTGGTCAGAAAGATCTGACCCGTCTATGTGGTATTGTTGTTGTGTAGTGTTGTGTCCAGAAATGGTTAGAGGATGGAATTCTGACACATGACTAATACTTTGATTGCAGAACTGTGAGTTTCGGTTGGCACCAATGCGGTGTCAAATGAGTTGTTGAATATTACAAGAGTGGACCCGTGCAGTGACATTTTGTCAGAGCAGCCTATTATAGCCCCCAAGCACGGAGAGGTGGGGCCACCAGACTTCTGATATTGCCCCCAAGCACGAAGAGGTGGGGCCACCAGACTTCTGATATTATAGCCCCCAAGCACGGAGAGGTGGGGCCACCAGACTTCTGATATTGCCCCCAAGCACGGAGAGGTGGGGCCACCAGATCTCAGCACCAGAGCTACACCTTCAAGCTACGTGAGCGTCTGGTCTGCTGAGAATTCACCAACTCAACTTATTTGCTAACACACCCATAAAAATTCCATCCAATAACTGGACAATGTGTAGTCACCATAGACAAGGAGTGATGAGGCCACCCCAACAGCACATCCATTAAGTGTTCTCCCAAAATAGATTACAACTATAAACAGTAGTAATATTAACTAGTCTAGTAACATACATATGTACACACCTTGCATTTATTATGTAATATTCATGCATTTCTTTCATAATTGCAAAACCTTTCATATGTTCTGACCAAATTAAAACCTTGGTTCAGAACAAATAAATTTAAAGAAAATTACTATCAAAATTTTACACACTTGAGTTAGTTCAGTGTATTATAACATTTATTAATATTATTAGACTTAGTAAATATCTGTGTGTGTGTATGTAAACTACCACAACACATTACATATCATTACCCTAGACATTTAACGTAGCCACATTCATTAGTAAAAAAAGATAGGTGTGAGGTCGTAGTGGTAGCAAGAAGGGCCTTCTGACAATTCACAGCTACATTTTATCTCAGGAGCCTTCACAGCTGACCTCATGCATCACACTTAGTAATATCACCATCATACAATACCATCAATCCACTATAACGCCAAAAAACTCTCGTGACCCAGATGCAAAACAACTGTCAATTGATTGGTTGAACCCTAAGGTATTCTTGTGTGCAATTTGAACAATTAATGTTGTGTGAAAAGAGGACAATTTCGACATTTCCTTCTCTGTAACTCTCCAGCATTCCGCACCATAGAGAAGCACAGAAAGTACACAGCTCTGATATAATTTTAATTTTGTGCTTGTGCTGTACTGAGAGGACTTCCAGATGTTGTTTAGACTGAAAAAAGGCTGTTCTTGATTTGTTCATTCTGTTGTTGATGTCTTTCCTTGTTCCGCCGTCTGGTGTTACTATGCATCCTAGGTATGTGAAGGTGTCTGTCTGTTCCAGTTGCTGATTCCTTACTGATATGGGCTCAGGGTTGCTCACATTGAGCGTCATGACCTCTGTCTTCTTTAGATTGATGTTCAAGCCCACCTGCTGGGTATACAATACGTTTTTTCCTGGATGAGTTGATGTGAAGGTGCTAGTAGTGCAATGTCGTCTGCATATTCCAGATCTTCCAATGTAGAAAATGTAACCCATCTTATTCCCCTTGGACTCCCCTCTGTTGTCTTCTAAAAACCCAGTTGCACTAAAATTAGGACATAAAACCCACTATTTGCATATTTTCCAATAGCAATCTTGAGTAAGTTTGCTATCTTTTGAAAACTCAATCTTTTTACTCGAAGTTTGGCCATTAGTGGACTACTACTGCAACGCAAGGGAGACAACCCGTGACACTTTAGTGAGTCTATAGCTACTGGTTTTTTTTCTTGTTTATGTTTTTATTTGGCCTGTTTTATTATTTTTTGTCCCTGCTGTTTTCCTTCTCCATTTTTTTCTTTTTGCTTTTTATAATGTAGTGTACAATAACGGCCAGAAGCCTGTACCAAAGCAATGATGTGCTCTTGCTGTGGTAATATTCATGTGCTCCAAATTTTTATTATGTTAAAACGAACGTGAACTGTTAAAATGCTACTTTTTGTCAGCAGAATTCAATCAGAAATAACTTAGTCGCATGTACGTGTGACGTAAGGGGGGGGCGGGGGGGGGGGGGGGGGGGGGGGGGGGGCGGGGGGGGGGGGGGGGGGGGGGGGGGGGGGGGGGGGGGGGGGGGGGGGGGGGGGGGGGGGGGGGGGCGGGGGGGGTGGGAGGGGGGGGGGGGGGGGGGGGGGGGGGGGGGGGGGGTGGGGGGGGGGGGGGGGTAGGAATGGCTAAGAAGTATGGCGTCCGCCTCGAGCTCTAGAGTCTAGAGGTACCGGGTTCGATTCACAGTTGAGGGAATATAATTTATGGAAATTTTCTTCAGAACCAGTGGTCCTAATGATGTCACACTCCCCCCTGGTCTCATGGGTAGTGAGATCGTATGCCTAGCCTTCTCGGATAAGGGCGAAAAAATAGGAGGTCCTTTGTGCAAGTTGCGCACGTTAAAAATCCCTCGGCAGTTGCAAATCGTAAAGAGTAGGCCTATTAGGCCGCTGCCCTGGCAAAATTAAAAAATTAGAAACCTACCCACCACAAAACTATTTATAGAATGTGTGATTTCTATATACACACATTGGGATTCTCTCAGGTGTTACGAAGTTCGTGCACTGTGCTGAGATCCTCCTTGTGTGATCTAAGGGAGGAGATTGGAGCACTGATGGAGTTGTCTGTGTGCAGTGAAGATAATCTTTCAAACCAAAACCACATGTATGGCGTAGCCCCTATCAGCTGGAGCTATCTTGCATTACCGATGTTTCCTACGTCACAGATCTGAAATAAGGAATAGATTAAGCTTCATCCCTAACCATCATACAAATTTACCCTGGGCACTCTATGAAAGAAGAAAACGCGGGCAACCGCAGATAATATGAAGGATCGCAGACGCCTAATAAAAGGAAATTAACAATGGCTGGAGCACAATATAGCAATTTAAATTCCGACAAGTAAAAAAATTGATGAGTTTTATCGCTCCTCTAAACGCCAATATCTCGATGGGCATGAAAGGGACATAATTTAGGCTATTGTCAGATGATATGGGGCGGAAAATATCAACCTTTATTCTCCAGGCGGTTCATCTGAAGATCGCTTCAGTAATGACATATGGGTTTTTCATGACATCTTCCTGGGCTCTGTTTGAAGGTCAAGTTCTCTTCACCTTCTTTGTGTATTTCCGGGTCAAGAGTTATGTGTCTTTGAGACAGATCAAATCAGATCAGTTATCGCTTCAGCAGAGAAGATCGGCTACAATGGATCTACAATGTCTTCTTTCTCGTGTCTTGGTGGTACACTCTGAAAGGCTTTTCCCTGTCCTTCTCTTGATGATATAGTGCCACTTAAAGCTTTGTCTTCATTTTGCTCAATTACCTTCAACGTTTCTTAATGGTTTTCAACAAAATGTTATGCCTTTTTGTAAAATGTCCAAAATATTTGATGCGTTTACTTTTGACCTTATTTGTTAATTCATTTTTTATTCCTATATTGTCTAGAAATTCTTTATTTTTTATCTCTCCACGTGATGAACACAATTCGTCTATCGATCCACATGTCAAAAGCCACAGTTCTTTATTATAACTGCTTGTTCATCGTTAATGTTTCGATACCTAACAGTAATGAAGAACATAATAACACCTGATGACTCATTTAATTTGGTAATTTTTTGTTTGAATTTTAATATCTCGTGTTCGTGAACGTAATTCTGGCCATACCTACCCTTGTCTTGATTTCTGTTTCATTTGTCCCATCATCCGTTGTTATGTATCCAAGACAAGAGGTGTTCACTTATTCTAGTATATTTATTCTTACTTTTAAAGTTGGTATTTTATCTCATTTAATTATCATAAAGTTTGTTTTCTCAATGTTAATGTCATACCTATATACATGATAAATGACGCTTACTTGCGTCATTAGTTCTCAAAATTCTTGTCCGTTTTCAAATAACAAACTGTATTATCTGCATTTTTACGTTTGTATGTTCATTGATCGTCTGCTGATCTTTAGCTCAAGCATTTCCTGTACCTGTTTGAAAAACGTTTAGATGTACAATAAGCAAAGTGAAAATGCACAAACTTGTCTCATTCCTCATTTTAGATCCCATGTGGCGAGCAATTCTTACGAAATCTGCTTCTTCCTTCACATTCAGATGTCAGCTTGAATAAGTTAAAGAAAGCATTGGTTAGATTGAGGTTGTTGATATCTTCACAGATTATGTCCAGGAGTGGTGCTGGTAACGGTCGTTTGTGCTTTCTCTGTTGGGCATCTTTTGCAGCAGATGGTCGGTGGTCAATTCACAATTACAACGGTTAAACTTGTCAGTAGTTTCTACTATTTAGTTTGTTGAATCAATCGATTGTATCTCATATATGTTGTGGCCTAAATGACCTTGGAGTAAAACTTTAAAAACTATGTCAGCCATTCAAAAGAATTATGATGCAGGGCATCCTTACTAAATGCAACATCCTTGGCAGAAAAGAGGTTGACAAATTGCCAGATCTGACTGTCGCATTTTTTTCGCAGTATAGATTACTAGAAAGTCGTATGTCTTTGTCGTAATTTTATCTGAGAGAGTTCTGATGGATAATGGTCCCTTTAGAGTGTAGAATGTTAGTGAAGGCTCTGTGAGAATAAGGATTTTGGAAAGTGAGGTAGTAGATTCACAAGTGCTGGGAAGAGTAAGGACAGTCTCTTATTACGACAATATTTGTCTCTCAAAACTATTCCTACCACTCTTCTGAACAAACAATTGTTTGTCAGTTCCAGTCGCTTAGGCGCACACACCGATTTGGTGATTCTGACGCACAACGTACATGAATCACAACTACGATAACAAATATGAGGAATGTTTGATTTGGGCCAGCCGACACAAAAATGCTAATAAAGTTTTTAATACTTTTATTATCATAAAATCAAGTCACAAATAATTATCAATTTACAGTCAGAAATCAAAGGTTACAGAATACAAATATGACAAGGGGGGAGGGTTTGTTTTGAGAAGTATCCCATACACCTTTTCCCGCTTATATTTACTAACAGAAAAGACCCGGTCCCAAAGACGAGAAAGGGGGGGGGGATGATGATCAGAGATAGGCAATTTAACCCAATGGTAAATTTATTACTCTGAGGCAAGGGGTTACAGTGATAAGGGGGTAGAGGAAAAGCTAGGGTTCTCAAATGTTTCCCTTTATTCAACAAAACTTTACGGAAGGGGGGAATGAACACAGTTAAACAATCCCGCTAGGAGAAATCCCGTACAATGAATACAATACCCCTTAATACTAGGACGAACTAATTATAAGGGTAAAAAAGATTAAATCTTCTGTCATTCAAAAACACACTTGGGCTGGCCAGCACACACAGTCACACACACAGACTTACCAAGTTGTGAATTCTGGCACTTTAAGAATTTTACAACAGTAGCTAATACCGTAGAACAATGGAAATTGTCTTTTTATTTCTTCTGTGTCAGGCCCCAGATTTAACGAGGTGGGCTGGTAGCTAATAGTCTCAAAAATCGCCAGACGGTGAAGCGTAAAAGCTACTGTTGGTTTGTTAGATAAAAGTTCCTAATGAATGGCACAGGCACTTGGCTAGGTGTGAGGTATGGTGCGGTTTCTAAGATTGGCACAGCTGGTGGAGAGAACTTTCTTTTGCCGTAATGTCACAAACTACAAAAACACTGAGGTAAGTTCTTCAGGGGGTGGTAAAATCCAATGATTATGCTTGACAGACAGTGTCAGGGAAATCTATGTTCTTCTTCACAAATAGAGCAGTGAGTAAAGTTTTGCTACTGGCGACTGTTCTGCTTCCAGTTTTAACGACTTTATGAATTAGTATTTTAAAAGTGTTTCTTGGGTGGCTTTGTTCTCAGTTAAATTCAGAGGAGCGAGACCCGCAACAGGTCGCCACAAGTTTAGCTTTAAAAAAGTTCATATGTCACTGGAGTAATCGAACTGAGTTGGCAGGACCCAGTGTATAATTAATTAATTGCTGGGATGCAAGGTCGAAAGATCAATTCTGTATAGAAGATAGAACATGAAATGCAATAAAATCATATTAAGATCTAACGCGCGATACATTTACAGTTAGACTATTTTCTGCATTCGTGTCTTCAATTAATCAATGCAAGAAACGCTCCCGTGAGGTTAATAGTTAAAAGCACATCTATTTATACAGAACTAAACTGTATTAAAGTTATAATTCCTTTAATCGGCTGCACAGTTAATTTACGCGACTATTGTATTAGGAAATAAACTTATAGATGTAACATTTAGTTTGCACTAGATATATATAAAAAGGAATGTAAGTTAAATGGGTCTTCTTCTGACCGCTCGTGTCCGACTTGCGAACGGTTCAGTGTCCGCACGGAGATGCTAAATTTCTGCTTCTCTGTTCTGGGGATCGTCTTTGACTGCTTTGATCATAGCCGCTACTCTTCGTTGATGAAAAGTTACAACAATACTGATGTTCAGGGGTTCTAATGTTATGAAAAGCTAAAGTCCCTTTAATCATCCATCAAATCAGGGAAAATTCACTTGTCAAACTAGACGTACGTCACAGTCTTTTCCATCAAGACATATTTCTTCTAAACACTAAATTATCATGGCGGATCGTGTAAGGAGCTTATATAAATACTTTTATTGGATCTCTATAAATTATTTTCTGGTATTATTTAACAAATTATTGGCTGTCTTGTCTGCTGTTGTCTATGGCCTACAAAGTAAAGTCTTTACCTCTCAGACTCTTCATAGCGCCTAATTGTAGACTAGTGGTGCACTTCTCATAGAACGTGCCCAATAACAAAATCTCTCATAAGCTGTCACTGCAGTCATAAATATTATAGTACGTACCATCTTCAAATAATCTAACACATGGAAGAATATTCAATACAGGAAGAATATTCAAATACAGGAAGAATATTCAAATACAGGAAGAATATTCAAAATACAGGAAGAATATTCAAATACAGGAAGAATATTCAAATACAGGAAGAATATTCAAAATACAGGAAGAATATTCAAAATACAGGCCTGTCCAAAAAGTCTCCACCGAGACACACATTGTGAAAAACACTATACATCTTTACCGAACACTGGTCGGGAACACACACTTAGAAAAAAAAACACCAGGGTTGACTTCACTTCGTCAACACCTAGAACCCGACTGCTAGGAAAACACATTTCCCGCCCGTCACGAGACTTCGCTGTTCAACACAACTCAGTCAATTCACGGCCTAGCCGCGAGAACTATTCACAGCTCTACAATACAGAACAGCGCTCACGACGCTATCTGTACACCATGACTTCTTTCATATATTTATTTAAACAATTCACCGTTAATCAAGTCTACAAGCGATGTAACTCTTAATTTACTCTGTCCAACCCGTATACAAAGGATCACCTCCCTTTTTTGACCTTAACAGCCACCGTACATCCATAATCAGATTATACATGTCAAAATGCAAATGTAAATGATAAAATGCATATATTACAAATTACTCCTAGTTTTTTCGGGCAAATATAAACTTTTTGCACAGGAAACATCAGATTATTATCGAGAAACTGATTTAAGATGCCGTATCTTTCAGGTGAGTTAGGTATCTAACCTAGAGCAATTTAAGTAGGATCCTAGAACATCTAATATTAAAATTCACGTCCAGTCCTATGGTCTTTCCTATATTTGTACCCTAATGTTCCCTGTTCCTGGCTGTATATGATTTCTTCGCAACGAAATTAGAAATCAGAGAAGTATTAAAACGCTGTAGATATATGCGACGTTTTCGCCTACACATCCAGGTTGCTACTTAGAAAAGAAGTCCAATTAGGAGCAGTCTATCTTAGCATTGTCATGCCCAACCACTCATCATCAAAGCGTCTGATATTGGTAAGGGTTTATCCCCCATCCCTCTCATGCAGAACATTACTTCATGACAACTTAAGATGTGATTTGCAAACTCCATAATTATGTGACAGCGCAGGTGTTTCTTTTATTATATTTTAACTAGGTGACTGTGGCAGGCCTAATTAATCTCTATTCAACCTGTCAGTCTACCTCTTCTTTCTCTTATCTTCCAAGTAAGACTATCTTTTTTACTAGCTTCCTTTTTCCGCCAGAGGTTGTAATTCTTGGATGAAGTATATTTTGTTTAACCCAGACTACGTTCTTCTCTCCTAGTTGGTGATTAGCGACTTCCTCGTATTAGTGGTTTTTGCCTGTAGTTCTAATTATATAAGTATATGCTATGTTCCTGCTCTTTCACACCTCTGTAACCATCCAACTCAAAGAGCGTGGGTAAGTTTCAATATCAATCCAAATGTTTATTTACAATGCTAATGATTCAACATTCAATTGAGCAGGGTTAACAATTCCATCTTCTTATCCATTTTTACGAGGTCATCTCTTGTAATTTCCCAGACCTGTCGAACCTAACCCTGAAAATGGTATCGATAACTAAACATAGTTCATAAATCTATAAATAATATCAGCTTCCATCAAGGTATCGCTGCTGCAGTCTCTCTTCTTAATCTAGTCTTGCCAGATGACTTTTCGTTTATTTACACAATGCATTTTCTGGCAATCAGCAAATAATTGGGAGTGCACCTCCTGTAAATCAATATTGTACATATCTAAAACTAAAGCTATGAACTTTTCTAACGAGACCTTTGATATCATCTTGAACGGGGAAAAACTACAGAAAGTTGAAAGTTTCAATTATTTAGGCAGTAAAATGACTCAGGATGGTGACACAACAAGAGAAATCCATACTAGAATTGCTTTGGCAGCTAGCGCCTTCAATAGATTATCTAACATTTGGAAATTACGATCATTGAATATACATACCAAGCTTCGTCTGTTTAATTCAAATTCAGTTTATCTCAGTGTTTAACATACGGCTGTGAGAGTTGGAAAATAACAAAATCATTGGAGAACAAGCTGAATACATTCGAGAACAAATGTCTTAGAAAACTCATGAAAACATCAGTTGGAAAGAATTCAAGACTAATCGACAAATAAGAGAAGACTCTAGGCAGAAATATGTCTCCGACTATATAAGGAAAAGACGATGGTCATATATCGGTCATGTCCTACGAATGCAAAACAACAGAATACCACTACAGGCGCTCACTTGGGTTCCTGAGGGTAAGCGGAAAAAAGGAAGACCAAAAGAAACACTCAGAAGAACAATAATAAGAGAAGGAAGAACGTTGGGCCTAAATAATGTGCAAGAGCTAAGAGGAGTGGCGTCACAACGAACAACCTGGAGAGCACTGGTTTCTGCCTTATGCGCCGTGTTTGGCGCTTAAAGAATTTATTATTATTATTATTATTATTATGTGGACATATCATGCCTGAGACGATACCTCGTCTATTTTTACATCAGCTGTTTAATTGTTAAGCAACCTGTATGAGAGAGCGCATCTCCTGTAAATCAATATTGTATGTATGCCTCTGTTGAACTGTCATGTTCTTCTCCTGGTGGACGTCCCTTTTACATGTGGGAGTCATCAACCTCTAAAACATGGTGGCCTGAAATACTATAAATTGTTCAGAAAAAAAATGTCATCTTACCGTTTTAAAACAGAAGTCCAGCACCTATCACAACTCTTACTAGGCACCCCTATTCTATTCCTATCTGTTCAGCACAAATTATTAATCACAATCTAAACTATTCTCCAGAATTCCTACGCTAAAATTCTAAGTCTAGCTACATCGGCAGAGCCTCCTGCAAACCGCAGGTTTCACTGTTCTTGAGAGCCCAGCAAGGCGCGTCTTGCCCGGTCAACTTTTCTGGTGGGACTGATTTCTCTCTGTCCTTCTATTCCTATCCCGTGATTCGGTCCTTGTTTTAGTTAATACGATTGGTCCATTGTTCAGTTCACTCACCTATCGCCACCTACACGCTTAATTCTACGCTGTCAACCCCGTGAACTGTGCTTCATAACTGTTTATTTCTAGTCACTATTTTCACGTGCGTTTATTCTGCTCTCTGTTCGCTTAACTCTAAAGGGCGCTAATATTATGGTTATCTCCCTTAGTGGTTTTATGCTCAAATGCTATTTTCCCTTACTTCCAGCTTATTAAAAACGCTCGTTATGCAAATTTTATAAACCAGAATTATGTACACCTAGGAAATATTAAAGTCTAAAATAGTTCTCTCCCTTACTAACTAAGCACATTAGTGCTGTTTCTTGTCTCCCATCTATAAGACAAATAGTCCACGAAAAATCAGTGTATTTTACACTGTACAACCCAATGCCTAGAATCCGGCATTTGGCTGGGATCATGTGTCTAGACGCAGGGACCAGTAGTGACATTTATGTCATGAGGTCCTTTGTGTAAGAACATAGAAGACCACTACAATGACACATGGTGTCATTGGGTCTTCGTGTGTTGGGACATGTGGTCTTGACCAGAGCCGGGTTTGGGCGGGGACAATGCGACCTCATGCGAGGAAAAAAATATGCGACCTCAAGCGAGGAAAAAATTAAAAAAAAAAAAAAAAAAAAAAAAAAAAAAAAAGACAAATAGTCCACTTTAATAAATTATCCACATTTTCAAAACCGTCTTCCCACACCCTGTCACCCCATCAACCCCAAATTACTGTTAATCTGAACTTAACTCAGCATGAATAATGCTGAAGACTCCACGGTGACAATTATATAAGGTCTTGCTTCTTCTGTTTTACCTGGCATGTTTACAAACTCACTACTTCACAGATCTCATATCAGGGTGTTATTTTTTTGTACTTGTCTATCACAACAAAGTCCATCTGCCAGAAGTATTACATCACTGTCTGTGCCTTAATCTTTGTCAAGATTGTTATCCTCCTACTTCACAGTGAGATCGACCGTATATTTAGGCAGTCATGTTTGCAAACTAGCACCTTAACATGCGAGAATATGGTTTCGCTTATCTTCCCCCTACAAAAGTCAGTGTTAACAATAGGAATGTTGTTCAGTGTAGATTCTTACTCCGTCTGGAGCTGGCGATAAGCGACAAGTCAATGTGGCAAGTTCCCTCCTCCGCTAAGCATCGCCGATAACAAAGGAGATAGTAACTCGGAGTAATAGGTGGATGAGAGGTGTGCAAGATGTTATTAGAAAAATTTGAACAATGAAAGCGAAAACAACAAATAATGGAAGAACCATCACGTAAACAAAATGGTAAAGTAATGAACGAACATAGTTCATGAAAAGATTCCACGATAAGGACTGCATTGAAAGGCTGTCTACAGGTTGTACAAAGTATTTCCGCTACACGCATACATATTTTCATTCTTTCACTACCCTTCAACATATTCCTTCAACAAATACATGTCAAGCAATCCTGTACAGTGCCATCCTATCAGAGTATTACCATGTCCTCTTTTCTTGTCATATCCGCTTTTTGTTCTTTTTCCCACGAGTTTTATAATTGCTTTGTATTTCTCTTACTCTGATGAGGGGTAGGAGGGGGGTTCCTGAGCAAGATAACTTCAGAGATACCAACTATGCACAGAAAAAGGAATAAGGCACAGACATGAAGAGGAAAAAGAAGACATGGAAACACTTGAAGGTATAGCACAGGACTGGAAGACGTAGCGACTAATATTTGACAGAGGATTTCATATACTTAGTTCCACAAGTAAGCTGCCTAGTAAGCTTTCTGTTTTATCGTTCTTATATTTCACGGCTCACCTCTTTAGGCATGTTTGCATTTTCAAGTGACATTTCCTAATCAGATTTATTTCGACAGAATATAGAAAGCATTCGTCACTATGGACTTCCTCACACATATGAGGAGTAAACTCTTTTACATCGCTTTGTACAGCAAATGCCTCAGAGAAACAACGGTTATCTACGTAGCGGATCCTATTTATTTAACCTTGATCTATTTCCATAAGAAGGCAGGACCGTTATCTTTATCTATGTCCTGACAAGTTTCTTGTTTAGCCACAAACTTTGCTGTTCCGTTTTTTCAACCGTTGATCATTTCAGATTCTTCCGCCTCACTCACCGATATATTTTCATGTACTAGAAATAGCAACGAGTAGTAATAAAATAAGGACGCGAGCAAAGCAGAGAAGGGGCCAGATAGATCAGGTTTAAATCAGGCATGTTAGAGTTCGTTCAAAAGATTAGCTGCCAACTTTTGGGCTTGGGTGAGCGAGAATGGCTTTTTAAATGAAAGAGCCGAGAACTAAATTATGAGCGTTCTGGAGAATACGTCGGCAAAACATCGGAACTGCTTGTTAAAGGATTATGTTGTACACATGTGAGCTTGAATCTGACTGGTTCCGGAATCTAAATCTGGTAACTCCAATCTACCCATCTGTACCTCTACTCTTGAAATAGGAAGGCAAAAGCAGCAAGAAAGTAAACTGGTCACGCCACCTCGCAAAGCTCGATCTAGTATAATGAAGTTGATTTTTTTTTTTAAATAAAGTTTTGCCTCGTTCAACCTAGTCGGTTATATTAGGGCGCATCTCCAAATATAAAAGACTGTTAGGTCTAGCTTAGTAGTCATTGAAGTTGCTAATAATTCACTCCTCTGCGTCGATGTCTGCTATGAAGCTACATTAACAATTGTACAACTGAGAATTGTCAGGTAAACAGGATCAAGAGCGGAAAATAAAACTGTAGACAATGAATGATTAATGTGATCGAAGAAAGGCTAAATAGAAACGAGCGACATCAATTTTGGGGGAAGAAAAGTCTTATGTCAGACACTAATGAAAATTCAGCAAGGTCTCGGGTTACGACTTACGGCCAACTGCTGATACGAACGAGCCAATAAGTCCCATTAATTTTCAGTCTCAATTAAATTTCAATTAATTTATAATTACTGTTGCTACAACTGTTTGTTATTTACGAACAAAGCGAACTAGTTCTGGCGAGGGGGAGTTGCAGATGTACGGCAATTGTCACTGACGCTGATGCGTAGGAACGTGTCTTTATTTTAAAGTCGACTCGTGCACTGTTGTTTCACGTAGGATAGAGTAAAAAAAAAATGAAATTAACTTTTGTTTAGATTGAAATGTTTGTGTTTTACTATATGTTGATTATGTTTAAACTTTTGGCATTTTTCGGAAAATATGAAATATCCTGAAGCATTATTTCTGTCGTTTTTTAAACTCGAACCCACATTTACTAGTTCTCAATTTCCGTCTTACGTGCAAAATCGGGATAGAAACGCCCTTAAGAAAGGAACTCTGCTCGTAATCTGTCCTAGAAGGGTTACAAATGACGTGTTCTGTCTACTGCCGAGTTTTACATCTGTTCTGATCTTGTACTCACCTGCGGTAGGTCAGTTCCAGTTGAGATGTAAACGCTGCTTGCTAACATACAATTGGAATGTTAAGAACAAGACCACAACTCTCTCAGGTATGCCGTGAGCGACGACTAAAGTGTGTTTTTCGCAGACGGCTAACAACCTCATCATATACAACAACAACAACGACGACTACAATAGCACGTGATGGGATGTTCATTCAATTTCGTACATGGAGACAAAAAATGCAGTTATTCCCCCATGTTTCGTAGGCAGCAAAGACAGATATTACTACTTGCCCTGTGTAGTCCCACGGGGTGAGATGATCTCTGAGGAGGAAAAAAAAGGCTACTGCAACTTGTACGAGAAGAATAATATAAGGTTCATTGCGGTGTGGGGATCTCAAACTCATCAGGTAAAATTCATTGCTACAGAAAACACTGCTTCAAGAGCTCACAAATTATTTGAGGCAGACTTTCTGCATGGGGACCAGCTTCAGTGAGTACTCCAGGCCCCAGGTTCGCTCATCCGTGACTTTAAGTTACCCGTCTATTGTGTGTTGTTCAGATTCCTCTACGCAATGCCAGCCACAAGTATTTCGGCCATTGTTTGGTTTATACTTGCTGGTAGGGACGTTGTATTAGTGATTGAATCTTTAATTTTTCATTGATCCTGTGTTTAAACGATTAGTTATGTTCCGATTCCTGGAGGCAGAAAGAGAAACTTTGAATGTGAAGATGAGCAAAGAGCATAGGGCAGAAGGACCTGGTACAAATCAGTTGATGGATGTGGACGAGCTAAAGTATATTTATGTTGAGGATTGTCTTGGGATTGTCTCCCCTGCTCTGCAGTGATGGTCCAACAAACGCAACAATTTGGAGTGTGCACTTCTCTTTGTAATAATTAAATCAACTGTAAATTGGTAAATACGAGAAGTATGAGTACCAAGCTTGATGAACGAGTACATTCATACCTATTTTTGTTTTTACAATGTTGGGCAGGGTTATCTGGCTGTAAATGTTATCTCTACCCATGGTAGATCAAGTAAAATAACAACACGAAACCTGAGTCATGCATTCCAATATGAGAGAAAATACCGGCAAGGTAGAAATGAATGAAAGGCACAATATAGAGATAAAGACATGTAGACCACGACAAAATGAAAAGTACAGTCATTTCGTCACAAGGATAAAGTAATTAGATAAATTTGGATATGGATTAAACGTATTTTGACCCCTGCTTTATTTGTGCCCGGGAGCCCCTTACACTGTAGTTACGCGACTGAGTAATCGTCAATGTTTCTTAAAAAATGCCAGGTAAAATAAGCTTCTCTGCTATAAAACACACAAACAATTATGGGTTACTTGCGATAGATGAGCGAAAAAGAAAAACATCCATTACGGAACAGAACCAATAGAATTGTTGCACGAGGCAGTAATCGTTGAGATCTGTCCAATCAGATTTTCACGCTTGGTGGTCACGTGCAAGGAAAACATCACTGTGTATCTAGTTATTGGACATGATTCGTGTCGTCTAACGCGCCTTGTCTGGTGGAAAATTGAGGTTCCTCGCGGAAATAGAGATGGTGCCATGAAGAGAATTAGTGGCAGGATCCGTCAGATTGCGGGCAATTTGGACGCCAATAGGGGCTTGATTAGGGAAATAAATGAGTCGGACACGTGTAGGCTATTATTTCCACTTTATGGGGTCTTGTCCCTTCTCATTTATATGCTTTAAAATTGACAAATTCCAGGCGTGAAGATTTGTTACTGTTGTCTGCGTTCCTTTTTATCAGTGTCAAACATATCCAACCTCAAACACATAACTGGAGGAAGACTACAAAGTGAAATGTATAGTGACAAAGAAAGGAGGCTAGTGTCACCACAACAGATAGGACGGAAGGGAGACGTAGACATACATAAACGAGCCAACACTCATTAGTTGAGAAAGAGAGGATTAATAGCCAGATCAAATGTTAAAATTCCTATACATTTGCTTTTGAATATTCATTTTTAAAGACAAGAACAAGTTACAGACTTTCATAAATAGGTCCTTGCGAATAATAGAAGAACTGAAGTGGTATGACAAGATCACAATGCTGAATGATGACCAGAATCAGGGAAGTGCCAGTTGAGCACCAGATTAGAAGTAGACGCTGGCAATGCTCTGAATATAAAGTGGGGAAACCTGATGATAGCATTACACGGTAGTCCTTGTTCTGGAATCTTCAGGGTAGAAATGTACCGAAACACACACGAAGACGGGAACATGAGACAGACATGACATGAAAGCCACGAATAAGGCATTGAGGTACCGTGAAAAAATGGTATATATATATATATATATATATATATATATATATATATATATATATATATATATATATATATATATATATATATATATATATATATATATATATATATATATATATATATATATATATATATATATATATAGAAGAGAACCCGATGCTGTCACAAGAACAGCTATGCTACGGACCCCTGAATGAAAGCAAAAGAGAGACCGACCAAAAACAATTTGGCGGAGAACTGTGGAAGCCGAGATGCAAAGAATGAACCAGAGTTGGATCACTGTACGAAGGATGGATGCCGACCGAACAAAATGGAAGCAGTTTGTTGCTGCCCTACAAGACGCCATCAAGCGTGATGGCTACTGACTGCTTTGACAGTCGGCGGCTAAGAATAAAAGAAGAGAAGAAAGATATATATATATATATATATATATATATATATATATATATATATATATATATATATATATATATATATATATATATATATATATATATATAATATATATATATATATATATATATATATATATATATATATATATATATATATATATATATCCCTTAAGATGTTAGCCTTATTCTGGCGAAGCACGATGTTTTCGATTGTAGACAGAAGACCTTCAGTAATATTACCGCGCTACTGCATTTTAAAAATTAAAGAATTGTGTGCCTTAACTCTAGCGTAGAGGTGATGAATACCAAGTCCTGAAATCAACAAATCAGCTACCATGATGAAAACCTGAAAAGGGACAGTCCTTTCAAAATGCTGCTAATAAGAAAGTGTATGAGTTCGAAACCCAGTTTTTTTCTTCTTATTTTTATTGAAAAACCACCAATCTTTTAATAAAAGGCCTTCAACATAGTATTCTTCAAATACCACCAACAAACGATTCTGTGAACACCGACCTGTAATCGATTATCTTCTGTGGAAGCAGGAAGTAGTTTACCTGCTCTAAAACGATTCATGTACACTCGCAGTACTAGTTTCTGTGTCAAATTCCTTTAACCAATGATGTTGCTAATCCCACACATAACCCTCTTTAGTGGCTTCTACCACATACCTCGTCGGGGCACAGGGTCGAATTCTTTGTTCCCTATAATCGATCCCCGGAATTAACACAGACGAACCGATGAAACCGAAGAGTTATTTCAGGACGACACAAATGCCCCTTACACTTACGATCCCTTTAATTCAAGGGTGAATTCTAGTGCATGTCAATGAATGAGACAGATGGGGGCGTAAAGAAATGGACTCAACAGAATCACAGACCAGTGAGGGGAATTTTAGGAGTGGCGAGTGAAAGGCAAAGTGGCAGTCAGAACCAAAGGTTACACGGGTCCTAAATTATATATCAATCCCCGACCTTCCGCTAGGACGAAGAGTGGAGCGTTACATGAAGGAAATAAATAGTGAAAAAAAGATATACAACTCATTTGGCCAGAGCTGGATTTAAATAAATAAAAAAGACACACAAATGGGAATCAAGAATTTCCTTTCTAAATATAGAATTACACCAAGGAAATAAACAAATTTCTTTAAAAAATAGTTGACGTTATCACTTCTGCTGTTTCCATATATATACGAGTATATATATATTCCTAAAATGTGTGAAACACCCGGAGAGATCAGAGAAGACATAGTAGAATTGGTGTCCTGCTTCTTCAGGCGTGTCCCAATAAGCGATTAATATGAGGTTGGGTACGGGGCTGACAACCGCATATTGATTAAATCTACATCATTTCCTTTTTTTCTGTCTACGTGCTTTCCTTCTTTCCTTTTCCTTTCTACGTCCGTCTTTCTTTTCCGTTTCTATATCCTTTCTTTCTTTCTTTCTTTGATTTTAACTTCCTACCTCCTTTCTTTCTTTCGTTCTTTCTTTCATTTTACTTCCTACATCCTTTCTTTCTTTCGTTTTCCTACATTCTTTCTTTCTTTCTTTCAGATTAACTTTCTACCTCCTTTCTCTCCTTCTTTCTTTCATTTTCCTTCCGACATCGTTTCTTTCTTTTTCATTCCTACATCCTTCTTTCTTTCCTTCACCCTTTCTTTTTGTTTTCTGTCTTTGGTTTTAACTATCTACCTCCTTCCTAATTCTTTTCTTTATGTCTTTCTCTTCTTCTTTCTTTCTTTTAGTCCTGCCTGCCTACCTCTTTTCTTTCTTTCTTCCTTGTTTCACCGCCCTCAATTTTTTCCCTTGTCTATATAAAATGCCGGTGTACTGCTCGGTATTTCTGAAAAGTCCGAGATAGAGTAACACTAATGATCCCTCATACATGTGCAACACTCATATAACAGATGATCCCTCATACATGTGCAACACTCATATAACAGATGATCCCTCATACATGTGCAGCACTCATATAACAGATGATCCCTCATACATGTGCAGCACTCATATAACAGATGATCCCTCATACATGTGCAACACTCATATAACAGATGATCCCTCATACATGTGCAACACTCATATAACAGATGATCCCTCATACATGTGCAGCACTCATATAACAGAAGATCCCTCATACATGTGTAACACTCATATAACAGATGATCCCTCATACATGTGCAACACTCATATAACATATGATCCCTCATACATGTGCAACACTCATATAACAGATGATCCCTCATACATGTGCAGCACTCACATAACAGATGATCCCTCATACATGTGCAACACTCATATAACAGATGATCCCTCATACTCATACATGTGCAACACTCATATAACAGATGATCCCCCCCTGTGGTGAAGTGGGATGTTATAAATATTTATAGGGGACTTAGTGTACTGACTGAGATCAGCTGTGAAGGTATCTATATCTAATAAGAGTAGTGTATTATAGATAACCTTACTTGCTGCCACATATGTATACCTCAGTCAGAATTATTCTGGAATAGTGTGATGACTACGTTATTTGTCTAGGGTATGTGTATGATGAAGTTTAAGTCATAACAACAACAGACAGATAAACAATTTAATTTATTCCACCACACTTGACAACACTGTGACACTCACATACATAAAACACTCTACGAGGATATCTTAAAGGAGTCACTGATAACTTTTCAAATAACAATATGTATTCAGTGCTGTCATGAATGTATATGTGTCCTGATTCAAATACAAAGGGAACCAGGAATCACAATCAATTTTAATTACAAGTTATATGTACAGAATTTATCAATATGAATCTTGTAGTGACATATATTATTAATAGTATCCTATGTGTGTCAGTTGTGTAGTGGTAATATGAGGTAATACTGGTTTTGTTTTGTTCAAGCTCTGTTGGTACTTGTCATCATGACTTCAATAGTTTGTTTCTATTGGAACTAGTATTGGAGATGTTCTCAGTTCCTGGTATTAAAACAATTAAATTCCCCTCTTAGTTTTATTTTACAATGTCATTTTAAGATGGGGGTACATAATGTTGAGCTCCATGGCCACACTCTCTTATCTTTCGTGATGACTGCAGTAAAAGCCTCCTCTGCTCGATTACTTTAATGAGTTCTTGAGCCACCCCACTGGTTGCTATATGGACCAAGGAGTATGCTGTCCACCTCTGGCTTCAGCAAAGCTCTGACCAGGTGCTGCTCAATAACTTTAAGACCACGGTCCCACAATTTATGGAAATAATAAACAGTTTCGTTGACTGGCAATGAATATAGCACAACTCCGATCTGCCGATGTCCCAGGCTTTATTTTATAAAAAATATACACTGGTGCTCAACGCACTGCTTCTTAGTAGGTTTATTACAAGATGTGGCAATGAACAGACGCTCTGAATTGAGTATATTCGCAGCTCTAACCAATGAAACCATGTCTACACATCTTTTCAAAAAAAAAAATACTCCTTTTCACGTTCCCCTGACAACACAAGATAGTATTTATAGCCTGACCAATCGTGTTTAGTCTTACATTTGTGGCGCTCCAATCAAATAGGAGTTAACATGGTAGGCTATTTCTGTAACGTAATGTTTTTTCAAACACGTTATAAAAAAAATTTTATGAGCAGAAATGATTTCATGCTGTCAGGCACCCCCACTATTTTATTTTGGTTATAATTTGGTAATTCCTAGACTATTTGCGTAACGTTTTACATATTCTTTGTCAGCAAACCCTAAGGAACCCAAATATACAAATTTAAAAGAGCTAAGTGGCTGCGTTCAAAATATGTGTTTTCCAAAGATAGTCGTATATTTGTTCTTTATTCCTTTTCGTTGTTTAGAACCGCCACCTGTCCTGCCTTTTCCACTGTTATGTCATACTAAAGTCAGGAGCTTAGATGTAAATCAGTAGAATTTCATATTTCCTACTAAGCATTTTTCATATTTTTAAACCTGATTCTTGTAGTAATAGTGTTTCTTTTTCACTGACTATATGAAAAAAAGTTATTGCTAGTGGCCTTACACGTGGGATTTGCGTTACTATTAATCGCGCGACGCGTGTAGTGTTGCATGTGTCCTGCCTTCATTCGCCCCTCTCTCTCTCCTGCTTTATCTGTCTTTTAGTTACGCCGTGTATGGAATGAATGAAATATTAAATCTAGGTCATTGATCAGCTTGCGTATCTCAAGGTTTTTCCAAGAAATACAGTACACGTTTCATTGAAGAAAGCGTGCAGCGACACAGTAGGCTTTTACTATCAACGTGAAAGCGTTACAATTTGCCGACGAAGTAGAAAACAAGGGGATTTCGAGTACAGTCATTGTGACAGCACTGTTCTTTACCATTCTTCTTTCCTTTTATTAAATTTATTTGTTAGGCTTTACATTTACGTTTTAATTTCTATATGGGGATTAGAATAATTCACGACATCTCCCCTCTTAAAACAGACATTATATGTCAGTCCTTTATTCTATATACACATAGAGAAATTTATTATTATTTCTGGGGTTTACGGTGATTCTCATCACACGGATGGCGGCTTAAAAAATCCGCTCCCAAATTTGTTTTTCCAGATATATACTCAATGCTAAAATTATATGGAGCCAAAAGTAAGGACCATCGGAGTAACCTAGAGTTCTCATGCCTAGCCTGTGCTAGAAACGATAAAGGTTTGTGATCCGTTTGTCAGGTAATTTCAAAATAGGTTTACTTGTGAGCTTTTCCTTCAATTCTTGGTAAGCCATTTCACATTGTGGTGTCCATGTAATGCGATCTGGATGTCCTTTACGTGTCAAATCAGTTAACGGTGCACATATGGAATTAAAGTTTTTGATATACTTCTGGTAGAAACCACATAATGATACAAAGGATCTCACGTCCTTCTTGGTTTGTGGTCTCGGGGCTTTCTTTAGTTTCTCTAAATTCTTTGGGTCAGGGGTCATGTTTCCCTGATAAACTGTGTGTCCCAAAAATTCCAATTCTTTACATCCAACGCAACATTTGGTTGGTCGGGCTGTTAAATTTGCTTCCCTAAGTCGATTAAACAGCATATTCAGAGAGTCAATGTGTTCCTCAAATGTTTCTGTTGCTATAAGGATATCATCCATGAAATTTATTATACATGGATTATTCAGAGGGTCCAATAATTTTCTCATCATTCTAGAGAAGACACTAGGCGCATTCTTCAATCCAAATGGCAATCTATTAAACTCATAGTGTCCTTCTGAGGTACTAAAAGCTAGGTATGGTCTAACCTCAGGCTTTACTGGAATCTGATAGTATCCTTTACTCAGATCCACTTTTGAGAAATATTTAGCTTTATTTAGTCTGGCAAACAGCTGATTTGTATCCGGCAATGGATCCACCTGTCCTTCTGTAGTAGCATTCAGTCTCCTGTAATCTATACAGAGTCTATGTTCTCCAGAGGGCTTCCTTAAGAGTACAACACCGGAACTATACGAAGATTCACTGTGCGAAATAATTCCTTCCTTCAACAGATAGTCTATCTCTTCCTTCAAAGCTTTCTCCTTAGCAAACGGAATCGAATATGGTTTCATACAGACAGGTGTGGGGTCTATCAGTTTCATATCATATTCCAATAGGTTTGTATGCCCTGGTCGGTCTGTTAACACCTCTGCATGATTATTTAGAACCTGTTGCACTCTCTCTTTCTGAGTTTTCGTTAAATGTGTACTGATTTTCACCTGTGCTGCTGTCTCACAGGGGTGTAATGGATATTCAAATGATGAAAGTGGTTCCTTTTTCATCTCCATGGCGATGGACAAGGTCAACAAGTGTGTCTCTTCCTGATGCTCTCTTTCCAAATATTTCTTCAGGAGATTCACATGATAGATTTTTTCTTTCCCCTTCTTATCTATCTTATAATTTGTTCTAGACACCTTCTCTAAAACTGTATATGGACCTTGCCATCCAATCTGTAACTTATTCTGACTCCCGGGGAGAAGAAGCAGTACCTTCTCTCCCACAGCCAAATCTCTGTCTTTCGCCTTCCTGTTATAATAGGCAGCATGTTTCTTCCTGGCTTGTTTCAAATTTTCATTGGCAAGTTTCCAGCCAGTTTTTAAACGAGTGGTCAGCTCATTCACATATTGGTATGAAGATGTAATGTTTTCCTCTGCCTTTTCATCAGTCCACGTTCTTAACAAAGCTACATATGGACCTTTAATTTTGTGGACCTATTTGTCCATGCACCGGTATGGTCTCTTCCACTCGAAGCTCTATAGTGATGATTTTTCTTCCCAGAATTATCATGCATAAAACGACCGCTACCAATTTTTCTTTTGGGGCTTTCTCCCCACTTAAAATTCTTGATGAGAGATTTCCTCTCTACATCCTCTTCCTCCAGTTTGTTTAAGTCCGACTGAGGGATTTTCGGCTTATCCTGGGGTAAGACATCTTTTTGCACTCTCCGCATAGTGGCCATTGTAAAACAGTTAAGTGAAGCTTGTCCGTGAAAAGGGGCTTCCCATTCCATTTGGTCCACTTTATCAAATCTATTTTTCTTTTTATTATCAGGCCTAATTTTGCCCCGTGGTGTGTCCAGGTCCTGATCAATGTTCCCACTTGTGGGTGTTCCCTCATGTGCTATGCTACACCTTTCTACAAAATTCTCAATGTCCCATCTTGCTTTGGGCCAATAATAATTGTGAGCCACCTTTTGAATGATGGTACCTATCTTCTCATGGTCCCCATCTGGTTTCACATGTAGGCTCCTTATTAAGTCTGCCCTATATCTTTTAGGAAGTACCAGCTGTCCCTGACCTTTGGATCTAGCTCCAGTCTTCCTATACATCAACTTGTTTTTCGTGTAAAAATCTCCCTTGCCTGGAGTTGTATGACAAGTTGACAATTTTCTGAAACAAGGCTTGAGTGTTTTATCCCCAGCCTGTGCCTTCCTCATCTCTTCTGGAGTGGTATCCAACATAATATCCTCCTCCTGTCTTGAGGTCGACCTGACCTGAAGGGTGGCCATATACACAGGTTTCCTTCTGCAATAGTCAGTGTCATGATTGTTCATCTTACAATTCTTACACCACCTTTTTCCTTGGTTGAAAGATTTTCTTTCATCATATTTCCTTTCATCGAATTGTGGGAATTTATTTTTATTTTCATACCGTGGCCTATCAAATTGGTGCTTACCTTTGTTTTGATCCCTAGGATCAAATTTATTAAAGTTCTGGGGTGCCCTAAAGTTATCCACTTGTTTCTTTTTATTACCTGTTACCTCTGCTTGAGCTGCTTGATACCTTTCAGCAACATTTAGCAACTCACCCAGCCTCTCTGCACCTTGTTCCATGAGAAACTTTCTCAGGTCTGGAGCCATGGACTCTCTTAATTGCTCTATAAGGACCATTTCCTTAAGATCTTGGGTTTTCCCCAGAGAAGTCTGTTACGCACAAATAATTACTTTTTTCCAAAGTCTTTGTATGATCGTTTTTCGTATGTATGATCATTATTTGACTGAAATGCATGTTATATATATTTTATGGTCAAAGGGACAGAATCCGATATATCGATACTGCTATTTTTTATGAGTTTACCTCCTCTTGTATAGAGACACGTTCGGTCTATAATGTCTTGAACGAAGCGTGACCATATCTCCTTATTTGGTAGTATCAGTCAACTGTTGTAGATGTTTGAAACCTTTCTTAACGCTTCTGTTCATGTCCATAAAAGGCGCGACTGTGTAAGACTTTTATCTCGAATGTTCTTAGAATCGTCTTATTGTGAACAGCGACTCAGAGATTGTCACTCTGCGCATGTCTCGACTGGGTTGTCGATTTGTTGTTCCGCCCAGGTCGGGCAGTTGAGAAATGGACTGATTAGCGAGCGGACGCGACTGCGTCTTGTGATTCTCTGAGGGAAATACATTGTCTTTGTGAGTTAGTTAGCTAACTAGACTATTTCCCCGTATTATTCAAGCCTGCCTGGAGGCATATGTTCATGGTTGATTTTCCGAAATAAGGTAATTCCTCTTGTATCGAACTTTAGGCTATCATCTAGAGGTTCGTCATTTTGTCGCCTTTTTGCTCGCCTGTGTGATTCAAAATGGAGAGGTACTTTGACTAGGATTAAGTCACCGGTATCTTTATACCTGAACTAGTTATATATCTATGGGTCGCTCTAGACCAACAAGACTATTGTCTGTGTTCCAGGATTCGTTATATCAGAGATCACGTCCAAGTCAGATGGTTAGACTTAGGAAGGTTATAAAGGTCGAGCTGACCTGTCATCCATGTATGCTACTCACATGCAGACAGTAAACGGACGTATTGTATACATCTGATCTGCTAGCATCAGGAAGGAATAATTATTATTGTCTATGAACATTAAGGATCTGCAGCTGACCACGGTTGCAGAAGTTATATGTATTATTTACCAAGCTTCGCTATGATATTTGTTTTCCATACAACTATTGAGTATTGACTTCTACATGACTGTCAGTTAACATGAGTTTGAATGCTGCATTCGTTGTACTATGCCGATGATAACATAAGTATCATGACTGTTTTGTGGCGTGCAATAAATGGTATAAACCTAAAGCGAAGTTACCATTTCTATGACTCTACACGTCATGTTGCCTGTGGTGTACCCTGAACTGTTCTACTGCAACACACACACAGCAACAATCTAAACCAGATAAGACACCCACATCTTGCATTGTAATACCTGGTGTCGATAGAGGTGGTAATTTGACGGCATCCTAAAACCACCCTTATCAATTCATGGTGGCCAATAGTTGGTTTATTCTGGTACCAACTCTCAAGGGGGTCAACAAACCCAGACATCATCAGCAGACTACAAGACAACATTGCAGTTGCTATTCATCACCTTTGATGAAATTTTTTGAAAGACGCAGCAGTACTGACAGTTGTTGATATTTTGAAACTACCCGGCGCTGCTCGGCGGTATTGAAGTTTGTCTACAAATAGAAGGACAAGTACCGAGCGAATGGATTTCCTGATCTGTTGAGAAGAAGGACAAGTGCCGTAACAACTGTTCCGGTCTCAGAATTACTGTTGCAGATTCAGAAGGTCAAGTTCAGAAGCTGTTTCCTGTCAGAAGCTGTTTCCTGTTAGAAGCTCATTTCCTTCGTCATGGCAGTTTACGAGAGCAGATATGGATCAACGTTGGATCATTGTCCTAAGAATGCTGATCACATCCTGTTCTGAACTGTGCTGACGTTGTGGATACATAGAAGTTAAGTGGCCTGTTTTGTTTGTGAACTGTGCCCTTATGTTCTAACTGAGCCTTCTGTCTATCACATTTTTCGCACTTTTTATATGTTTACATGTTATATGTTATTTGGATTTGTATTTATATGTTTATATTTCAGCGGGTTTTCTCGGTTGGGCGGTGTCTTTCAGTAGAAGATACCACGCCACAGAGGTTCTACTGTTAGCGTTTTCGTTAGGGACTGTGCGAATTTCCTTTTGTGAAATTTGCTAGCGACAATCGTTGCTATATCTGTTTAGTTGTGACGAGTTGTGCTTTATTTTCGTTTTTTTTGTATATATTTTTTTTTGTGTTCCTCTCTTTCTTTCTGTTTTTAGTTTCGATTTCAATTGTTTGTATTTGTAGGTCTCCTCTTTTCTATTATTCAGTTCTTCACGTAAATTTTTGTGTATATACTGTAGCGTCATTTGTTTGTCATATCTTCGCATTCTGTCATCATATTCTTTTTAGTTTCGCTGTTTATTTATTTGACTTATGCGAATGTTTTCGTATTGTTTGATCTTTGTTATTGTTTACATTTACTTTGATCTTTGTTATTGTTTACATTGACGTTGATCTTTGTTATTGTTTACATTGACTCTGATCTTTGTTATTGTTTACATTGACTTTGATCTTTGTTTTGTTTACATTGTTGGTACTTTGTTATTGTTTACATTGTCTTGTTATTGTTTGCATAGTTCTTGCATAGTTAGCTTTCACTATTGTTACATATATGCTCATGCACTATTGATCTATAGTGCACTTATCATAACTAGCTGGTGGTTTTTTCCTTATGCACTATTGTAGTGCAGTTATGATAAATAACTGATGGTTATGCACTGATTTGGGTAGTGCACTGATAATTAAGAGGTGACTTGTGATATTATTGTACAACTGATAATACAAATTGGTGTCAAGTCTTGTTTCCCACAGAGATTGGAGTAAACATAGTATTATACAAGCACTTTATTAAGTCTTGTTGCTATTAAGATTGAAATAAGATAATTAATTATTTCAGGTTCTGTACTCACATTTTAGACATCATGTCTACATTTGAGTACTTTATTGAGCAGGGTAAAGCCCTTGGGAAGACAGGTGATAAATTAGAAGAATTTGCGACTGTTCAATATGCCAAGGCATTGAAGTCGGAGGAAAAGAAAATGAAAGAACTAACTGAACAAAAGAGAATAGATGCTGAAAATTTAAAACTGCAGATGCAGGTAGATGAAAAGAGATTACAAATGGAAATGGAAAAACAAAAAAGAGAAGCAGAATCTCAGGAGAAGAGACTTCAGGCTGAGGTTGAAAATAAGAGACTTGAAAAAGAAGCTGAAAATAAGAGACTTGAAAAAGAAGCTGAAAATAAGAGACTTGAAATAGAGGCTGAAAATAAAAGATTAGAAAAAAAGTTACAGGCTGAGGCTGAGGAAAGAAAGTTACAGGCTGAGGCTGAGGAAAGAAGGTTACAAAGAGAGTCTGATGAGAGAAAAGCAAAAATGGAACATGAAGAAAAACTCTTAGCTTTGGAGTTAGAAAAGTTGAAGTTATCTAGTAATGCTAATGATGCTAATAAGGTATCATCTGCTAATAAGTCTAATGCTGTTGATTTCAAGCTTAATTTACCAGCATTCAATGCTTCAATTGATGATATAACATTTTATCTAGATAGATTTGAAAGTGCATGTAAGGTGCATAATATAGATAAAACATTATATGTTTATCATCTGTCCAAGATACTTAGAGGTGATGCTTTGACTTTGTTGGGTATGGTAGATGTGCCTGACAAGAACAACTATGAGGTTGTCAGGGCGGCATTGTTAAAGAAGTACCAACTTAACGAAGACGGATATCGTCTTAAATTTAAAAACATGTTACCAGAAACTGGAGTTGAATTCTCAGAATTCATCTCAGGCATACGTCTTACTTTTTTACGATGGGTTGAGCTTTCTAAGACAGAAAGTACATTTGAAGCCCTCATGGACTTACTTCTTAGAGACAAGGTTATGTCTTCTGTTAATGAAGCTTTTCTTTCTTTTCTTCATGAGCGTAAGCCTAAAAATATAAAAGAAATGGAAGAATACTGTAGCCAGTATGTTACTGCACATCCTCACATAACCGTTAGCAACTCTAAGGTAAAAGAAGGTCTGCCAGTTGCTTCGGCAGCACCTTATGGCCCGAATTTTATGCGTAAATTTCAGGGTAGCCAGCAAAATTTCAATAAAAAGAGTAACCGTAATTATGCCCAGAACCATGGTAATCAATTTCAGGGAGATTCTTCTTCCCAGAACTGGAGACAACCTAATATTACACGGTATTCTATTCCCGGTAACTTTAGAAATTTTCATAAAGGTAATCGGTATAGAGGAAAATATTATTTGCAGAGACCTCAATACCAAGATAATAGAGGTTCTCAACAGCATAGAGATGGTAATGACAGTTATGGAAACTGGAACGCAAACCAGGATAAAAATTACAGTAGGGACTTTAATGATAATTGCAGAAGCAATAATGGTCGCGGTAGATCGCAACAGAAGAGAAAAAGATATCAACAGACAAACTCTGTTCAACAAGAATCTCAGGGAGCAGATAAACAGGTTAATAATGATAAAGACCATAATGCTATCGGATGCTCATCTTTTGACTTTGGTAGGGCAAATAAATGTATCCAATGCAGTACTTTATTTGATCCGAAAACCATTAGTACTCTAAGCTGTGGTCATCCTTTGCCCGCTCTTCCTGCTAATGTTGCTCATGATGGGAGAGGTTCTCTTATATTACATAAGGGGCTTGTAAATAGTAATCCAGTCTCGGTGTTGTTTGATTCTGGATGTACTACTGTCGGGGTTAGGCAATCTCTTGTAGATCCATTCTGTGCTACAGGAAAGGTCATCAAATGTGTCACATTTGGTGGCACGTTGGAAAAATATCCTACTGCCATAATACATATTGCTACTCCTTTCTTCACGGGAGAGGTCCACGCGTGTCTACTTCCAAACCCTATTGCGGACCTTATTATTGGTCGTATTCACGGAGTTAGGGAATGTACCCCACAGCAGATTGCTGTTTGGGAAGAGCAAAACATTGAAGCTACCAATACGGTGGTCACAAGAGCACATGCTCTGGATCCACCTCAAACTTCATTAACTAATAATGATGAAGTAGATGAACAAAATAGTCACTTGACTATTACACGTGACTCATTTATCAAATTGCAAGAAGAAGATCCGTCGTTACAAAAATTCTTCATTCTAGCAAAAAAAGGTGATCCTAATCAAAATACTAATAGAAAATCTTGGATTTCTATGAAGAACGGCGTACTTGTACGTATGGTACAAGACTCGACTACATCCACTCATTCACAAATTCTTGTGCCTAAGAGCATGAGGGTGCAAATATTGCAACATGCTCATGACTCGCAATGTGCTGGACATATGGGTTTTTCCCGTACAAAGTCGAGGGTTCTTGCGGCTTTCTTTTGGCCATTTGTGAGCAAGGACATACGAATGTACTGTCGCTCTTGCAAAGTATGTCAGGAGGTCAAATCTAAAGGACCACGACATGCTGCGCCTATTCAGGCTGCTGACATTCCAATTCGCCCTTTTCAAAAAATGGCAATAGATATTATCGGTCCTTTTAGAATTAAGTCGGCTAGAGGGCACCAATTTATTCTTACATGTGTCGATATGTGCACACGTTGGCCAGAGGCAATACCTCTCAAGAGCATCTCAACTGCTGATATCGCAGACGCTCTTTGGCTGATATTTTCTCGCTTGGGTTTTCCCGGAGAAATATTGTCAGACCATGGCACTCAACTTATATCAGACACTATGTCACAGGTAATGTCTATGCTACATATAAAAAGGTCTCTCAGCAGTATCTATCACCCAATGTCTAATGGGTTGGTCGAACGTTTAAATAGGACTCTAAAAACTTTACTGGGTAAAATAACTGAGGATCATCCTCAGGATTGGGACAGGGTCTTACCCGCGGCTCTCTTTGCGTATAGAGAGGTCCCCAATGAACATACGGGGTTTTCCCCTTTTGAACTTGTCTTTGGCGCGCAACCGCGCGGCCCTATGTCTTTACTTCACGATCTAATCACTGCCGATAATATTAGCGATGAGACTCAGTCTTCTTATGAGTACGTCATTGCTCTTAGGAAAAAAATCATTGAGGCATGCAGACTAGCAACTTCGTCTTCCGAATTTGCTAAAGAAAAGGCAAGGCAGTTTGCGAATAAGAATAGATGTCTACGACAACTTTGTCCAGGTGACAAAGCTCTCGTCCTACTTCCTTCAAGGGAGAACAGACTTCTAATTGCATGGAAAGGTCCATATGCAATAGTCTCCAAAATTTCTGATGTCGACTATGTTGTCGATATTGATGGAAAGCATAAAACTTTCCACATAAATATGCTCACGGAATTTCATGAAAGACCAGACTATTTGCAGCCTATTTTCCAGGCAACGGACAATTCTCAAGTACCTCATGGTCAATACTCATCGCTGTCAGTTATACAGGATGAGGAAACTACTTTTTCTGATGTCAATCTTCCTCTTTCTATGGTCCCACTTTATTCTACGGAATCTTGGAAAAACGTGACCGTTTCTCCAAATCTTTCCGCTGAGGAACATCGACAAGTTTCTTCGATGTTGCAAACATTTCAGGATGTTCTTACAGACATCCCGGGACACACACATGTCATTGAACATGACATTGTGCTAACTGATCATAATCCTATCAGAGTCAGACCCTATCCAATACCTATCCATTTCCAGTCTCAAGTCGAAAAAGAATTGGATGAAATGATACGTTTGGAAATCATTGAACCATCCACTTCAGCATACTCTTCGTCTATGGTTATTGTTCGAAAGAAGGATAATAACATTCGCATTTGCGTAGATTATCGCAAATTGAACCAAGTTACGAAGTTCGACGCTGAACCTATGCCTTCATTAGAAGAGCTACTCAATAAACTTTCTAATTCTAGATTCTTTACCAAACTAGATTTGTCTAAAGGTTATTGGCAAGTCCCGCTAACTGAACGTGCCAAACCTTTTACAGCTTTTTTCTACACCTAGGGGTTTATTCCAATGGAATTTCATGCCTTTTGGTCTTATGAACGCCCCTGCTACATTCGTACGCATGATGCGGCGAATTCTCGCATATCGTACAGATGTCATAGCATATCTAGATGATATCTGTCTATTCAGTGATTCCTGGGAAGATCACTATTTGGGTTTATACGAATTACTGTCTACTCTTCGCGAGTATAACTTGACTGCAAAACCCTCTAAAGCCTTTATAGGATTTAGTGAGATTTCTTTCCTAGGTCATCGTGTTGGTCATGGTCTTTTAAAGACAGAGGACCACAATGTTTCAAAAATACTTAACATTTCGGTCCCTAAGACAAAGAAACAAGTAAGGAGTCTATTAGGTTTGATCCAATTCTACGGACGATTCATTCCGAATCTGTCCTCCATTATGGCACCGCTTTCTACTTTATTGAAGAAAGGGTCGCCTAATTTGATCCGCTGGTCAAAAGAATGTCAATCCTCATTGGACCAGGTTAAAGACCTATTTTCATCTCCACCTATTCTTAGGTTACCTACTATTGAGAAGACTTTTGTTCTTCGAAGTGACGCCTCGTCAACTGGGATTGGGGCAGCACTAATGCAGGAGTATTCTGATACTCTGCATCCGGTGATGTATATCTCTAGGAAATTAAATGCTGCAGAAAAGAATTACTCGGTTTTAGACCGTGAGTTATTGGCTATGGTATGGTCTATTCTGAAGTTACAAAGATTTCTTCTAGGCGCACATTTCATTGTGGAAACCGACCAGAAAGCGCTTACTGCTATTCAGAGTAAAAACTTGAAGAGCTCGAGGTCCACTCGTTATGCCATAGCTCTTCAACCATTTCATTTCTCGGTTCGAGCTATCCGTGGTTCGGATAATGTAATGGCGGACATTCTGTCCAGATGCCCACACGATTCCACATGATTCCTCTGTCATATATATATTTCCTGATATACAGTCCAATGTTATAATGACATGTTGGTAGATTTTTTTTTCTCACTTTTTTGAGGGGGAATTTATAACATTGTTCCATGTAATTATCTAAGAAGGCTTAGTTAGTGATATACGGGCCAAAAGATCACTCGGCCACATTTAAATAAATTATTTTCAGGATTGTATTGAGAGATTTACCAGTTGTCTTTAAGATTTGTGTTATTGATATTTTCGCAGCACATCATTGAAGATGCAAGATTGTGTCCATTGTGGAACTTTGAGTATATCAAGTCCTGTCCTAGATTGGGAGCGGATGATGTCCATATCTTCTTCTATTGAATGTTTTATGTCAACGAAGATCAACACATGTATTACTTATTAGTTACTGATGCATTACATAATGTAATAAAATAGTGCGGTATATTAATATATTACACCGCTATTTGCAACACATTGTATGATATCATAATAATATATTTGATTTCATATATTGGTATGAGAATAATTTGACTTTTATTATGATGTTGCCAGCATTGTGGTTTGTGTTGGTGGCACCTTCCTGGGATATATACGCGTATACTTAGATAAATTTTTCTCTAAGGACCTGGGATATGATCTCAGTTTCGCTCCAAGTGTTGAGCTATTTTGTTAGGTATATCCGCGCATCATACGTGCGTTAGGAGCCTAGATTTTTCCGGCTCCATGATTTAAAAAAAAAAAAATGTTTCATTTTTTTTTTCCCGGGAGGGTGCGGTAATGTTACGCACAAATAATTACTTTTTTCCAAAGTCTTTGTATGATCGTTTTTCGTATGTATGATCATTATTTGACTGAAATGCATGTTATATATATTTTATGGTCAAAGGGACAGAATCCGATATATCGATACTGCTATTTTTTATGAGTTTACCTCCTCTTGTATAGAGACACGTTCGGTCTATAATGTCTTGAACGAAGCGTGACCATATCTCCTTATTTGGTAGTATCAGTCAACTGTTGTAGATGTTTGAAACCTTTCTTAACGCTTCTGTTCATGTCCATAAAAGGCGCGACTGTGTAAGACTTTTATCTCGAATGTTCTTAGAATCGTCTTATTGTGAACAGCGACTCAGAGATTGTCACTCTGCGCATGTCTCGACTGGGTTGTCGTTTTGTTGTTCCGCCCAGGTCGGGCAGTTGAGAAATGGACTGATTAGCGAGCGGACGCGACTGCGTCTTGTGATTCTCTGAGGGAAATACATTGTCTTTGTGAGTTAGTTAGCTAACTAGACTATTTCCCCGTATTATTCAAGCCTGCCTGGAGGCATATGTTCATGGTTGATTTTCCGAAATAAGGTAATTCCTCTTGTATCGAACTTTAGGCTATCATCTAGAGGTTCGTCATTTTGTCGCCTTTTTGCTCGCCTGTGTGATTCAAAATGGAGAGGTACTTTGACTAGGATTAAGTCACCGGTATCTTTATACCTGAACTAGTTATATATCTATGGGTCGCTCTAGACCAACAAGACTATTGTCTGTGTTCCAGGATTCGTTATATCAGAGATCACGTCCAAGTCAGATGGTTAGACTTAGGAAGGTTATAAAGGTCGAGCTGACCTGTCATCCATGTATGCTACTCACGTGCAGACAGTAAACGGACGTATTGTATACATCTGATCTGCTAGCATCAGGAAGGAATAATTATTATTGTCTATGAACATTAAGGATCTGCAGCTGACCACGGTTGCAGAAGTTATATGTATTATTTACCAAGCTTCGCTATGATATTTGTTTTCCATACAACTATTGAGTATTGACTTCTACATGACTGTCAGTTAACATGAGTTTGAATGCTGCATTCGTTGTACTATGCCGATGATAACATAAGTATCATGACTGTTTTGTGGCGTGCAATAAATGGTATAAACCTAAAGCGAAGTTACCATTTCTATGACTCTACACGTCATGTTGCCTGTGGTGTACCCTGAACTGTTCTACTGCAACACACACACAGCAACAATCTAAACCAGATAAGACACCCACATCTTGCATTGTAATACCTGGTGTCGATAGAGGTGGTAAATTGACGGCATCCTAAAACCACCCTTATCAAAGTCCATTTCTCCAAGTATGTCTCTATTCGTGCAGAGAACTGGTGATAGGTTTCACCTGACAGTAGTTTAGCATTCCTAAATTTTTTCCTATAAAATTCTGCATTCTTTTCATATCTTAACAAAAGAGCCTGCTTTAGCATGTCATAATTTTCCTGATCACCTCTGCTCATTTTTGCAAAAACTTCATAAGCTGCCCCACGAAGTCCTTGAGATAACTTTAAGCTCCACCTTTCTCTCTCTAACCCATATGTGGTAGCTAATAGTTCATACCTATTTAGATAGCTCTCTATATCATCGTCTTTCTCAACAAAATGATCTAAATGAAAATTCATAGCTGAGGTTGAGGCTCCCTGGCTAGCAGTGGCATCAGAGGCAAAGGGACTGGCACCATTTTCAGGAGCATGGCCTTGAAACTCAAACTCCCTTAGTCTTAACTCATGTTCCCTTTGTAATCTCTTCTCCTCCTTTTCTGCTTCCCTCTCTGCAGTCAATCTTCTTTCTTCTGCTTCCAATTTCTTAGCCTCTTTGTCAGCCTCAATCTGCAACCTCTTAGCCTCAGCCTCAATCTGCAACCTCTTAGTCTCAGCCTCTAATTTTCTTTCGGCCTCTTTTTCTAATCTTCTTTCTTCCCGTTCAATATATTTGTCACATTCAGCAGTGACATAAGAAATCATAATTTGCCCGTCCATTCCTAACTCTTTCGCAGTCTGTACAGCAGCAGATCGAAATTTTGCCAGGTCGGCCATTGTCTAACAGATAAATGTCTAAAATATGCAACTAAACAATTTTATCTATGACTAATTAACTTAGGACAACACAGGCACTGTGAGCTCAACCTTATTTATTTTCACCCAAGGATACCTTTTAATTCTTATTATTCCCTGAAGTGAATTACCCCCAATATTTGTAATAGGGAAAGATTCAAAATCCCGAGAGCGAGACCCCAATATATGTGGTGAAGTGGGATGTTATAAATATTTATAGGGGACTTAGTGTACTGACTGAGATCAGCTGTGAAGGTATCTATATCTAATAAGAGTAGTGTATTATAGATAACCTTACTTGCTGCCACATATGTATACCTCAGTCAGAATTATTCTGGAATAGTGTGATGACTACATTATTTGTCTAGGGTATGTGTATGATGAAGTGTAAGTCATAACAACAACAGACAGATAAACAATTTAATTTATTCCACCACACTTGACAACACTGTGACACTCACATACATAAAACACTCTACGAGGATATCTTAAAGGAGTCACTGATAACTTTTCAAATAACAATATGTATTCAGTGCTGTCATGAATGTATATGTGTCCTGATTCAAATACAAAGGGAACCAGGAATCACAATCAATTTTAATTACAAGTTATATGTACAGAATTTATCAATATGAATCTTGTAGTGACATATATTATTAATAGTATCCTATGTGTGTCAGTTGTGTAGTGGTAATATGAGGTAATACTGGTTTTGTTTTGTTCAAGCTCTGTTGGTACTTGTCATCATGACTTCAATAGTTTGTTTCTATTGGAACTAGTATTGGAGATGTTCTCAGTTCCTGGTATTAAAACAATTAAATTCCCCTCTTAGTTTTATTTTACAATGTCATTTTAAGATGGGGGTACATAATGTTGAGCTCCATGGCCACACTCTCTTATCTTTCGTGATGACTGCAGTAAAAGCCTCCTCTGCTCGATTACTTTAATGAGTTCTGGAGCCACCCCACTGGTTGCTATATGGACCAAGGAGTATGCTGTCCACCTCTGGCTTCAGCAAAGCTCTGACCAGGTGCTGCTCAATAACTTTAAGACCACGGTCCCACAATTTATGGAAATAATAAACAGTTTCGTTGACTGGCAATGAATATAGCACAACTCCGATCTGCCGATGTCCCAGGCTTTATTTTATAAAAAATATACACTGGTGCTCAACGCACTGCTTCTTAGTAGGTTTATTACAAGATGTGGCAATGAACAGACGCTCTGAATTGAGTATATTCGCAGCTCTAACCAATGAAACCATGTCTACACATCTTTTCAAAAAAAAATACTCCTTTTCACGTTCCCCTGACAACACAAGATAGTATTTATAGCCTGACCAATCGTGTTTAGTCCTACATTTGTGGCGCTCCAATCAAATAGGAGTTAACATGGTAGGCTATTTCTGTAACGTAATGTTTTTTCAAACACGTTATAAAAAAAAAATTTTATGAGCAGAAATGATTTCATGCTGTCAGGCACCCCCACTATTTTATTTTGGTTATAATTTGGTAATTCCTAGACTATTTGCGTAACGTTTTACATATTCTTTGTCAGCAAACCCTAAGGAACCCAAATATACAAATTTAAAAGAGCTAAGTGGCTGCGTTCAAAATATGTGTTTTCCAAAGATAGTCGTATATTTGTTCTTTATTCCTTTTCGTTGTTTAGAACCGCCACCTGTCCTGCCTTTTCCACTGTTATGTCATACTAAAGTCAGGAGCTTAGATGTAAATCAGTAGAATTTCATATTTCCTACTAAGCATTTTTCATATTTTTAAACCTGATTCTTGTAGTAATAGTGTTTCTTTTTTCACTGACTATATGAAAAAAAGTTATTGCTAGTGGCCTTACACGTGGGATTTGCGTTACTATTAATCGCGCGACGCGTGTAGTGTTGCATGTGTCCTGCCTTCATTCGCCCCCCTCTCTCTCCTGCTTTATCTGTCTTTTAGTTACGCCGTGTATGGAATGAATGAAATATTAAATCTAGGTCATTGATCAGCTTGCGTATCTCAAGGTTTTTCCAAGAAATACAGTACACGTTTCATTGAAGAAAGCGTGCAGCGACACAGTAGGCTTTTACTATCAACGTGAAAGCGTTACAATTTGCCGACGAAGTAGAAAACAAGGGGGATTTCGAGTACAGTCATTGTGACAGCACTGTTCTTTACCATTCTTCTTTCCTTTTATTAAATTTATTTGTTAGGCTTTACATTTACGTTTTAATTTCTATATGGGGATTATAATAATTCACGACACCCCCATACATGTGCAGCACTCACATAACAGATGATCCCACATACATGTGCAACACTCATATAACAGATGATCCCTCATACTCATACATGTGCAACACTCATATAACAGATGATCCCTCATACATGTGCAACACTCATATAACAGATGATCCCTCATACATGTGCAGCACTCATATAACAGAAGATCCCTCATACATGTGCAACACTCATATAACAGATGATCCCTCATACATGTGCAACACTCATATAACAGATGATCCCTCATACATGTGCAACACTCATATAACAGATGATCCCTCATACATGTGCAGCACTCATATAACAGAAGATCCCTCATACATGTGTAACACTCATATAACAGATGATCCCTCATACATGTGCAACACTCATATAACATATGATCCCTCATACATGTGCAACACTCATATAACAGATGATCCCTCATACATGTGCAGCACTCACATAACAGATGATCCCTCATACATGTGCAACACTCATATAACAGATGATCCCTCATACTCATACATGTGCAACACTCATATAACAGATGATCCCCCATACATGTGCAGCACTCACATAACAGATGATCCCCCATACATGTGCAACACTCATATAACAGATGATCCCTCATACTCATACATGTGCAACACTCATATAACATATGATCCCTCATACATGTGCAACACTCATATAACAGATGATCCCTCATACATGTGCAGCACTCACATAACAGATGATCCCCCATACATGTGCAACACTCATATAACAGATGATCCCTCATACATGTGCAACACTCATATAACAGATGATCCCTCATACATGTGCAGCACTCACATAACAGATGATCCCCCATACATGTGCAACACTCATATAACAGATGATCCCCCATACATGTGCAACACTCATGTAACAGAAACTACCGTAGAGGAGTGAAGTGTTAGAGACTTCACCATACTAGGTCCAGCATTGTTATGAGTTGTTGTCACCAGATCCATTCCTCGCTGCCTTTGCTGCCTCTAACTCACGAGCATAGTCATGTACCCATTTACAGCTAGGTAGATTGCAGCGTGATGTTACCAGGTTTCTATCCCACACCTCGTTAACTATGCCACGAGAGGAAAGCGATCTAACCTCAGTGTTACGTCTTCTTTTGCGAATCACGATGCGTTCATTAGTGAAACATTGCTGTGCTCAAATGGAGTACCACTTGAACGAAGCGCTACTGTATTAAAATAACGTCACATTAAATAATTACGCAGACGCGCGTGCAGAGCAGAAGTAGTTAACTTTTGCTAACGGACTTTCGACTATGTTCTTGTAGTGGCAAGACATGTGTATGTACGCTCTTGCTCTAATAATAGTGTGTCCGCAGATGTATGCACTCTACAGGACATGTTTAATATTTACATGTGAAAGATTCCTTTGTGTACTGTCGGAGAAGTATGATGACAATGTTTGATTAGTAATTGACGATAGAGTTCCGATTAATCGTGTCGCGAACTTTGGACTAATGACGACATATTGCCTACACTTCATGTCAAGGGTGGTTGGCCTGTGCTACAATGAATATTGAACATCATTATCTATTCATGGAGCTTATCGTTTTGAATACTGTGAATAACTTGTCAGTCCTTTCTCCAAGCGTGCGATGTATTATTTTCCACAAGTTATAATCGATATTACTACAAAAACGATAGTACTACAAAAACTCTATTACCACAACAACGATATTACTACAAAAACGCACTTACTACAAAAACGATATTACTACAAAAATTCTTACTACAAAAACGATATTATTACAAAAACGCTATTACTACAAAAACGCAATTACTACAAAAACGCTATTACTACAAAAACGCTATTAATACAAAAACGCTATTACTACAAAAACGTTATTTCAACAAACACGATATTACTACAAAAACGCAATTACTACAGAAACGCTATTACTACAAAAACCCTATTACTACAAAAACGATATTACTACAAAAACGCAATTACTACAAAAACGCTATTACTACAAAAACGCTATTACTACAAAAACGATACTACTACAAATACGATATTACTACAAAAACGATATTACTACAAAAACGATATTACTACAAAAACGCAATTTCTACAAAAACACGATATTACTACAAAAACGCAATTACTTCATAAACGCTATTACTACAAAAACGATATTACTACAAAAACTCTATTTCTACAAGAACGATATTACTACAAAAACGCTATTACTACAAAACGATATTACTACAAAAACGATATTACTACAAAAACGCTATTTCTACAAAAACGCTATTTCTACAAAAACGATAATACTACAAAAACGCAATTACTACAAAAACGATATTACTACAAAAACCATCGCTACAAGAGCAAACGAATTCTTTCATGCAGGTTTCCAATAAGGGCACCACCTACAGTGATTGTTCCATGTTCCACAGCGATATGAAGGGGTGTGTTACCACAGCGATATGAAGGGGTGTGTTACCACAGCGATATGAAGGGGTGTGTTACCACAGCGATATGAAGGGGTGTGTTACCACAGCGATATGAAGGGGTGTGTTACCACAGCGATATGAAGGGGTGTGGTAGGGAATGCAGTTTAATGGAAGAGTTAACAGGGATGGAACAGTAAAATAGGAACCTTAGTGAAACATTTAGGTAAGGGTTAGGTGTTGTAAGGTTAGGTAGTAAACAGATTGGCGTAATGTAGCCGGCAGCTCACGAGGGCTAAATACAAGATAGGTGATTAAGAATAGAACGAGATAAGTGATTGGCCTTAGGTCAGATGACCAGACCAATCAGAGGGGAAGGACACTTAGCGGTCAGAGGGGAAAGAAGACATCAGATTAAGCTGGAAGAACCGGTCCTGGAGCAGGTCGACCACTTTAAATACCTTGGAGCTGTCATAGACCGGAAGGGAGGCATCAAAGAAGAGTTGGCTACCCGAAGAGCAGCAGCTGGGAGACTTTTTCAAGCCATAAATCAAGGATTACTAAGCAAAAGAGAAGTTGGTAAGAAGATGAAGATGGCTGTATACCGCTCCACCTATGTCCCAGTCTTGACGTATGGATGCGAGTCATGGGCAATGACTACAACCCCCAAAAGCCAGATCCAAACCTCAGAAATGAGGTATCTGAGGAAGGTGGTTGAAGTAACAAGAAGAGACATGGTCCGCAACCAGACGATACTGGTCGCCTTGCGGTAACACCAAATCGTGAAAGGACGCCCTGCCAATTTTTCACCCCACGATTTACTTGCACTGTAAGGCGATGGTCATCGATTCTTGTTCTTCTTCGTTCACCCTCATACGTCAGCTTGAATGTGTTCAAAGAAAACAGTGGTCAGTTTGAGGCTGTTGACACCTCCACAGAGCTTTTCCAGGAATGGTACCGATTATGGTCAAATGCGCTTTCTTTATTCCTCATATGTTAAGCACCTTTTGAAGTAGATGTTCGGCAATCATTTTATCAGTGCCACAGTCACACTCTGTAGAGCCGCGGTAGCATTGTGGTTAGTGCACTGGCTTCCTAGCTCAGTGGTCCATGGTTCGATCCCCAGATGAGGTGGGATTTTTTAAGCCGCACACGGCTCCTGGGTCGACTCAGCCCAAATTGGGTACCAGAGCAACTTCTGGGAAGGTTAAGGCGGCTGGCGTGATGCTGACCACATCCAACCTAGTGTGCCGAAGGTTGAGAAAATATGGGTCTAACACCATATTCCCAGTATGCCTCAATGGGCGTGTAAAGGGATCATTTACCTTTTTTTACAGTTACACTCATCAGTAGTTCCTATCTTTAGCTTGTTGAATAGATGGTTTCCCAATCTGTTGTGACTTGTGCAAAGTCTAAAGATTACCACTTGTTCAGTTCTGCTGAGCTTGTAAAACACATAATTTATATTGTGGCCTGGATGCTCTGCTTCCCACTTGCTCCTGTATCTGCACTTGATAAAACTCTTGGCCTCAGTTCGATTCTCGGTATGCCTATCGCTTATATTTATTTTCTGTTTTCTGATGTTCTTCTTTATGTCCAACGAGTGCATGTTAATTACCTTTATTTATTTACTTATTTATTCATTATTCACAGGACTCAGGTCTACTGTATTATTCAATTATTGTGTACAGCAACATCAAGTTCTGTGATTCTATTCACAATTTTGTGTACGTATGTGATGTGTTGATTGGAATTTTTCGGTCAACCGGCCTGTCAGTTTACGCGCTTTGCCTACCTCTGTTTTTTTCCACACCCTATTTAAATTTTCTTGACCTTTTAGGACATTTTCATGCATTGTATGCGTCAGTTCTCAGTCTGACAGCGCTAGAGGAAGCCCCTCACGTGTTACTTTGGTTCTTCTACATTAGCTGACAAAAAGATTATGTGAAGTCGGTCGGCCAGCGGTCACTACGTCCGTTTTAAATCGACGAACGAAACAAGATCACTAGTCGAGAAACGCTTTTCTTGTCTGCTGGCTCGCGTGGGGTAACCCTTTTAATATCTGGCCGCGCCTTAGAAATCTCCCTGTCAAAGGTGTGAAATGATTTTTTTTTTATCCTGTCGCACCGAGGAAGAAGCAAACGCTGCAACGACTTTGTCACTGACAAATTTTGCAGCTCTTTCTGACACCTGCACGACTTTAGATGCACAACTGAGACACTTTTGAGGTATATAAGAAAAATCTTTAAATCTATCCGCATACTTGCAGCAAGGAAAACCGGACACGCGAAGTGGATTACCATCTTCTAGTTTTACAGTCGTGCACATTCCTCAGACACTTATTCTGAGATTCTTACAGTACTTCGGACACCTTCCCTGAGTGTTAATTCCCTCGAATTCAATTTCTGTTTTAGGGTAAGTGACACTTGGTTTATTAGTAGTCATAATTAGGATAACATTGACTGTTTTTTTTAAACTGATCTAGAGTAATTATATCAATAAATTAATAAGTGAAGCGTTTCTTTTGCTAAGCAATCTAAACGGAGGTTGTTGATACTCTCTGGAGGAAAAACCTCATAAAGTTATTTAAAATAACGTCTTAGCCACGTAATACATTTGAGCATACCAGGTCTTTGTATAAAGTAAAAGAGTTGTGTTTTTAGTGGCAGGCCTCTGGCAGATTAGGGGAAACCTCACAAGACCTTGTTAATTGTATAAGTTTAAAGACAATGTAACTTTTGGTAAATGCTTGGAGACACTTTCCCATTATCACTCATGCATTATCATTATTTCTAAAGACAGCCTGAAAATTAGTATATATATATATATATATATATATATATATATACATTCATAACCTTCCACTCCCAAAGGAGCATAGACCTTCAACAAACACATGCCAAGTCCTCCTATCACGTGCTAACATCTCAAGTTCTTTCCACGTTCTCCTTATCATTTTCATCTCTGTTTCCAGCTCTCTTCTCTGTGTGCTTCTTGGTCTACCTCTGCTTCTCTTGCCCTGAAGGTTCCAGAACAAGGACTGCATTGTAATACTATCAGCAGGTTTCCTCAGTGTGTGTCCTATCCATCGCCATCGTCTTCTTCTCATCTCTTGTTCCACTGGCACGTGTCTAGTTCTTGTCATCAGTTGGTAACCTTGTCATACCATTTTAATCCCTCTCTTCTACGCCAGCACCCATTTATGAAAGTCTAGCTTTTTGGTTGTTGTCTTTGTTGTTCTCCATGTCTCAGAGCCATACATTAGGACTGACTTCACATTTGAGTTGAAGATTCTTATTTTCGTGTTGGATCCGATTTCTCTTGATTATCCATATATTTCCCAATGCAATGAAAGCTCCTCTTGCTTTTTGTATTCTTATTTTGATATCACTGTCTGTCCCTCCAACTTTGTCTATATTGCTGCCAAGATATGTGTACGATTCTACATCGTGTATATATATATATATATATATATATATACATATATATATATATATATATATATATATGTATATATATATATATATATATATATATATATATATATATATACATATATATATATATATATATATATATATATATATATATATATACATACATACGTATATAATGTATTTATGAATGAGGGAGCCTGACAGAACGATTGTGCATAGGAGTTTTTTTCTGTTAACACTCCCCGCCATGGACAGCGAGACACTGTTCGTTTATGTAAATTCTTCGGGCGAAAGGAGCTTACATCGGCTTACCTGGCCGATCGGCGAGGAAGAAGCTTATAAGTTTATTATGCATTCATGCCGGGTCATAGTAAAACTGGAGGCAGCGAGTGTGTACGGTGAAAATAAACAATAGAAATTAAGAGCTGAACGTTTGCGTAGCAATGTAGTGATAATAATGGTTGTAACTTACTTAAGGGTTAATCAGCTGTATACGTGTTGTCTAATTTCAGACGACAGCCGGTAGAATTGCTGCGAGTCAACAAAATAGCAGCAATGCTTTTAACATACGGATAAAAAGGAGCCCAAACAAGCAGTACTCAACCTTACACACAGCCAACAGCCAACGGCTGTCTCCAACTGTGCTCGCACCATTTATTTTTTCAGTGAGCTAGATAAATGCTTAGTTTTTTATGGTCATAGCAAATGTTGGGTTTTCAGCCAGCACTTAGACTAGACTCTTAGAGCACAGATGTTATCTGTCTATAAAGAATAAGGCTAGTGTGGTAACAAGCACATCTCTTGGATATATTTATAATTTTTCCTGACTCTTCGCCAGCCAGAGACCAGTGATCGACCAGAGACAGAGTTTTTCTTATTAGACCTTCAAGATTGGAAATATTAGTCACAGTGGATCTCACATGTGGATTGTGGCCTGGGAGTTACGCATTGTGTCATCTTTTAGGAAAAAAGGCCTGCACTGCCAACTTGGCCAGCGATCGCCCAGACTATATTTTTGTGTGTGTACTTGTCCCTCGTGTGGAAGTGTTGTCCTGTCCAGTGTCGTAACTCTGTGTAACTACGTGTTTCATTTTCTTTCTTACATTTTTCTTTCTTTACACTGCATGTTTTGTTCTCTCTTAATCACATTTTTTTTTAAGCCATACGGCTTAGTAATATTGTTTTTCTTAGATTTGGTACATGTACATTTTAGATACCATTAGTAGATGTCTGAATATATTATTTATCTTTGATGTGTACGATTTAGATATTTATTAAATCGAGACAAAAGACTGATACAAGACAAGCAGTTTTCCTGTGTCCTCATTAAATATGAAATCAGGGCGTGCAACATATCGCAAGTCTCCTGGACACGTTGTCAAAGGTTAGTTCTCGTTGGTATTGTGACGAAATACCGTCTTATTCTTTCCTTCAATTTTTCTTTCTCAACTCCTCTCATCAGTACTCACTCGACCATCCTTTCTTTTAGTCTCATGCGATCATTATTATACTTTTAGGCTTCACCTCTGACTCTTGGTAGGTCACACTCACATCCACATTGATTGCCAAGGTCACGTACTCTTTGGTTATGAATCACTAAGATTAGTCTACATTTAGTGACAGCCGTATTGTGTAAGCCAGAAGGACTATTGATAGATAAGCAAGTACTTTCTTCACGCCTGCCATAAATGGTGATAAACACAAATTTGTGTCTGAGAATTTAGATAACGAAAGTTGAATTCATGGATATGACAAACAGAAAAAGCAACCTTCAATGTTGTCTCGGTTTTCTCAGTCTGGACGACAGACATACCACGTAACGATTTCCGCAATTTCGCTAACAGTCTTGAATATTGGAGCACGAAGAATAATATAATCGCTTCGTGCAGATTGCAGATTGTAATAATCAACTATAGGATCACAACTACCTTGGAAGAGATTATCGGTTGTAATAATTTATGGCAGGTCGCGTGATTTTATGGTTTTGGTAAACAAGTAATAATTGAAAGGCAGGACCTTATATGGTCGGGTAAATATGTTCAGAAGAGGGGTGGAAGGAACCCCAACTATAAATCATACTTTTTGTCACGGGTTGCCTCCCCTTAGCTCTGCAATAGTGGTCAAACAGTGGCCAAAACTCAAGAAAAACTAATGTGGGTCTTCAAAGGTGTCTACCTTCGCACAAGATTACTCTTGGCAGATTTTTAGATAGAAGGATAATGATGCTTCTACCCCAAGGTTATGTTCACAAAATATTCAGACAAGCGAGAATAATGCTGCATGAAGGTGAGCAAAAGTTAACTCTAGTATCTTCTGTCAACATTTGTGAAGGATAGGGTTTTCTTATAACTTGTTAGCTCGTTCAAGCCTCCAGCTGAGTTAATTCAGCGAAATTCCTCTTATTATTATTGTATAGCTGTGTTTAAGTGTATTTAAGAAATTGTCTGAGACATACGGATGTAACACATTAAAAATGATTAAATCAACTTTAAATTTGTCTTTATACAAGTAACAAATTTAATAATCAACTATGTTTTAACAGCTATGCAAATTAATAATTCGTTATAGAAAAAAATTATCATCACTAGGTGGTGTCATAGCGTTAAAAATTGGATAGTTCACTTGGCAGCTTTTATGTTTCTACTTAGCTGCCAATGAGTTTGTCTGTTCTGCTCCAGCTGATGTTTGGTTCTTTGTAGATGGATGTCTGATTCACACTCGTCACTGGTCAAGTTTGAAAGTTGTAGCACGTTCCAAGAAGTGTCATGGAGTAACTACCAAGCTGGTCCCGCGTCTCTAAGACCCGTCTGATAATGATTTCTAGCGTCGACTTCAGGCCACTTACACACTCACTTGTTCCAGAGATAGTACCTTCAACTGGTACCACCGACTAGTGTCGCAAAAGAAGAGAACAAATACCCTCTTAAGTACTCAGTTTCCCGACATATGCTTATGTGTCCCCCTCTTCCTATTCCACCATCCCAGAACTGATATCCTCGCTAAGAATTAATATTAATCCCATTGAGCGGAAAAAAGTCATTACAATTAGGTTGAATAGATTTATATTTACCTTTACATTGGTTGAAAAGGTTGAAAACTTTCATTACTTTTAAAGGGAATATGTTTACATTTACATCTACAATGGTTGAAAATGTTAATAATATAATAAGAATATACATCATTCTCTCATCATTCCGTCACTGCTCCATATGGAACTTAGGACTACCTCTGCCTTAAGTTCTCTATAAGAACCTCGCATAAAGCAGTCACCAGCCCTTGCAGTGACGGTTCATGAAATCATCATTCTATATGCTGAGGTTGCCAGCATCAAATGACTTGGACATCTACTTTGCGATTTTCACATATTAATATTCACATGTCAATATATACATATTATTTCACGTGTTAATAATGCAAAACATGGAATTATAGTTATACAACTTACCCCAAAATATTTTTGGGATCACTGACAGACTTCTGGCTCTGAGACAGAGTTAAGGCAACTTGTAGACGATGTCTCTTACACGTGTTCTGGGATGTTACTTTATAATAAGCTCCCACTTTAACTCCGTGTTTCAGATTCCTCAGATTCCGGTTTTCCATGCTAATAATGGTAGAGTTTTCCTGGGCTTTAATTCCTCAAGATGCTCAAAGAAAGTCCGGCCTGATAATTGAAATTCTGATTAGATTCTTAACTCTGGCAGGTCTAGTTGTCTCTTGACGAGTTAAATTTCACAGTGCTTTCAACCGATTAAAGTGTCAGGTTATATTGCAACTTTCGTCCCGCGCACGTTGTTTACTATTAGACCAGGCTCCAATCAGAAATATTTACATCTCGAATGCCGGCTAATAGTTACAATTATGCGTGGTTTGGTGACGTCTGTTCAAAAAATCTCCTCTTAGGAAAATGCTGCATGTTATTTAAAAGGTCATTTCTCCCAAATATGGGCGTGAAACCTCCGAATATTTTTGTCAGTGATTACAAATAACGTCTTACTTTTATCTCAAGTGATTTCTTCGTAATACTTCTATCCGGATGCTATTACCTCATTCCGTCTTCCAGGTGCATGTCAGTAATATGTTCGCAGACGGATAATTTATCGCCCGACACGCCTTGGGTAAACACAACACTCGGTCACTATGCGAAAACTGACCGGGCTCATCTGGGATTTTACATGTGCCTAATCTTTAGCAAAGACGAGAAGCTTAAGGCAAACATATCGAATTATCACCGAAGTGAGTGTTAAATTGATTAGAAAATAGCTATATCTGCTTGATAGCAGAGAAAGAAATGCGCTGACCACGGAAATTCCACGTAATCAGTACGCACAACAAATGTAACGGAATACGACCGGAGAGGACAAGTGATCGACCAATAATTATGTGACACTTCTTAATTTTGGAGCTACTTTGGTATTAGAATATTAAACTAAACTTATTTATGATTGGGTCACCCCCAACAGAACCTAACATGGTGCCATCTGTGCATTATTATGATTGCGTTTCCCCCAAAATAAGCTCACGGGAGCTATGTGTGTAGGGGTCAAAATTCTTCTTAAAACCTAAAGCATTTTAAAATTTCTGCAATGCATACCTTAACCCCATCAGGAGATATCATGGACAGCCAGAAAAAGGACTAGTAATAAAAGGATTTAATTAAAGGACAGGCCAGAGAAATAGAAGTAGCCTTAAAATTAAAAGATGTATGAATCTTCAGTGTTAATACTTAGCGCTGTAAGTTATAGGAACCTTCTTCAAGTGTACCCAGTTAGAGACCTAACTCACCAGAAGGTGGATGGCATCTTAAAATAGTTGCCCGATATATTACGACTGTTTATGTGCATCAAGTCAGGATATAATCTTGTCGGGCACCTTATCAAGCGTCGTTATTTTGTCTCCAGGGATGCCAGCAATTAAGTACAACATCATATCGGGCAATATCATACTAGAAACGTGCCTCGAAACAAGAAAAAATAACTGAAGGAAATAAAAAAGCAATCGTCTTTTAATATCGCTTCAGGGAACAGTAGGCTTATTCACTTCTTGTCTCATTAGATACCCACGGGAATTACACGTTAAAAAAGTGGACACAAACAATGCTTTAATTACAGACATTTAAAATGTATTGTTATCTTGTTTTCTCTTTGTTCGCTCTTAACGGAGCATGGGACAAACACTACAGCAGGGGTTCCTCACAGGAAGCCTGCACCAAGAATTCACGTACTTTTACGGTGCTGGTTTATTATTATCATTGAAAAAAATTAAATTTACATTTTCCCGCCAAATACGCTAAAAGTCTTCTACACATTTATTTGGGGGATAATAGATATAATTCCTTTGAAACACAATGTCTGGTCCTCAAACTGAACACATTTGCTTTCTAATTTTATTCTAATTTGCCGGGGGAAAAAACAGCCAATTTGTGGAGCGAAATCATATTATTCTAATCTCGTAATGGACTGGAGATGGAATCTATGTGGGTCAAAGATGAAACAGGTGTAATCTGTTTACCGTGTTGTGGCCACAGAGCGGAAGATGATTAGACTGTAATTTTGTGGGGATTTGTGGATTTCGTCTTAAATGAGCTTCAAATTTCTGAAGTGTATTGCATTAACGGACAGTATATATATATATATATATATATATATATATATATATATATATATATATATATATATATATATATATATATATATATATATATATATATATATATATATATATATATAGATAGAGAGAGAGAGAGAGAGAGAGAGAGAGAGAGAGAGAGAGAGAGAGAGAGAGAGAGAGAGAGAGAGAGAGAGAGAGAGAGAGAGAAAAAGAGAGAGATTAATGCATGAATGGATGTATGGGCAAACAAGAACCTGATGAGTAAAATGAATGGACAAACTATTATTGGCTGGATGAACATACGAATGATCGCAAGGATGAACAAATAGGATAAATACAAGGAATTATATACTAACGGACGAATGGATGCATAGCTGGATGGATGGATGGATAGGTGGATGGATGGATTGGTGATTAGATGGATGGGTGGAAGGATGAATGATTGGATGGATGGAAAGACACACATTCGGACACACAGAAAGACAGACGTTTTACATCGAATGACAACAGAGGCAGGCAGACAGTAAGACAGACAGGTATATATGTAGAAAGACATAGAGACAGTAAGTCAGTTATGCAGGCAGGCAGACAGACAGTCATACAGAGAGACAGACAGATAGACAGACAACTAAGTAGATATTCTGCACAGAAAATCTATAAATTGCAAGATGCTTTTATGAAAACTAAAAGAGAAATGAATGCAAGAAGAATTCTTAACTAAGAACACAAAAAAAAAAAAGAGAAACCCCTGGACACAAGTACACCAGAGCTAATTTTTGAAATTTTCCATGTTATTTTCTCATCGGAAGTCCCTTGACTTCTATTGGCTATTTCGTCCAATCATCTTTAAGAAACATGCTCTGCATATTGACCCGGCAGGGAATCCATTTTTCATCCCGATTGTGCCGTCCTCAGAAAGTGAAGAGTACTCGACGATAACCGGAAACCGTGATTTTTTTTTATCCGGAAACTCTGATTTTTTATCTTGGGGCAAATGCTCTCAGGTCCAGAGGTTATAATTACATCTCAAATAACACGTTCTTTTGTTTGATTTGATTTTAAACCAGTCTAACCCGCCATGTCTCTTTGTTCTAAAGTGCATTTTTTGTTTTTGTTTTGTTTATTTTTCCTTGTTCTGCATTGAACTTGGAAATGAAGAACGCTGGAAATGGAAAGTTTCAATGAGATGTACAACCTAAGGGGCTTATTTCCAATTGGTCAGTTCTTTTTTATTTTGCGGTGCAGACAAACTTAATCCCACGGGATATCGTCGGCTTGTTGTTCTCAATCGTTTGCATTATTTCTTTCTTTTCTTTCTTCCTTTCTTTGTTCGTTCTTTCCTTCATTCCTGCGTTCATATCTTCCTTCCTTTCTTCCTTCATTTCTTTAAATTTTTTTTACCTTCCTAGTTCCTTTCTTTCTATCTCTCTTTTTCCTTCCTACATCATTTCTTTCTTTTTTTCTTTCTTTATCCTTTCTTTCTATCTGTTTCATTTCTACTTACTTTCTTTCTTTTTTTTCTTTTTTCTTGCAACATCCTCTCTTTTTTTCTTTCTTTCTTTCTGTCTTTCTTTCTTTATTTCTCTCTGTCTTTCTTTCTTTCTTTCTCTCTGTCTTTCTTTCTTTCCTTTCTTTCTTTCTTCATTCCTGCGTTCATATCTTACTTTCTTCCTTCATTTCTTTAATTCTTTTTTTTTTTAACTCCTAGTTCCCTTCTTTATTTCTCTCTTTTTCAATCCTATATCCTTTTTTCTTTCTTTCTTTTTCCCTTTCTTCATCCTTTCTTTCTTTCTTTTTCCTTTCTACGTCCTTTCTTTCTTTTTTACTTTCTGTTTTCTGTCTTTGATTGTAACTTTCTTTCTTTTTTTCTTTCCTAAATCTTTTCTTTCTTTCTCTTCTTCTTTCTGTCTACATCCTTTCTTTCTTTCTTTCTTTTTGATTTCTTCATCCTTTCTTTCTTTTTTTCCCTTTCTTTCTTTCTTTTTCTTTCCTACATGTTTTCTTTCTTTCTTTTTCCTTTCTACATCCTTTCTTTTTACTTTCTTCATAATTTATTTCTTTCTTTGTCTTTTCTACATCCTTTCTTTCTTTTTTCTTTCCTACATCCTTTCTATCTTTATTTTTCCTTTCTACATCTGTCTTTCTTTCTTTATTTTTCCTGCTTTCAGCCTGTCTATCTTTCTTTCTTTCTTTCTTTCTTTCTTTGATTTTAATTTCCTACCTCTTTTCTTTCTTTCCTTCTTTCTTTAATTTTCCTTCCTTCATCCTTTCTTTCTATCTTTCTTTTTTCTTACTGCATTCTTTTTTCGTTCTTTGATTTTAACTTCTTACCTCCTTTCTTTCGTTCCTTCTTTCTTTCTCCTTCGTTCCTACATCCTTTCTTTCTTTTGTTCTTTTTCCTTCCTACACCCTTTGTTTTTTTCTTTGATTTTAACTTCCCACTTCCTGTCTTTCTCCTTCCTGCATCCTTTCTTTCTTTCCTTCCTTCTTTCTTTTTTTCTTCCTACCTCCTTTCTTTTGTCTTTTTCTTTCATACATCCTTTCTTTCTTGCTACATTTCTTATTTCTTCCAACATCCTTTCTTTCTTTCTTTTTTCTTCATACTTTTTTGTTCGTTCTTTGATTTTAACTTCTTACCTCCTTTCTTTCGTTCCTTTTTTCTTTCTCCTTCTGTCACGGATTGCCTCCCCTTAGTTCTGCAGTAGTGGTCCACCAGTGGCCAACACTCAAGAGTTTCTAATATGGGTCTTCAAAGGTGTCTACCTTCGCACAAGATTACTCTTGGTAGAGCTGTAGATAGAAGGATAATGACGCTTCTATCTCACGGGGTTTTCACAAGATATTTCCGAAGTCAAGAACAATGCTGTATAAGGCAGAGCACTATTAATTTATAATATCTGATCCGTCGCCTTTTGTGAAGAATTAAGCAATGGTTTTAGCCCATTCAAACCCCCAGCTGGTGTAAATCCAGTGAAATTCTTTTATAAGTATTTGCTCTATAGATGTAAATGTATATATATATATATATATATATATATATATATATATATATATATATATATATATATATATATATATATATATATATATATATATATATATATATATATATATATATATATATATATATATATATATATATAAAGAGTCTTGCCCATACGTATGCTTTTATACCTATAATAACTGAATAAACAATGATTGTTTTGTTTTAAGATAACATGTAACAAATTTCATAATCAATTAGTTTCAACAGGTTAAATAATGATGGTGAATTTTATATGTAAATGACATTTGTCTTCACCGTGACTTGGTTTGAGGATTTATATTTTTCGTTTAAATTGTCCTTTTGCTGGTTCCTTTTACAAGAACTTAGCTTGGTGTAAATGAGTCCTGCAGCCGTGGTTTCATTTATTCTTCTGTCATGAGGCCACTCCTTCACACATAGTGACGTCGAGACTTTAGTCTTGCAGCTTCGTACCACGAACTGTCTGATAGCTTCGATCCACGAACTTTAGACACAATAAAAAGAACAAATGCCTCTGCTAAGTACATCTGTGGACTGCAAATTAACAGGCGCATTCTCTCGCTGTCCACCCACCAATGTTAGCCTCTCTGAATAATTAAATTCTTGAGTATACACCGCGTAACTTAGGGAAGATGATTAGAAATCACCAAAATTATTCTGGGTATTAAACTGGGAAAATATGTATCTGGACAGCGTGATGGCAATGGCGTGCCTGAATTACCATTAACAAGGTACATATATCTCACAAAATGATATTATACACTTTAGGCACATGTGATGTAATCATCACTCATCACTGCTCCATTCTGAGTCTGGGGTTGATGCTGTTATTGCTTTTCTGAGCGAATTAGCATATAACAAACACCAGCGCTTGCTGTAGGGGTTTATGAACACACTATTTTCATATGTGGAGGTTGCCAGCCTCATTTGTAACCACTTAGGAAGGAAAACATGTCAAATTCACATTTGTAAAATAAATGTTTACACTTACCCCAATGTAACTTTTGGGAACACAATCTCCGAGCACAGTTTAGAATGGCCACCGCAACTTAGGTTAGATGCTTTCGACTCACATGGTCTGACAATTTTAGTATTCCTCTTATGATGGGTGATCTGATTCCTCTAGGTCTCCAGTCTCTGTATTTAACAATGCAGGTTTACTTTTCAGTTTCGAAGTTGCCCAAATACTTCAACCTGTCACTTATAATTTTGGAATTCTTTGTCCTTTTCTTCTGTCTGGCTCTGGTGAATTGCTAACTTGGCGTTGTGATGCAGTCTGATCTGTGACTCCGATTTCGCTAGATTATATTCCCATTTTCAGTTCAAATCCCAGATTATTCTTTTGATGAATTTGCCAATGAAAGTCAAAGTCTATTCCGGCTCTCAAAATAAGCCAATGGTAAGCTCTTTAGAACTAAATTGGTCGAGGTGTTAAACCATAGTATCCCCCGCGTGTTTTAAAATATCAAATTTAAAATTCCAACGCGTGACTTCTTTCTAATAAGGCAGTAATATTTCCGATTGCATCTTTATGCAAACTCACAAACAAATCTGTGAACTTATTTCCTGCACAACATAATCTCCCCAGACATTTTATCGGTAATATTGATACCGAGATGGACCAGCGGAAACGATTATCTAATTATCACCTGTGTTTTCGCGCATCCACCAGACGGTTTTCTCAGGCAGACAATATGGCTTTTTTTTCATCGATCGTACGCGACCATCTTGCGTCTACACAGATTATCTCAATCAAAGGTGGCCAGACGACTTAGGTGATAAGCGTATTATTCTCTGACCATTCTAATTAGCTTATAACGATTCACAGGGAGAAATGTAAACAAGTATGGGAGCAGCTCAGAGCAACATATAAAAAAAAGAAAATATGTCAAAGAATAGGACGATGAAAGAGAGAGAGAAGGGCGCCAAAAATTGATGCACAATCGTTTTGTGACACGTTCCTTTCTACATCCTTTCTTTTTTTTTTTTCGTTCCTACATACTTTCTTTTTTTCTTTCTTTTTTTTTCCTTCCAACATCCTTTCTTTCTTTCTTTCTTTCTTTGATTCTTTCTTTCTTTCTTTCTTTCTTTCTTTCTTTCTTTCTTTCTTTCTTTCTTTCTTTCTTTCTTTCTTTCTTTCTTTCTTTCTTTCTTTCTTTCTTTCTTTCTTTCTTTCTTATTCCTTCCTACATCCTTTCTTTCTTTCTTTCTTTCTTTCTTTCTTTCTTTCTTTCTTTCTTTGATTTTAACTTCCCACCTCCTTTCTTTCTTTCTTTTTCCTTCCTGCATCATTTCTCTCTTTCCTTCCTTCTTTCTTTTTTCTTCCTACCTCCTTTCTTTTTTTCTTTTTACTTCCTACATCCTTTCTTTCTTTCTTTTTCCTTCCTACATCCTGTCTTTCTTTCTTTATTTTTCCTTCTTGCATCCTTTCTTTCTTTCTTTCTTTCTTTTCTACTACCTACTTCCTTTCTTTCTTTCTTCTTTATTCCACCCCACCCCATTTCTTCCTTGTCTATATAAAATGCCGGTGTACTGCCCGGGTGTTTCTGAAGTCCAAGATAGCGTAACACTATTGCTCACAAGAAGAGGTGTTGTTGTCCTATAACTTAAACTGCCGTAGGGGAATGAGGTGTTAGAGACTTCACCATACTAGGTCTAGCTTTTTTATGGGTTGTTGTGGCCAGATCCATTCTTGCTGCCTTTGCTGCCTTTGCTGCCTCTAACTCACGAGCATAGTCATGTACAAACTTACAGCTAGGTAGACTGGAGCGTGATGTTACCAGGTTTCTATCCCGGAACTCGTTAACTGTGCCACGAGAGGAAAGCAATCTAACCTCAGACAGGTCATAAGAGGCGACTAAGTGAGATTGTGCCTAGAACTGGCAACCTCATCATATAAACAAATTGCTGCAGAAAGCAAGAGCGGAATACTGTAGTACACGCTTCCTTCAAGGGGACCAGCTGCAGTAAGTGAAAAGGAAATAATGATAATTACTTATACACCATCGGGTAAAGGAGGAATGAAAAAGACCATTAGGGAAAACCTCTTTACCTTCGGGTAAAAGAGGAGTGGTTAACCGCTACACATTCTATTAAAAGAGGAGTGGGTGAACCTCTACAGCTTCTTTTAAAAGAGGAGCGGGCTAACCTCTACACCTTAAATTAAAAGAGGAATGGGTGAACCTCTTCACTTTCCATTAAAAGAGGAGTGGGTGAACCTCTTCAGGAATAAGAAGAATGGACAAACCTCTACACCTTGTATTAAAAGAGGAGTGGGTGAACCTCTATACTTTCTATTAAAAGAGGAGTGGGTGAACCTCTACACTTTCTATTAAAAGAGGAGTGGGTGAACCTCTACACCTTCTATTAAAAGATGAGTGGGTGAACCTCTCCACCTTCCACTAAAAGAGAAATGGGTGAACCTCTACACCTTCAGGAATAGGAGGAATTGGCAACCGCTACACCTTCTATTAAAAGAGGAATGGGAGAACCTCTACACCTTTTATTAAAAGAGGAATGGGTGAGCCTCTACACTTTCCATTAAAAGATAAATGAGTGAACCTCTACACCTTCAGGAATAAGAGGAATGGGCTAACCTCTACACCTTCAGAAATAAGAGGAACGGTCAAACATCTACACCTTCAAAAATAAGAGGAACGGTTGAACCTCTACACCTTCAGAAATAAGAGAAATGGTCGAACCTCCACGCCTTTAGAAATAAGAGGAACGGTCGAACCTCTACACCTTCAAAAATAAGAGGAATGGTCGAGAACCTCTACACCTTTCAAATAAGAGGAATGGTCGAGAACCTCTACACCTTCTATTAAAAGAAGAATAGGCTAACATCTACACCTTCAGGAATAAGAGGAATGGGCTAACCTCTACACCTTCTACTAAAAGAGGAATTGGCGAAGATCTACACCTTCAGGAATAAGAGGAATGGTCTAACCTCTACGCCTTCAGAAATAAGAGGAATGGTCGAACCTCCACGCCTTCAGATATAAGAGGAACGATCGAACCTCTACACCTTCAAAAATAAGAGGAATGGTAGAGAACCTCTACACCTTCAGAAATAAGAGGAATGGTCGAGAACCTCTACACCTTCTATTAAAAGAAGAATGGGCTAACATCTACACCTTCAGGAATAAGAGGAATGGGCTAACCTCTACACCTTCTACTAAAAGAGGAATTGGCGAAGATCTACACCTTCAGGAATAAGAGGAATGGTCTAACCTCTACGCCTTCAGAAATAAGAGGAATGGTCGAACCTCCACGCCTTCAGATATAAGAGGAACGATCGAACCTCTACACCTTCAAAAATAAGAGGAATAGTAGAGAACCTCTACACCTTCAGAAATAAGAGGAATGGTCGAGAACCTCTACACCTTCAGAAATAAGAGGAATGGTCTAACCTCTACACCTTCAGGAATAAGAGGAATGGTCGAACCTCTACACCTTCAGAAATAACAAGAATGGTCTAACCTCTACACCTTCAGAAATAAGCGGAACGGGCGAACCTCTACACCTTCAGAAATAAGAGGAATGGTCTAACCTCAAAGATTCCATAGCGATTTAAGACAATTTGTTTGAGGGCAAGTCCGGACACCTATACAACTTCAGAAATAAGAGGAATGGTCGAACCTCTACACCTTCAGAAATAAAAGTATTGTTGAACCTCTACACCTTCTGAAATTAGAGGAATGGTTGATCCTCTAAACCTTCAGAAATTAGAGGAATGGTTGATCCTCTACACCTTCAGAAATTAGAGGAATGGTTGATCCTCTACACCTTCAGAAATAAGAGGAATAGTCGAACCTCTACACCTTCAGAAATAAAAGTATTGTTGAACCTCTACACCTTCAGAAATTAGAGGAATGGTTGATCCTCTACACCTTCAGAAATTAGAGGAATTGTTGATCCTCTACACCTTCAGAAAAAAGAGGAATAGTCGAACCTTTACAACTTCAGAAATAAGAGGATTGGTGTTAGAGCTGCATTCAACTGTTTGGTCACCAGTTGTTTGATCGTGCTTTACGCGAATAAAAGTGGCACTGTCAATAAGGTTTGCTGATTTAATAGTGATCAGCTTTTGGTCGGTGTAGAGTGCTAGAATCCACCAGATATATGTAGAGTGTCTATTTAGAGGTGTGTAACAGTACTCTACTGGATATGTTGATGTGGAGCTATAAAGTGTTGATGTGTCTTGGTAGTAGCACCACTCAACATGGAGGGTTATCGCCCTCGGACACCAAGGATGATGAGGCAAGATCTTATGGTGTCGTGGTCTGGTTTATGTGTGACCGTGCTTATGAAGTCAAGTATCAGATAGGGACGTCACATCAATTCATAAACGTATAAAGTCAATAAATCGTTGAACAGCAAGTGATGTTGTTGGTAACATATAATATACGCCACAACGACGAGATACATGAAGATAATTATGCAGTAACATCACTGGTATAGAACAATAGTCATTACATCATCGACGTAGTCAATACAGCAGGAACAGCAGACAGCATCAATAATAATGGTACATTATATGCCTTCTTAGGATATCATAAACAGCTGTGCATGTAGTCAGGTGGTAAGCTTTCCCTTTCCATCATAGCTAGTAGATATCAAATGGGAGATTAAATCTAGTCTCCTATATTCGACCTCAACAAGACAGGCATGTCTTCTGAGCGTCATATTATCGTCCTCTATGTTCCTTAAACAACAAAGGTATCAAACCTAGATCCATCAATAAACTTCAGGAAGCAAAGGGTCCTTAGGACATGCATCAATCGATGCGTGACAATATAAGTGGATCGTGAGCTGAGCGAACTTGTCATATCATAGACTCTTCAACAAGGCAGGCTAGGCAAAAATGTCAACATCACAAGATGGCGATAAAGTTACTCAGAAAAATTCAATTACCTGTTCATCAGGAATTAAATCACATAAATCACATAGGCCTCCAGGCACTTTGAATAGCATAGAGATATATCATCTCAAAGAAGGAACAACAATGATAAGGACTCTTTCCTGAATAATATAAGCGAAGACGCCAGCACAAAGCTACGTCTCGCTTCACCAGCAATTCTGCCCAGTCTCTCAATGTCGGGGCGGAACCCGTGCAAAAACGATCAAGACCAGACATGCGCAGACAAGCGCGACTCGAACGGTGTTCAGCCAACTTACGAACCAAAGAATATTCTGGAGAACAATCGTACAGATTCGAACCTAATAAGGAAATGAATCTTGAAACATTGCGATTGCCAACTGTTTCTAAGAACTGACGACCTGAGCGCTCCGTATATGGACATGACTCAAAATCGTTCGCACAAACTATCGGCAACTATCGTCACACGATTAAACAACTAGTAGAAATAAAAAAGTGACTACAATACATGAGTTATTTCCCATGCATTAGAAAATAAATACATAGTCGAAAAAACGTTGCAACAATCATCGCAACATTACCGCAACCTCCCGATAAAAAAAAAATGTGCAACATTTTTTTTTTTTTTAGTATCCAAGAGTAAAGCCAAAAGCGGCCTAACAACGCACGAATTATGCGTGGATAATGGATTAAATTGCCTAATATGAGGCTAAATTGACACATAGAGTGTCTGGTGAGAATATTTCTCAACAGATAAAAAATCTGATTCAAAAAATATATATCGGGGAGGTGCCACCAACACACACTACATTAGCATGTAAATACAACATAAATTCAAGTGCAATACTGTCATTATCAAATTGCGGTGTCATACTCTAATACCGCTTTAGAATGGATGTACACATCTGATAGTAAATATTAAATAGTACATTATCCAAAACGTGTAATAATATGAGTATATAATGAAATTAACTACATGAAGATCCAGGACTCATCTCCTGTCGTTCCTAAGGTAAGCAAATAAAGTGGGAACTCTCCATGTTTGAAAACCGAAAGGTAGATTCTCAGATCATCAATGACATGCTGAGAAAATACAAACAATATAATTCTATTTAACAACCATTATGTTTCATAATATACAATACATTATTATTACTAATTGTGGCCGAGTAAACTTTCGGCCCTTATATTAACTACTCAGTCTTCCTCTTATATTAAAGATGGGAACAGAAGAAGATGATAACAAAGCACAATAGTATGTGTTCACCTAAAGTGAGGACAGATGTGCTAATGTATTGTAGTAATATAGGTGTGTTATGACTCTGTCGTATATCTAGAAATAGGACAGAAGTATTAGTTGGAATCATGTGGGCATCTAGACAATGTCAGCCATCACATTATCCGACCCACGGATAGCTCGTACCGTGAAGTGAAAAGGTTGAAGAGCAATAGCATATCGAGTGGATCTCGAACTCTTCAAGTTCTTAGTCTGAATAGCTGTAAGAGCTTTTTGATCAGTTTCTAGAATGAAATGTGCGCCCAGGAGGAATCTCTGTAGTTTGAGAATTGACCAAACCATAGCCAACAACTCACGGTCTAAAACCGAGTAGTTCCTCTCTGCCGCATTTAGTTTTCTAGAAATGTACATAACAGGATGCAGAGTTTCAGCATATTCCTGCATAAGTGCTGCTCCGATCCCGGTGGATGAAGCATCACTTCGAAGAACAAAAGTCCTATCAAGAGTAGGTAATCTTAGGATGGGAGGAGAAGAAAATATTTTCTTGATCTGGTCTAAGGAAGATTGACATTCCTGAGACCAACGAACCAGATTAGGCGACCCTTTCTTCAACAAAGTTGAGAGAGGTGCCATGATTCGGGATGAATCTCCCATAGAATTGAATTAAACCCAAGAGACTACGGACTTGTTTCTTCGTTTTAGGTACAGAGATGTTCAATATTTTCGAAGTATTGTGGTCTTCTGTCTTCAAGAGACCATGACCAACACGATGACCCAGAAAACAGATTTCACCAAAACCAATATAGGCTTTAGAGGGTTTTGCTGTCAAATTAAACTCACGTAGAGTGGACAGTAGGTCATATAAACCCAAATAGTGATCTTCCCAGGAATCACTGAAGAGACAGATATCATCTAAGTATGCGATGACATCTGAACGATGAGAAAGAATTCGACGCATCATGCGAACGAAAGTAGCAGGGGCGTTCATAAGACCGAAAGGCATAACATTCCATTGAAATAGACCCCTAGGTGTTGAGAACGCAGTAAGAGGTTTGGCATGATCTGCTAAAGGCACTTGCCAATAGCCTTTAGACAAGTCAAGTTTAGTGAAGAATCTAGAATTAGAAAGTCTAATAAGTAGATCTTCTAGTAAAGGCATTGGTTCAGCATCGAACTTTGTGACTTGATTTAATTTGCGATAATCAACGCAAATTCGTATGTTCTTATCTTTCTTCCGAACAATAACCATGGAAGAAGAATATGGTGGGAGTAGATGGTTCAATTATGTTTAATTGAATCATTTCATCCAATTCCTTTTCCACTTGAGACTGAAAGTGTATAGGGATAGGATAAGGTCTAACCCTAATAGGATTATTGTCGGTAAGAGTTATGTCATGTTCTATGACATGCGTGTGACCAGGGATGTCGGTTAGAACATCCTTAAATGTATGTAACATCGACGAGACTTGACGATGTTCATCAACAGAAAGATTAGGAGCAATGGAGACATCTTTCCAAGATTCCATGGAATGTAGTGGAACCACTGGAAGAGGGAGATTAACATCAGAAAAAACAGATTCCTCATCCTGTATGACAGACAGGGATGAGTAATGACCATGAGGTACAGAAGATTCGTCCGTTGCCTGGAAAATAGGCAGCAAATAGTCTGGACGCTCATGAAATTCCGTCAGCATGTTGATATGGAAAGTTTTATGCTTTCCATCTATATCGACCACATAGTCAACATCGGAAATTCGTGAGACTATTGCATATGGACCTTTCCATGCAATCAGAAGTCTATTTTCCCTACTGGGGAGTAGGACGAATGCTTTGTCACCTGGACAAAGTTGTCGTAGACATCTGTTCTTGTTAGCAAACTGCCTTGCTTTTTCTTTAGCAATTTCTGATGAAGCAGTTGCTAGTTTGCATGCCTCACTGATCTTTTGCCTAAGAGCAATGACATACTCATATGAGGATTGAGTGTCATCACTAATATCATCGGCAGTGATGAGATCGTGTAACAAAGACATAGGGCCGCGCGGACGCGCGCCAAAGACAAGTTCAAAGGGAGAAAATCCTGTGTGTTCGTTTGGGACCTCTCTATAGGCAAAGAGAGCCGCGGGTAAAACCCTGTCCCAATCTTGAGGATGATCTTCAGTTATCTTACCAAGTAAAGTCTTGAGCGTTCTATTCAGACGCTCAACTAACCCATTAGACATAGGATGATAGATGCTACTGAGAGATCTTTTAATGTGTAAGGTAGACATTACTTGAGACATAGTATCAGATATGAGTTGAGTGCCATGGTCTGACAGTATTTCTCTGGGGAACCCCAAGCGAGAAAATATCAGCCAAAGAGCATCTGCGATATCTGTAGTAGATATGCTCTTTAGAGGGATAGCCTCTGGCCAACGTGTGCACATATCGACACATGTAAGGATAAACTGATGTCCTCTGGCCGACTTTATCTTAAAAGGGCCAATAATATCTATGGCCATTTTCTGAAATGGCCGAATAGGGATGTCAGCAGCCTGGATAGGCGCAGCATGTCGTGGTCCTCTAGATTTGACCTCCTGACATACCTGACATGATCGGCAGTATATACGAATGTCCTTGTTAACAAAGGGCCAAAAGAAAGCCGCAAGGACTCTCGACTTTGTACGGGAAAATCCCATGTGTCCAGCACATTGCGAGTCATGAGCATGTTGCAATATTTGCACTCTCATACTCTTGGGAACAAGAATTTGCGAATGTGCTGACGTAGCCGAGTCTTGTACCATACGTACAAGTACGCCGTTTTTCATAGCTATCCAAGATTTTCTTTGTGTATCCTTATTTGGATCACCTTTCTTCGCAAGAATGAAGAATTTTTGTAAAGAAGGATCTTCTTCTTGTAATTTTATGAACGAGTCACGAGAAATAACCAAGTGACTATCTTGGCTATGAACTTCATTATCACTATCCAATGAAGTTTGCGGTGTTTGTAGAGCTTGTGCTCTTGTAACCACTGCATTGGTAGCTTGCATATTATGATCTTCCCAAGCAGCAATCTGCTGTGGGGTACATTCCCTAACTCCGTGGATACGACCAATAATAAGGTCCGCAATAGGATTAGGTAAGAGACAGGCGTGCACATCTCCCGTAAAGAAAGGAGTGGCAATGTGAATTACAGCAGTAGGATATTTCTCTAGAGTGCCGCCAAATGTGACACATTTGATAACCCTTCCTGTAGCACAGGATGGATCTACCAGCGATTGTCTGACACCAATAGTGGTGCATCCGGAATCGAAAAGTAGTGAGACCGGAGTATTATTAACAAGACCCTTATGTAGGATTAGAGAACCTCTCCCGTCATGCGCAACTGCAGCAGGCAGAGCGGGAAGAGGGTGACCACAACTCAAAGTAGTTATTGTAGTCGGTTCGAACAAAGTACTGCATTGGGGGCATTTGTTTGCTCTCCCAAAGTCAAAAGCGGAGCAAGTGACAGCGTCAGAGGTTTTATTATCAACAACCTGATTACAGGCTCCCTGAGATTCTTGTTATGCAGAGTTAGCCTGCTGATATCTCTTTTTTTGTATTGAGATCTACCGAGACTATTATTACCTCTGAAGTTATCAGAGTTATTATTATCTCTGAAGTTATTAGAATCTCTATTATAACTGTTATCTTGTTTTGAACTACAGTTTCCATGATTATTATCATGTCCACATTGATGTGAACATCTATTTGTTTGGTTTTGAGGTCTACGCGAGGAAAAGCCTTTATTACCATATCCTCTTCTGAAATGCCTAAAATTATTAGGTTGGAAGTAACGAGGACTGTCAGCTCGTCTCCAATTCTTCGAAGAAGAATCACCCTGAAATTGATTTCCATAATTTTGACCGTAACTACGGTTACTTTTCCTATCAAAATTTTGTTGGAATCTATGACTAGAGTTTTGACCATAAGGTGCTGCCGAAGCAACCGGCAGACCTTCTTTTACTTTAGAGTTACCAATGGTTACGTGAGGATGCGCAGTTATATACTGGCAACAGAAATCTTCCATTTCTTTTATTGTTTTAGGTTTACGTTCATGAAGGAAAGCAAGGAAAGACTCATTGACAGAAGACATGACTTTGTCTCTAAGTATTAAGTCCATAAGTCCTTCATAAGTATGTTCTGTCTTAGACAGCTCCACCCAACGTGAAAAAGTAAGACGTATCTTTGAAATGAATTCAGAGAATTGCACTCCAGTTTCTGGCAACATATTTTTAAATTGAAGATGATAGCCGTCTTCGTCAAGTTGGTATTTCTTTAACAATATAGCCCTGACAACCTCATAGTTGTTCTTGTCAGGCTCATCTACCATGCTTAACATAATCAAAGCATCATGATGATGATAGGAAACTCTTTACAGAGCGATACAACAGGAAGCAATCTGATCATCAGAAGAAGTCCCCCCGTCCGACAAGTTTTTCGGCCCTATATACTCCTTTACACTCTAAGGGGGGCGGGCCCACTTGGGTCATGACTCCCAAGCGTCTCAGCTTCCTGTTGTCTTGCATCGAAAATGAACCCATTTCACTTATGGTAGCAACTTTAAATTCCACAACTCCGCCAGCCGTGGAGGCAATTGTGAAAGTAACAAGGAGAAGACAAATTATTCAGTTCGTTCCGTCGCACACACTGAGACACCAGCGCGAAGTCAACGAGTCGCCACTGCGCGTTCCCCACTGGACTTTTGATACTGACACCCCTTATAGTATACACCGCTTGTCGCCCCTGAGTCGCAGCCCGTTCACTAGTCCACCACAAACCTCAGCGTATTGTGGACTTAGAAAAATTCCTGGTGTTTTCTGTACCGCAGCGTTTATTGTTACGATCTCCATTCCCCATTGCGGTTGTTCCACAGCCAGCCTGATGCCTTTTCGGCAGTTTCACTAAGCCTCTTCAGGGCCCTTGTTCTCGACTGTCCCCTCAGCCCCAACAGTTTCAATAGATCATACACTGATGCAGCCACAAGCCCTCTTGCGCCCACTTCAACAGCCATGACCCTTGCAGTGAACCCATCGTGTCTCAGATCCGCGGCCAGATCACTATACTTGGCCGCTTTGAACGAATGTTGCTCATCTAATCTGGATTCAAATGGCACTGTCAGTTCAATCAGTATGACCTGAAGCGTTGCTGCAGAATGAAGCACTATATCCGGCCGTCTCCGCGATTTTCTGATACTCTCTGGATATGCCCCTCGTCCAGGTAGGTCTACCGCCATCTCCCAATCATTTGCACAATCAAGAAGAGATGGTAAACCGCTACCAGGTTTATTCGGTTTGGGGTGTGCTGACTTTCCTGCCCTCAGAAAGTATGTGTTTGCGGTGTCTGGCCGGACTTTGCTATTCGCCTTCATTCTTGCCAGATCTATTGTCGCAGCAAGCTCATTTAGCACTTTGTTATGGCGCCAAGTGTATCGCCCTTGCCCTAATGACACCTTACACGCTGAGAGCACGTGTTCAAGTGTCTGCCTCCCCTGGCACAGGGGGCACTGCTCATCATCCGACTTTCCCCATTTCACAAGGTTGGTGGCCGACGGCAGCAGGTCATACAGTGATCTGACAACGAAGCTGAGCCTAAGAGGTGCCATATGCCATATATCATTCCATGTCAAGGACCTCTGCAGGGCTCCTTCCCATGTAGTCCATTGGCCTTGTTGGACCTGCTGCACTGCTTTTTGCAACCTCTTATCATTCTCAGCTTCTCGTATCTCCTGAACTACCATGTCTCTGCGCTCCCTGCTTGATGCCTTGGACCACCAGCGGATGTCTCCATGACCAAACCCCCGTCTATTCGTTTGTGTGTATCCGATTACCTCCCTCAGTTTGAGTGACTCTTGGGCAGCATCAACAGCTTCTTCCACTTTCCACTTCCTTCCCGTTTTCAGTGTGGGCTGAATGGACTTAACCACGTCATCAGCTGACTCGCGTAGCATCATTGCAAGCCTTGCCTTTCCAACTTTGTACTCTTCAACAACTGACTTGAAAGGAAGCAGAAGTTTTGACTTTTTGCAGTACAGTGCTACATCTGACAGACCTGGTGGTACTCCTAGCCATTTTCTCATGAACTTGTTGACCTTCTTCTCTATGGCTTCCACTGTACTTGTGCTTATTTCATATATAAGCAGTGGCCACAGCAACTTTGGTATCAACATGAACTGGAGGCACCACAGTTTGAACTTCCCCAGGAGTCTGCTTTGGTCTATGATCTGTAGCCCTCTGTCTGCCATTTCTATTGTCTGTTGCACTGCCTTTGAGTCTTTTAATGAGGCATCGTACACCCTGCCAAGACTTTTAACAGGTTCCTCAATGACAGTAGGGATTCTTTGGTTGGAAACCGTGAATATGACCTCTGCTATCTTCCCTTTCCTGACTGATAGGCTTCTCGACTTCTTGGGTTTGAAGCTCATTCTGCACCAGCTGACTAGTTCATCCAGGCGTGCTAACATCCTCCGGGCCTGATGTTCATCTGATGTCAGAATTGTTGTGTCATCCATGAATGCTTTGAGCGGTGGCATGAGACACATTCCACCGAGCTTTGGACCTATAGCCATTCCTTCAGCCGCATTGAGGATTACCTGCATAGCCATCACGAATAGTATCGGAGAGATGGTACATCCCATCGCAATTCCAACTTCAAGGCCAATCCACTTCGTTGTGTACTCTCTGGTTGAAAATCTGACAGCAAACCCTGCGAAATACAGCTTCAGCATTGCTGCAATCTCTTGTGGAACATGATACATTTCTAGGGCCTGCCACAACATCTGGTGTGGAACGGATCCATAAGAATTCGCTAAATCCAACCAGATTACATGGAGGTTTGTTCTGTCAGACTTTGCCTTTTGGATTGCTTCCCATATCATTGTGGCATGCTCTAGACATCCTGGTGTACCTGGGATACCTCCTTTCTGAATGGTAGTGTCAATGTACCCATTTGCCAGGAGGTATGTAGTGAGTCTTTTCGCCATCACTGAGAAGAATATCTTCCCTTCCACATTGAGTAGTGAGATTGGCCTGAACTGACTGATGTCTGTGGAATTTTGCTCCTTCGGGATGTAGACTCCGTTCGCCTTTCTCCATTCCTTGCTTACAAGCTGGGTTTTCCACGCACTCTTCAGTAAACGAAGCAGTCGTTTGAGCACCTCAGGGCATCTCTTATACACCACATATGGAACACCATTAGGACCTGGAGCTGACTTGCATCGAGCTTTCTGGACAATGCTTTCTACCTCTTGCACCGTTGGGGGCTTGGTGTTAAATTCAGCTCCTGGCTTACTCGGCCATTTAAGGCCTGTCATGCTGCTGAGCGGCTCATCTTTGCGACCATCTGAATATGTCATTCCAAGGTGTTCTTCCAGGTCTTCTTTCCTGATGTTTAGCGTACCCGACCGTGGCTGTTCAAACAGTTCTTTGGCAAACTTGAAGGGCTCCCTGAAGAATCTTTCCCTATCCATTCGAGTCTTCCTTTTCTTCCTGCACAACCTTTCTGCTCTACAAAGGGCATTATGTTGGCCTTTCAGGTGCTCCCAAACCTGTCGTAACCCTTCCTTCTCTGCGGCAACTGCGTTTTTGAACAGTTTTCGGGCATGCTTCTTCTGTTTTCTGATTTCTTCTATTTTAATTTGTCTTCTGCTTTTTCGTGGTGGGTTACTTCCCCTTGCCTCCCTCACTCCGAACACTCTGCGACAGTGCAGATATATTATGTCTCCGAAGATTTCCAGCTTCTTCTCCAAAGTTATCTGCTTCAGGTTGTTATCCAACTCTTTTGCCAGGGCTTCGTCCAGCTGTTCCCAAAGCCCTTTTGCACTGGCGGGTGGAAACTTGATTGCATCTCTCTTCCCGTCCAAGAAGTGTGTGAGATCATCATCAGGCAGATCAACTTGAATGTACTCAGCACTGTGGATTGACTCCTGGCTGCGTTCTTCTAACGTCTTATCCGTCGAGACAGAACGCTGTTGATCTCCCCCTGATGACCTCCCACACCCCTTTTTCGTTCTGTGGATTTTCATTCCTCTCACATCTAAGTATCTTAGACAAATGATAAACATGCAATGATTTCTCTATGTTATGTACTTTACATGAAGTTTCAAATCTGTCCAGATAGAATGTTATATCGTCGATGGAAGCATTGAATTTTGGTAGATTAAGCTTGAAAGTGCTTGCATTAGTCTTATCTGAGACCTTATTTGCATCATTAGCATTACCCATGTTCATCACCTTTAATTTCTCAACTTCCAAAGCTAAGAGTTTTTCTTCATGCTGCATTTTTGCTTTTCTCTCCTCAGCTTCAACCTTTAACTTTTCTATTTCAAGTTTTTTAATTTCAGACTCTTTTTCAAGTCTTTTCTCTTCAGTTTTTGCTTCTGCTTCTCTTTGTAGCTTTTTCTCTTCAGCTTCTGCTTCTCTTTTTTGTTTTTCCATTTCCATTTGGAATCTCTTTTCATCCACTTGCATCTGCAGTTTTAAATTCTCAGCTTCTATTTTCTTTTGTTCAGTTTGCTCCTTCATTATCTTTTCTTCTGACTTCAATGCCTTGGCATATTGAGAAGTCGCAAATTCTTCTAACTTATCACCAGTCTTCCCAAGCAATTTACCCTGCTCAATAAAGTGCTCAAGTGTAGACATGATGAGTAATAATGTGAGTCCACAACCTGAAATAATTAATTATCTTATTTCAAATTTAATTATAACAAGTCTTAAATGAAGCACTTGCTTACTCACAACACTATATTATTATCCCAATCTTTGTGGGAAACAAGTCTTAACTCAAAGAACTTGTGTATAGACCTTCTTGAAATATCATCAATCAACTGTTGATCATAGGTGCACTTCCCATTCAATAGTGCACAATACTATTCATCATTTAATATCATCAGTGTAGTAGTAGTGCATCAGCATAATCCATTATTCAAATCTGAATAAATTACCATAAGTAATATTATTCATCAATTATTTATCATCAGTGTAGTAGTAGTGCATCAGCATAATCCATTATTCAATTACCATAAGTGTAACCAATGACTATGTAAACACAACTACAATGTAAACATCAACCATGTAAACACTAACAATGTAAACATTAACAATGTAAACAATTAACAATGTAAACAATACCAATGTAAACAATAACAAAGGTTTAGCAACAATACGAAAACATTCGCAGAAATCAACAAAAAATAAAGCGAAAAGTAAAGAAATATCACAAAAAATGTGATGATATCTGCGAGAAGATAATACAAATACACGACACCACAGTGTATAGATATAAATGGTGTATGAAACTAAACAATAGGAAAGAGTAGGCTAGCAAATACAAATAAATCAAAACAAAACTAAAGAGTGCGAAAAATAACGAAAACAATACTAACACATATCATCACAACTAACAAAAAATAGCAACAGAAGTCGCTTTGCAAATTCCAGTATCGGAAATTTGCACACCCTACAGAAAACGCACACGATAGACAACCTCTATGACGTGGTATGATCTAAGGGAGACACCGCCCAACCGAAACCCGCAAGAACATAAACATATAAATATAAATACACAAATAACATATAAACATATAACATATAACAATATGACAAATAAATGAGATGTAACCCAGAAGACTCAGTAGAAGTATAAGGGCACAGTTCACGAACAAACAGTCCACTTAACTTATGGAACTCCAATCGTCAGCCACAGCAGAAAAAACAGATGACAGCCAGCGTCCTAAGGGATGGAAATCCAACGATGACGGTACATCTGAACTGCTCCAACTGCCACGACGATGGTACTAGAGCTTCTTGACTGATTAAGTAGTGTTGTTTCGGCACTTGACCTTCTGAATCCTATAGTAAATATGTTTGAATTCGGTACTTGGCCTTCTGAAAACGAACTCGAAACAACCGGCACTTGACCTTCATACAACGACAGCAACTTGGCACCTTGACAGCAGCGACTGGCTTCACTTGAGTTAAGTTGATGGAGCTATAAATGATGTGTCTTGGTGGAGGGTTATCGCCCTCGGACACCTGAGGCAAGTTTATGTGTGTGCCGTGTTTATGAAGTCAAGTATCAGATAGGGACGTCACATCAATTCATAAACGTATAAAGTCAATAAATCGTTGAACAGCAAGTGATGTTGTTGGTAACATATAATATACGCCACAACGACGAGATACATGAAGATAATTATGCAGTAACATCACTGGTATAGAACAATAGTCATTACATCATCGACGTAGTCAATACAGCAGGAACAGCAGACAGCATCAATAATAATGGTACATTATATGCCTTCTTAGGATATCATAAACAGCTGTGCATGTAGTCAGGTGGTAAGCTTTCCCTTTCCATCATAGCTAGTAGATATTAAATGGGAGATTAAATCTAGTCTCCTATATTCGACCTCAACAAGACAGGCATGTCTTCTGAGCGTCATATTATCGTCCTCTATGTTCCTTAAACAACAAAGGTATCAAACCTAGATCCATCAATAAACTTCAGGAAGCAAAGGGTCCTTAGGACATGCATCAATCGATGCGTGACAATATAAGTGGATCGTGAGCTGAGCGAACTTGTCATATCATAGACTCTTCAACAAGGCAGGCTAGGCAAAAATGTCAACATCACAAGATGGCGATAAAGTTACTCAGAAAAATTCAATTACCTGTTCATCAGGAATTAAATCACATAAATCACATAGGCCTCCAGGCACTTTGAATAGCATAGAGATATATCATCTCAAAGAAGGAACAACAATGATAAGGACTCTTTCCTGAATAATATAAGCGAAGACGCCAGCACAAAGCTACGTCTCGCTTCACCAGCAATTCTGCCCAGTCTCTCAATGTCGGGGCGGAACCCGTGCAAAAACGATCAAGACCAGACATGCGCAGACAAGCGCGACTCGAACGGTGTTCAGCCAACTTACGAACCAAAGAATATTCTGGACAACAATCGTACAGATTCGAACCTAATAAGGAAATGAATCTTGAAACATTGCGATTGCCAACTGTTTCTAAGAACTGACGACCTGAGCGCTCCGTATATGGACATGACTCAAAATCGTTCGCACAAACTATCGGCAACTATCGTCACACGATTAGACAACTAGTAGAAATAAAAAAGTGACTACAATACATGAGTTATTTCCCATGCATTAGAAAATAAATACATAGTCGAAAAAACGTTGCAACAATCATCGCAACAGTCGGGTTTACAAGTGGTCGACAAATTCAACGACGAACATCATGATAATAATATGATCATAAGAATTGATCAACTGGCAAGTAAAACTCCGGAACCAGTGGCTAGACATCAATGACGACACATTTTATTTGTGGACGAATAACAGAAGATCATCAATATGGCATGTCAGATAAAGTACATCAATTACAATTGTCAATGTCCAATTTGACAGACCTCAACGACTGTCTACCGAAGTCCCAAGGACGTCAGGAGTATTATAATAAATATTTCGTGTACGTTTCCTATTCGACTTTTCTAAATATTCAATAATGCCGGATATCTTCACTGGAAGGTTCATCAGTGTAATAATACAATAGTTATTCCAGTAGCAGACCTGGTCTCACAAGCGGCAGGCCATGAAGAGGCATGCCGAAGCCCTACCACGATCTTGCTGGAGATTCATAACTGGTATCATATCAAGATACTGGATACAAACGAAACGAGCCAGAATTGGCAATGGCTAACACTTCATATAGAAAGGTAGCATCATAAATACAACATGAAGTCTTCCCACGACATGGGGAAAGACTCTCAATCAACTATGCTGGAAGACAACCGTCTTCGATCACCGGCTATTTTCATCTCCCAGCGTCAGCGCTATTAGGCGACAATCAATACATCGCACCAAGTTGTGCTCTTTAGTGCAACAATTGATACGTAATTAATTAAACATATATTGACTCAGTTGCGCACACATAGTGCATCTATCACAGTTAGACTGGCATCTAGCTATGTTAAGTCTCGCAAACTTAACCCCTATGCGAAAAACGACTTAACAATTGGTCGAACCTCCACACCTTCAGAAATAAGAGGAATGGTCGAACCTTTACACCATCAGAAATAAGAGGAATGTTCGACCCTCTACACCCTCAGAAATAAGAGGAATGGGCGAACCTCTACACCTTCAGAAATAAGCGGAATGGGCGAACCTCTACACCATCAGAAATAAGCGGAATAGGCGAACCTCTACACCTTCAGAAATAAGAGAAATAGCAAACCTCTATACCTTCAGGTAAAAGAGGAATGAAAGCCCAGTTTAAATGCTGGAATGTAACCAAGAAGGACCAAAGATTCCATAGTGATTTAAGACAATCGGTTTGAGGGCATGTCCGGACACCACAGACGGATCACTTGTTTGTCTTAATATATGATTGCATTTCACCCTGCGAGCCATTGTGCTGTCTGGGAAACCCCTACATCCAACGAAAGAAGAGGTAACTATTGGAAGGAAAGAAATAAAGAGAGAAAGTATTACTTATAGAACGAATTGTTTCAGGTGGTTAGATTACAGAAAAGTTAGTGACAGCGAATTTATACGAGAAAGATTAAAGATGACTTTCAATTCTTATGTCGCACCCTGGGACCGAGGACGCAGCAAACGAGATGAATGCAGTCAGCGACTCATAGCTATACTGCCTGCGTCAGGGTCAGCGAACCAGAGCTTACCAAGACCCTACTCCACCTCAAAGTGGTGATCCTAGAAACAGGCTGCATGTAGAATGTCACTGGTTCTGTAGAATGTAAAGTCCACTGTAGTGTACTGAGTTGATGATACCAGGCATGCTCCAGTCTACCCAGCTGTAAATGGGTAACTCACTCTAGTCCTGAGTTAGGGAAGGCAAAGACAGCAAGGCAGTGTCTGCTATGGGATTACTGTCAAGTAATCGTTCCTCAGGTGGTACTGGTGGTCATCAATGTAAAGGGTAGAGTATTCTTCCCGCTCGTTACACATGAGACAGGCAAGTACAACAAAGGTCAACTCAACCGACGCAGGATTGTATATGTATGGAGTGAGAGTGGAAAACACGCGAATGGTGTACTGTTCGATGTAGTTGACACTTGATACTATTTCACTCACACTCTTAGGCAAGTCAAAAATGTTAGGAACCGCTGTTGACGTTTTCTATGCTTTTAATAATGACGCACACACTTGGACAGCACGGAATACAGTCATGAGTATGTTGACATAGCAAATCATTAGGTAGCAGAATAGTAGTACATTTCATGCAGCATTCAATATAATAAAGTCATTCAGTTTTCTGGCGTACTGTTGCCGTATCCCCTAACTGACTGAACGCATCAGTGGGTATGTGTATGTAACCATACAAAGGGTTCACTGGAGGAACCTTTCCCTTGTCTAAGTTCTCCAGCTGTATATGTCAAATATTTAAATAACAAAGTTAAACCACAGTAGGGGTTTTCATCTTAATGAGATCTCCGTGCCACTGTCTGAATAGTAAGATTCATGATCCGTTCTTTGGACAGTGATCCATAATGCTGACAGGAATACAAAATGACCTCCTTCCCTGAGTTTTCGCTCACTCGCCCAGCAGAAGGATAATTATTAGCCACAGTTAATTCATAACTTGAATATATAGGATTTCCTATAGTTTCCATACAGTCCCTTAGTCCGAAGGTTGCTTCACAAAGACATAAGCGCTGATGGAACCTGTCATCTTCATCAATCTATATTAAAGCGACCAACGATGCTCGAAAATACGATGTTTCATCTAGGTCTAACCATAAGGAGATCATCAAAGGAAAAACGGGTCTGGCTTTACCTGGAGTCCGAATTCAAACATAATGAAATACATGAGAAGAGTCTCTGACATCACACACTTGCAGAGACATTCCTTCCTTATGGAAAAATCATCCATAAATCACGTTAAACCTTTAACAGGACCAGCCCTTACAAAATACACAACCGGCCATTACGACCGTCTTCTTCGGAACTCACTACAACTCTCTAGGACAACGGATACCTCCGCCAGAGTTCGCTATAGTCCGACCTTAGCATACGAAGATATACAATATAAAACTAAATCTTCTTGTACTAGACAGGTAATACATATAAATTCAGGCCATTAACATATTGAACAAGATCAATCTATTTTCTGGCCCTAACAAACGAGAACTGACATGACGTCAATATTCATACGCCGAATCAAACGTATAAATCAATCATGGATTATCTCGTTTTCCCCAAGGGAAGCATTTTCGTACACAAATAAATTATTAAATATACATATCGTATTTTTGTAATCTGTGCATTCAAAAATATGTATGCAACACTGCATCACTGCAGTCTGGCTAAGAGAGTAGGGATCGAAGAGGGAAGGCAAACCCGGTCCCAAAATAATGTCGTGCTGAAGTCGGATGTGTCGTCCGAAAGTCGCAAATATCGCAGTCCGCTGTAAACAGACACAACGCAACCAACGTCCTTTTCAGGACGAACGAGGAAGAAGAAGAATGACAGAACCGACACAATTGTTTGACCGACGAGACCACTTCTGATGATCAGAATACCCTTTGCTGTAATGCTCTGTATAAAGTTACCTCTAATCATGTGGTGAATAAATATAAAAAACACATATTGTTTCTATTTGTCATCGTTCTTTTTTTGCTCTTCTTACGGAGCATGGATCAATCACCATAGCGGATCCCCTGGCAAGAAGCCTGCACCAATCATTGACATGCTCCTGGAGCAGTGATTTCTCTGGCAATCTGGTTTACATGATGAGGTTGCCGGCATCATATACAACCTCATATTAGTTGTCTTTTTTTTTAAATAAAGTTTTGCCTCGTTTTGGCGAGGCCAGTCCCGTTCAACCTAGTCGGTTATATTAGGGCGCATGTCCAAACATAAAAGACCCTTTTGTCTGGGGTTTATACAGCTATTTGTTGTCTTGTGCAACACGCCTAAGTTTTAAGTAGTTCTACTTTTTCTGTGTATCTTCAGAGACCCCTGGTAACGACAGGCGGGATGCTTGTGGCATATTTACAAATATCAATGCCTTCATCTTACTGATAACAAGCAGGTCACACATTTCTATAAAATCTTTGGCCTCAGCTTTACGTCTGTCTTCTACCCTCTGTCTATTAAACCCTTCCTTTATTCTACCTTCTCCGCGCCCTCTTGTAGATAGTTCAACCAAAAAATTCCGAGCCATTAAAAATACCGCGATCCTAAACATAACATATACGGACAGCTCCCTCGCCTCAGATATCCGAAACCACTTAAAAGGTTTCGACTTAAGTTGCCCAGCTTCAGCGAGTCACAATGGACCAAACTCTCCAGTATCTAATTACCCGTCCATCAGGTTTTCCGGGCAGGGTAAAAACTGTTATCAGTGATCTGAACATAATCACGGAGGGCCAGGGGAATCCTCAGAAAAAGATATAAAAAAATATTTAATAAAAATAGAAAATAGTTTCCGTACTGACAGCCGCATTAAATCAGACGAGAAAGCGAAGTGGTCGTTGAGTTAAACTGCTGGTTGGTCTTTCATTAAGATGGATGCGGAGAACACGTTAATAGAGAGTTCGTGACTGGCGTTACTTTTATTATCAAGCAGTGAGTAATTAATCTCAAGTTGTGCCCGGGGGGTGTAGGAGGAGACAAAGAATGTGCCTATTGCTTCCTCAGGCATGTGGGGGTAAGAAGCCCGTGGGGGTAAGAAGCCAGGTTCTGCATGGGGCTGGCGCTCTTGTCATTAAAAAAAAAAAAAAAAAAACGAAAAATTAGAGGCGACCGCTTTAAGAGCACTTAATGACGACCAACTTCTTGGTGGCTCCTTGCTCCATTGGGAGCAATAAAAAAGTAAATTGAGATGTTAATTAATGAAACAAAATTTCAGTACGTTGGCTTTTCTTCACTTCTCCCCGTGTCATTTTTGACGCGTTGCTCCATAGCTTTTTTGTTGTTGCGGGTTTTGCCTTCTTCTGGCGAGGCCCGTACCTTTCGACCTAAACATGTCATTTGGTTATATCGGAGAGCAATTTGCCATTCAAAAGTAAGTGAACTCTGTTAACTGAACCGTTGTGTTGATAAACTCTAAGCCCTGAATAGGACTATTAGTGTTTATCAGCTAGCATAACGTAGCTCTGAAAAGAACTAATCTGTAAAAGAACTGCTTGCCCGATCAGCGTTGATAGATGCTAAGTCCTGAAAAGGACAAACATTATATATCTGCTAGCATAGTAAAGCCCTGAAAAGGACTTGTCCCGAAAAGGACTGCCAGCTACGCCAACGTTGCCCGTATCTCCTCGGTGTTCAGGGAATGTAGAAACGCTCCATAGCTATAAACATCAAGGTAAATGACCACATGAGAATTTGTGCAGTCTTGAGGACAAGCTGCAGAAAAAGTACAACATACTTATTTCGCACCATGTTTTGGCTGGTGAGATACTCGTTACAACCATAATCAGGATCATCGTCAGAGATGAGCAAAAATCAGTTTGCAAAAATATCGAGATTTAGTTTTGCAGATGTAAAATATAAAAATATGCCCGCCTGATTGGCGCACTTCTCAGAGGCGAAATATAAAAACACGGGATAATGAACTGGGATCGCAGTTCTTGCCTCTATTGCATATATCTGAGATGTCGATTCACTGGAAGGGAAATATTTAGAAACAAGATGTCTGAATGAAACACACAATTCTCCATCGTTATATTAGCTTCCGTCTTTCACCAGGAGCTTTATCGCAATTTCTCTTTCTGTTCTGAAGCTCAATTCTTCCAGGAGATTTTAAACATCTTTCACTGATAAATCAAGAACCGCCGATTAGTTCTTCTGTAAAGATCCCTGGCATGTTTACTGACCCGCACGTGAGCAAGGCAATTAATACTTTCCCTCGCTCACTTTCTCAATATGCACGTGAGCATTGGTCACAAACCGGGCACCCACACGTATCAGACCTTGTTATTGAAGCGTCACCCGCCAACGGGTTCTTCATTCAATTTAATCAACGCTATCTCTCACAGTAGCCGTCCTGAAGGCATATCCAAATGACGAGGACTGCTGTTGCGATCAATGAGCAGAAATGTAGTAATTCTTCTTGTCTCTCCAAATACCAGTGCCGCATGTGTGTCAACATCCCCCTGGTCATCATTGTTTTGGCAGACGTGATCTTGTCAGCTGGATGTTCAGGGGTAATGAACGTTATTAAAAAGATAAAGAAAGCAACGATTGTGGCGGTGTTTATTAACTTTTTCTTTCAAATTACTCCAAGGGGGTCAGAGAAAATAGGTAGTGTACGGGGATTTACTGGGATAAAGAATAAAGAAACGGTCCTGTTTACGACAAAAAGTTCTTCGCAGGGTGATAAGGGTGGATTTAGGCTAAATGATAATGGTGCGCCACAATGCCAGGTACGTTAGCTCCGTATAAGATTGACGACCACTTGCCACCCCTATCGACACCTGGTATTAAAGTGCAAGATGTAGGTGTCTTCTCTGATTTTAGGATGTTGCTATGTATGTGGTAGTAGAACAGTTCACAGGGTATAACACAGGCAACATGATGTGTAGAGTCATAGAAATGGTAACTTCGTTGTATAATTTTTTCCATTTATTGCACGCCACAAAACAGTCAGGATATTTATATCATCAACATAGTTCAACGAGTTCAGCATTCAAAATCATAGAGTTCTAGTTCGTGAAGCTGTATAAATAATATATATAAATTCTGCAACAGTGTCAGCTGCAGATCATCACTGTTCATGGACAATAATAAATATTCCCTTTCTGATGCTAGCAGATCAGATGTATACAATCAGTCCGTTTACTGTCTGCACGTGAATAGCATACATGGATTACAGGTCAGCTCGACCTTTATAATGTTTCTAAGTCTAACCATCTGACTTGGACGTGATCTCTGATATAACGAATCCTGGAACACAGACAATAGTCTTGTTGGTCTAGAGCGACCCATATATATATAACTAGTTCAGGTATAAAGATACCGGTGACTTAATCCTAGTCAAAGTACCTCTCCATTTTGAATCACACAGGCGAGCAAAAAGGCGACAAAATGACGAACCTCTAGATGATAGCATAAAGTTCGATACAAGAGGAATTACCTTATTTCGGAAAATCAACCATGAACATATGCCTCCAGGCAGGCTTGAATAATACTGGGAAATAGTCTAGTTAGCTAACTAACTCACAAAGACAATGTATTTCCCTCAGAAAATCACAAGACGCAGGTCGCGTCTGCTCGCTACTTAGACCATTTCTAAACTCCCCGAGCTGGCCGGAACAACAAACGAAAACCAAGTCGAGACATGCGCAGAGCGACAATCTCTGAGTCGCCGTTCACAATAAGACGATTCTAAGAACATTCGAGATAAAAGTCTTACACAGCCGCGCCTTTTATGGTCATGAAAAGAAGCGTTAAGACAGGTTTTCAGACATCTACCATAGTTGACTGGTACTACCAAATAAGGAGATGTGGTCACGCTTCGTTCAAGAAATTATAGACCGAACGTGTCTCTATACAAGAGGAGGTAAACTCCTAAAAAATAGCAGTATCAATATTTCGGGTTCTGTCCCTTTGACTGTAAATATATATATAATATACATTTCAGTCAAAAAATGATCATACATACGAAAAATGTTTATACAAACGAAAAATAATAATGATCCGTGCGTAACATTACCGCACCCTCCCGGGAAAAAAAAAAAAATGAAACTTTTTTTTTTTTAAATCCTGGAGCCGGAAAAAAAAATCTAGGCTCCTAACGCACGTATGATGCGCGGATATATACCTAACAAATTAGCTCAACGCATGGAGCGACACTGAGATCATATCTCAGATCCTTAGAGAAAAAATTTATCTAAGTATACGCTTATATATTCCAGGAAGGTGCCACCAACACACGCCACAATGACGGCAACATCATAATGAAAATCAAATTATTCTCATACCAATATATGAAATTAAATATATTATTATGGTATCATACAATGTGTTGCAAATAGCGGTGTAATTTACTAATATACCGCACTATATTATTACATTATATAATGCAACAGTAATTAATAAGTAATACATGTGTTGATCTTCGTTGACATAAAACATTCAATAGAAGAAGATGTGGACATCATCCGCTCCCAATCTAGGACAGGACTTGATATCCTCAAAGTTCCACAATGGACATAAACTCGCAGACTTCAATGATGTGCTGCGAAAATATCAATAACACAAATCTTAAAGACAACTGGTAAATCTCCTAATACAATCCTGAAAATAATTTATTTAAATGTGGCCGAGTGATCTTTTGGCCCGTATATCACTAACTAAGCCTTCTTAGATAATTACATGGTACAATGTTATAAATTCCGCCCCAAAAAAGTGAGAAAAAAAATCTACTAACATGTCATTACAATATTGGCTTGTATATCAGGAAATATATATGACAGAAGAATCATGTGGAATCGTGTGGGCATCTGGACAGAATGTCTGCCATCACATTATCCGAACCACGGATAGCTCGAACCGAGAAATGAAATGGTTGAAGAGCTATGGCATAACGAGTGGACCTCGAGCTCTTCAAGTTTTTGCTCTGAATAGCAGTAAGCGCTTTCTGGTCGGTTTCCACAATTAAATGTGCGCCTAGAAGAAATCTTTGTAACTTCAGAATAGACCATACCATAGCCAATAACTCACGGTCTAAAACCGAGTAATTCTTTTCTGCAGCATTTAATTTCCTAGAGATATACATCACCGGATGCAGAGTATCAGAATACTCCTGCATTAGTGCTGCCCCAATCCCAGTTGACGAGGCGTCACTCCGAAGAACAAAAGTCTTCTCAATAGTAGGTAACCTAAGAATAGGTGGAGATGAAAATAGGGCTTTAACCTGGTCCAATGAGGATTGACATTCTTTAGACCAGCGGATCAGATTAGGCGACCCTTTCTTCAATAAAGTACAAAGCGGTGCCATAATGGAGGACAGATTCGGAATGAATCGTCCGTAGAATTGGATCAAACCTAATAGACTCCTTACTTGTTTCTTCGTCTTAGGGACCGAAATGTTAAGTATTTTTGAAACATTGTGGTCCTCTGTCTTTAAAAGACCACGACCAACACGATGACCTAGGAAAGAAATCTCACTAAATCCTATAAAGGCTTTAGAGGGTTTTGCAGTCAAGTTATACTCGCGAAGAGTGGACAGTAATTCGTATAAACCCAAATAGTGATCTTCCCAGGAGTCACTGAATAGACAGATATCATCTAGGTATGCTATGACATCTGTACGATATGCGAGAATTCGCCGCATCATGCGTACGAATGTAGCAGGTGCGTTCATAAGACCAAAAGGCATGAAATTCCATTGGAATAAACCCCTAGGTGTAGAAAAAGCTGTAAAAGGTTTGGCACGTTCAGTTAGCGGGACTTGCCAATAACCTTTAGACAAATCTAGTTTGGTAAAGAATCTAGAATTAGAAAGTTTATTGAGTAGCTCTTCTGTGGTGAAGTGGGATGTTATAAATATTTATAGGGGACTTAGTGTACTGATTGAGATCAGCTGTGAAGGTATCTATATCTATTAAAAGTAGTGTATTATAGATAACCTTACTTGCTACCACATATCTCTTTATCTCAGTCAGAATTATTCTGGAATAGTGTGATGCTACGTTATGTGTCTAGGGTATGAGTATGGTGAAGTGTAAGTCACAACAACAGACAGATAAACAATTTAATTTAATCCACTACTCTTAACAACACTGTGACACTCACATACATATAACACTCTATGAGAATAGCTTAAAGAAGTCACTAGTAACGTTTCAAATAACAATATGTATTCATTACTGGCATGAATGAATATGTGTCCTGATTCAACTACAAGGGAACCAGGAATCACAATCAATTTAAATTACAAGTTATGTACAGAATGTATTTAATATGAATATTGTAGTGACATATATTATTACCAATGTTCTATGTGTGTCAATTGTGTAGTGGTAAAATGAGGTAATACTGGTTTTGTTTTGTTCAAGCTCTGTTGGTATTTGTCATCATGACTTCAATAGTTTGTCTTTAGGGACCATTATTGTAGATGTTCACAGTTCCTGATTTTAAGACAAGTAAATTCCCCTCTTAATGTTAATTTTTATAAAGTTATTTCAAGATGAGGGGACATAATGTTGAGCTCAGCTGGCCAACTCTGCTTATCTTGAGTGATGGCGGCAGGAGAGGACTCCTCTGCTCGAATTCTCCTCTGGGCTCAGGAGACACCTCACTGATAGCTAAAAGGACCAAGGAGTATGCTGTCCGACACTGGATTCAGCAAATCTCTGACCAGATGCTGCTCAGTACCATCAAGACCACTGTCCCTGAAATCAAGAAGGATGTACCTTCTACTTCATAACTAATTTATATTCTCTTTTACACTGATCACAATACAGCACAAACATTGCGTTCAGAGCGTTAGGCCAACAGTCAGCTTCATTTGAAATACTTTATTCCAGTATTACCCTTCTTAATGGTTACTACGCCTCTGCACTTCCAGCATTATTTCTTTCTAGTCCATCATCCAGGTGTCAGTGTACTATTTGGCCATTCCATGCCGTTTTACTTCTCTCCGACACCCTCTGTTCAGGCTGGAGCATTATAGGCTTTACCTCACGTTTGCCACTGAACTACACATATATATACAGGCATAAATCAACAATTCACATTCAATTTTTCATTAAAAGATACTGAATGGTTCAAGCTTACCACAATTTCATGGAAATAAACACAGATACGTTGATTAGCAATGAATTCTGGCACAAACTGGCACAAATTCCGTTCTGCCTATGTTCCAGGCTTTTATTTTAGCAAAAATGTGAGCTGGCTTCAACGTACTGTCGCTTTATCAAGCTTATTTGAATTAGTGGTCTCGAACTAACGCTCCCAAGTGTGTATATCAGCGAGACTGGCCAATGAGCCACGTTTCGACAAGTGTTTGAAAAAATGTTATCTTTTCCCGTCTCCCCCAACAACCAAGATAGTATTTATAGCCCGACCAATCGTGGTTAGGCTTTCATTTGTTGCGCTCCAATCAATTTGGAGTTTACATGGTAGGCTATTTATGTAACGTAAGGTTTTTTCAAACACGTTATAAAAAAAAAATTTTATGAGCAGAAATGATTTTATGCTGTCAGGCACCCCCAATATTTTATTTTGGGTATAATTTATTAATTCCTGGACTATTTGCGTAACGTTTTACATATTATTTGTCAGCAAACCCTAAGGAACCCAAAAATACTAATTTAAAGGAGCTACGTGGCTGCGTTCAAAATATGCAATTTCTTCTATCTCCTGTTTAGAAGATGTGCTGTCTGGGTACTGTTATGTGTTCAAACGTAAACCCATATAATGTTGTCTTTTCTAATAAGAGTCTGTTATGATTTATAAACCTAACTCTGGGAAAGGGTAGTGTATTTTATCACTGTCCGTCTGAAAAAAAATTAGTGCATGTAGACTTACACGCGTGATGGTAGTAATTGTGTATCGCGCGAAGCGGGTTTAGTGTTCGGCTTTCTGCCTCTCCCTTCTCTTTTTATCCCTTTAGTCCATCTGTTCGTTCGTTTTGGTAACGCAGTATAATTAATGTTAGGGTTAATTTAGGTCATTACGCAGTACGTCTCAATGCTTTTCCAAGAAATACAGCACACGTTTCATTGAAGAAGGCGGGTAATAATACAGTAAGCTTTACTATCAACGTGAAAGCGTTACAATTTGCAGACGAAGCAGAAAACAAGGGGGATTTCGAGTACATTCTTTGTGATAGCACTGTCATTTTACCATTGCTCTTTTCTTTATTATATGTATTTATTAGGCTTTATATTTAATTGATAATTTATATATGTGGATTAGAATATTCCATGACACCTCCCCTCTTAAAACAGACATTATATGTCAGTCCTTTATTCTATATACACATAGAGAAATTTATTATTATTTCTGGGGTTTACGGTGATTCTCATCACACGGATGGCGGCTTAAAAAATCCGCTCCCAGATTGGTTTTTCCAGATATATATTCAATGCTAAAATTATATGGAGCCAGAAGCAAAGACCATCGGAGTAACCTAGAGTTCTCATGCTTAGCCTGTGCTAAAAACGATAAAGGTTTGTGGTCAGTTTGCAACTTAAATGCCTTCCCATATAGATAAATATTGAATTTCTTTATTGCCCATATTACTGCAAGACATTCTTTTTCGCTAGTTGAGTAGTTGATTTCAGCTTTATTCAACTTTCTGCTAGCATATGCCACTGGGCTTAATTCCCCATCCAATGCCTCTGATTTCTGTAGTAAAGTTGCACCTAGCCCAATATTACTTGCATCCGTCCTTACTATGAATTCTTGACTTAAGTCAGGTAATTTCAAAATGGGTTTACTTGTGAGCTTTTCCTTCAATTCTTGGTAAGTCATTTCACATTGTGGTGTCCATGTAATGCGATCTGGAAGTCCTTTACGTGTCAATTCCGTTAAAGGTGCACATATGGAATTAAAGTTTTTGATATACTTCTGGTAGAAACCACATAATGAGACAAAGGATCTCACGTCCTTCTTGGTTTGTGGTCTCGGGGCTTTCTGTAGTTTCTCTAAATTCTTTGGGTCAGGGGTCATGTTTCCCTGATAAACTGTGTGTCCCAAAAATTCCAATTCTTTACATCCAACGCAACATTTGGTTGGTCGGGCTGTTAAATTTGCCTCCCTAAGTCGATCAAACAGCATGTTCAGAGAGTCAATGTGTTCCTCAAATGTTTCTGTTGCTATAAGGATATCATCCATAAAATTTGTTATACAGGGATTATTCAGAGGATCCAATAATTTTCTCATCATTCTAGAGAAGACACTAGGCGCATTCTTCAATCCAAATGGCAATCTATTAAACTCATAGTGTCCTTCTGAGGTACTAAAAGCTAGGTATGGTCTAACCTCAGGCTTTACTGGAATCTGATAGTATCCTTTACTCAGATCCACTTTTGAGAAATATTTAGCTTTATTTAGTCTGGCAAACAGCTGATTTGTATCCGGCAATGGATCCACCTGTCCTTCTGTAATAGCATTCAGTCTCCTGTAATCTATACAGAGTCTATGTTCTCCAGAGGGCTTCCTTAAGAGTACAACACCGGAGCTATACGAAGACTCACTGTGCGAAATAATTCCTTCCTTCAATAGATAGTCTATCTCTTCCTTCAAAGCTTTTTCCTTAGCAAACGGAATCGAATATGGTTTCATACAGACAGGTGTGGAGTCTATTAATTTCATATCATATTCCAATAGGTTTGTATGCCCTGGTCGGTCTGTTAACACCTCTGCATGATTATTTAGAACCTGTTGCACTCTCTCTTTCTGAGTTTTCGTTAAATGTGTACTGATTTTCACCTGTGCTGCTGTCTCACAGGGGTGTAATGGATATTCAAATGATGAAAGTGGTTCCTTTTTCATCTCCATGGCGATGGACAAGGTCAACAAGTGTGTCTCTTCCTGATGTTCTCTTTCCAAATATTTCTTCAGGAGATTCACATGATAGATTTTTTCTTTCCCCTTCTTATCTATCTTATAATTTGTTCTAGACACCTTCTCTAGAACTGTATATGGACCCTGCCATCCAATTTGTAACTTATTCTGACTCCCGGGCAAAAGAAGCAGTACCTTCTCTCCCACAGCCAAATTTCTGTCTTTCGCCTTCCTGTTATAATAGGCAGCATGTTTCTTCCTGGCTTGTTTCAAATTTTCATTGGCAAGTTTCCAGCCAGTTTTTAACCGAGTGGTCAGCTCATTCACATACTGGTATGAAGATGTAATGTTTTCCTCTGCCTTTTCATCAGTCCACGTTCTTAACAAAGCTACATATGGACCTTTAATTGTGTGGACCTATTTGTCCATGCACCGGTATGGTCTCTTCCACTTGAAGCTTTATAGTGATGATTTTTCCTCCCAGAATTATCATTCACAAAACGACCGCTACCAATTTTTCTTTTGGGGCTGTCTCCCCTCTTAAAATTCTTGATGAGAGATTTCCTCTCTACATCCTCTTCCTCCAGTTTGTTTAAGTCCGATTGAGGGATTTTCGGCTTATCCTGGGGTAAGACATCCTTTTGCACTCTCCGCATAGTGGCCATTGTAAAACAGTTAAGTGAAGCTTGTCCGTGAAAAGGGGCTTCCCATTCCATTTGGTCCACTTTATCAAATCTATTTTTTTTCCTTTTATTGTCAGGCCTGATTTTGCCCCATGGCGTGTCCAGGTCCTGATCCATGTTCCCACTTGTGGGTGTTCCCTCATGTGCTATGCTACACCTTTCTACAAAATTCTCAATGTCCCATCTTGCTTTGGGCCAATAATAATTGTGAGCCACCTTTTGAATGATGGTACCTATCTTCTCATGGTCCCCATCTGGTTTCACATGTAGGCTCCTTATTAAGTCTGCCCTATATCTTTTTGGAAGAACCAGCTGTCCGTGACCATTGGATCTAGTTCCAGTCTTCCTATACATCAACTTGTTTTTCATGTAAAAATCTCCCTTGCCTGGAGTTGTATGACAAGTTGACAATTTTCTGAAACAAGGCTTGAGTGTTTTATCCCCAGCCTGTGCCTTCCTCATCTCTTCTGGAGTGGTATCCAACATAATATCCTCCTCCTGTCTTGAGGTCGACCTGACCTGAAGGGTTGCCATATACACAGGTTTCCTTCTGCAACGGTCAGTGTCATGATTGTCCATCTGACAATTACTTACACCACCTTTTTCCTTGGTTGAAAGATTTTCTTTCATCATATTTCCTTTCATCGAATTGTGGGAATTTATTTTTTATTGTCATACCGTGGCCTATCAAATTGGTGCTTACCTTTATTTTGATCCCTAGGATCAAATTTATTAAAGTTCTGTGGTGCCCTAAAGTTATCCACCTGTTTCTTTTTTATTACCTGTTACCTCTGCTTGAGCTGCTTGATACCTTTCAGCAACATTTAGCAACTCACCCAGCCTCTCTGCACCTTGTTCCATGAGAAACTTTCTCAGGTCTGGAGCCATGGACTCTCTTAGTTGCTCTATAAGGACCATTTCCTTAAGATCTTGGGTTTTCCCCAGAGAAGTCCATTTCTCCAAGTATGTCTCTATTCGTGCAGAGAACTGGTGATAGGTTTCACCTGACAGTAGTTTAGCATTCCTAAATTTTTTCCTGTAAAACTCTGCATTCTTTTCATACCTTAACAAAAGAGCCTGCTTTAGCATGTCATAATTTTCCTGATCACCTCTGCTCATTTTTGCAAAAACTTCATAAGCTGCCCCACGAAGTCCCTGAGATAACTTTAAGCTCCACCTTTCTCTCTCCAACCCATACGTGGTAGCTAATAGTTCGTACCTATTTATATAGCTCTCAATATCATCGTCTTTCTCAACAAAATGATCTAAATGAAAATTCATAGCTGAGATTGAGGCTCCTTGAGTAACCGTAGCATCAGAGGCAAAGGGACTGGCACCATTTTCAGGAGCATGGCCTTGAAACTCAAACTCCCTTAGTCGTAACTCATGTTCCCTTTGTAATCTCTTCTCCTCCTTTTCTGCTTCCCTCTCTGCAGCTAATCTCTTCTCTTTCTGCAGCTAATTTCTTCTCTTCTCTTTCTGCAGCTTGTCTTCTTTCCTCGGCTTCCAATGCTTTAGCCTCTTTGTCAGCCTCAATCTGCAACCTCTTAGTCTCAGCCTCAGCTTGCAACCTCTTAGTCTCAGCCTCAGCTTCAAATTGTAACTTCTTAATTTCCCTTTCAGCCTCTAACCTTCTTTCGGCTTCAAACCTTCTTTCTTCGCGTTCAATAAATTTGTCACATTCCGTAGTAACATAGGCAACCATAACTTGCCCATCTAATCCTAACTCTTTTGCAGTCTGAACCGCAGCAGATCGAAATTTGGCCAGGTCCGCCATTGTCTATCAGGTAAACTTAATACAATGTCTAACCAACAATTCAATCTCTAATGGACAACACAGGCACCGTGAGCTCAACCTTATTTAATTCCACCCAAGGATACCTTTTAATTCTTATATTCCCTGAAGTGAATTATCCCCAATATTTTTAATAGTTAAAGATTCAAAATCCCAAGAGCGAGACCCCAATTATGTGGTGAAGTGGGATGTTATAAATATTTATAGGGGACTTAGTGTACTGACTGAGATCAGCTGTGAAGGTATCTATATCTATTAAGAGTAGTGTATTATAGATAACCTTACTTGCTACCACATATCTATATATCTCAGTCAGAATTATTCTGGAATAGTGTGATGCTACGTTATGTGTCTAGGGTATGTGTATGGTGAAGTGTAAGTCACAACAACAGACAGATAAACAATTTAATTTAATCCACTACTCTTAACAACACTGTGACACTCACATACATATAACACTCTATGAGAATATCTTAAAGAAGTCACTAGTAACGTTTCAAATAACAATATGTATTCATTACTGGCATGAATGAATATGTGTCCTGATTCAACTACAAGGGAACCAGGAATCACAATCAATTTAAATTACAAGTTATGTACAGAATGTATTTAATATGAATATTGTAGTGACATATATTATTACCAATGTTCTATGTGTGTCAATTGTGTAGTGGTAAAATGAGGTAATACTGGTTTTGTTTTGTTCAAGCTCTGTTGGTATTTGTCATCATGACTTCAATAGTTTGTCTTTAGGGACCATTATTGTAGATGTTCACAGTTCCTGATTTTTAAGACAAGTAAATTCCCCTCTTAATGTTAATTTTTATAAAGTTATTTCAAGATGAGGGGACATAATGTTGAGCTCAGCTGGCCAACTCTGCTTATCTTTAGTGATGGCGGCAGGAAAGGACTCCTCTGCTCGAATTCTCCTCTGGGCTCAGGAGACACATCACTGATAGCTAAAAAGACCAAGGAGTATGCTGTCCGACTCTGGATTCAGCAAATCTCTGACCAGATGCCATTAACCTCAACAACCCCCCAAACCATTCCCACCCCCTCACCTAAATCAACTCCCATCCAAATAAATCCATCAAATTCCCCCATCCAATAATACATAACTTAAAACAAAACTCCACCATATATAATAACCCTACATACTAAACACTCAACAAATCCAACTATTAATCCAACCCCTACCTATAACAACACTTCTCATCCCCTATCTCCTAAATCCCTATAATCCCCCATAACATAAAACCAATTACCTAAACCTAACTTTCTAAAACTTACCCCACT
>JAMPIV010013345.1:0-57834 GCA_024509875.1 Oreohelix idahoensis
GTTTTGTATTTCTAAGAAAACCTTGAGCTCTAGGCACACTGCGTAATGACCTAAATTAATACTTCCATTAATTTCATTTTATACACTACGTTAACATAAACGGAAGGACAGATGGAATTAGGATAGATAGAGTGAGGGCTGAAAGCAGGAACGCCGACAACACTAACACGCGTCTTGCGATATACAATTAATGTCACCCACCCCAAGCGTAAGGCCAGAAGCCCTAACTTTTTTTTTAATAGACAGTGATAAAAAACACTACAAACTACGAGAGTTAGGTTTAAAAACCTGTAAAATGCTTATTGGAAACATGAAATTCTACGGTTTTATGTCTGAAATCCTGACATTAGTATAACAGAACAGTCGAAAAGGCAGGACAGGTGGCGGTTCTAAATCGATAAAAAATAAAATAAAAATAAAAATACACGACTATCCTAGAAGAAAATGCATATTTTGAACGCAGCCCCTTAGCCCCATTAAATTTATATATTTGGGTTTCTTAGGACTTGCTGACAAAGAATATGTTAAGTGTTACGCAAATAGTCTAGGAATTAACAAATTATAGCCAAAAGAAAATAGTGAGGGTGTCAGACAACACCAAATAATAATCGCACAGTGGCATGTTTTGAAACCACTATTTTACGGGAAATGGGCCACCATGTAAAATCCTATTTGGTTGGATAGAAGTAAATGTAAGGCTAAACACGATTAGTCGGACTACAACTACTAATTTTGGTTGTTAGGGGAAACGTGAGAAGGGTAAAAATTTTTGAAAAGCTGTGTAAACATGGCCCGATTGGTTAGACCCGCCAATATAGTCAATTAGGAGCGTCAGTTCAGTGCCACATTTTAAAATAAACTTACTAAGAAACAGTGCGTTGAGATCCAGATCATATTTTTCTAAATAAAAGTCTGGGACAGAGGCAGATCGGAATTTGTGCCATTATTCATCGCCAGTCAACGTATTTGTGTATTATTTCCATGAATTGTGGTAAGCTTGACATATTTGATATCTTTTTAATGAAAATTGAATGAAAATTGATAATTTATGTCTGTATATGTGTGTGGTTCAGTAGCAAACATGAGTCAAGGCCTCGATAGTGCTCCAACCTGAACAGGACGTGTCGGAGAAAAGTAAAACTGCATGGAATTGCCAAACAGTACACTGACACCTATCTTATTGACTAGAAAGAACTAATGCTGGAATTGCAGAGGCGTAGTAACCATTAGGGAGGAGTATACTGGTGTAAATTGTTTCAGATGAAGCTAGCAGTTGGCCTACCGCTCTGAACTCAGTGTTTGTTATGTATTGTGTTCAGTGTGGAAATAGATTATAAATTAGATCTGAAGTAGGAGGTACAACCTTCTTGTTTCAGGGACCGTGGTCCTAAGTTATTGAAGCAGCACCTGGTCTGAGTTTTGCTGAATCCAGAGGCTGACAGCATACTCCTTGGTCCAGATAGCGACCAGTGAGGTGTCTTCAGAACACAGTGAAGCAATCAAGCAGAGGAGTCTTTTCCTGCCGCCATCACGAAAGATAAGCTTCTGTGGCCAGAGTAGCTCAACATTATGTGCCCCCCCCCCTCACAAATTGACAGTATATTTAACACAGAGGGACAATAAACTGTTGCAAATGACAGGAACTGTGAACTTTTCCCAATACTATTTCCAAGATAATCAAACACTTGAAGTCATGATGACAAACAACAACCTAGCTTGAAAAACAAAACCAGTATTACCTCATATTACTACTTCACAACTTACACACATAGGATAAGAATAATAAAATATGTCAATACAAAGATTATATTTATAAACTGTGTACATACTACTTGTAATTACATTTGATTGTGATTCCTGGTTCACTGTGTAGTTGAATCAGGATATCCATTATTGAAAAGAATCATTACATATATATTTGAAACTTTACACTTGACTCATTTAAGATAGTCTTATAGAGTGTTATATGTGTGTGAGTGTCACAGTGGTGTAAAGTGTTGTGGAATAAATTAAATTGTTTATCTGTCTGTTGTTGTTGTGACTTACACTTCATCATTTTCATAACCCTAGACATTTAACGTAGTCATCACAATATTCCAGAATAATTCTGACTGAGGTATAAATGTGGTAGCAAGTAAGGTCATCTGTAATACACCACACTTATTAGATACAGATACCTTCACAGCTGATCTCAGTCAGTACACTAAGTCCCCTATAAATATTTATAACATCCACTTTACCACACCAGACAAGTGCCAGTAGAACTGATGACGAGAACCAGACAAGTGCCAGTAGAACTGATGACAAGAACCAGGCAAGTGCCAGTAGAACTGATGACAAGAACCAGACAAGTGCCAGTAGAACTGATGACAAGAACCAGACAAGTGCCAGTAGAACTGATGACAAGAACCAGACAAGTGCCAGTAGAACTGGATGACAAGAACCAGATAAGTGCCAATGGAACACGAGATGAGAAGACGCTAAAGATGTATAGGACACACACTGAGGACAACTGTTGAAGATTGGGTCGGGCAGGTCTTGTTCTAGAATCCCCAGGAGAAGACAACTGTTGAAGGTTGGGTCGGGCAGGTCTTGTTCTAGAATCCCCAGGAGAAGACAACTGGAGACAGACATGAAGGGGATAAAGAAGACATGGAAAGACTTTGTGCGGATGACACGTGACAGGAAGACTTGGAATAAGTTTGTTGATGACACGTAACAGGAAGACTTGGAATAAGTTTGTTGATGATACGTGACGGGAAGACTTGGAATAAGTTTGTTGATGACACGTGACAGGAAGACTTGGAATAAGTTTGTTGATGACACGTGACAGGAAGACTTGGAATAAGTTTGTTGATGACACGTGACAGGAAGACTTGGAATAAGTTTGTTGATGACACGTGACAGGAAGACTTGGAATACGTTTGTAGATGACACGTGACAGGAAGACTTGGAATAAGTTTGTAGATGACACGTGACAGGAAGACTTGGAATAAGTTGGTTGAAGACACGTGACAGGAAGACTTGGAATAAGTTTGTTGATGACACGTGACAGGAAGACTTGGAATAAGTTTGTTGATGACACGTGACAGGAAGACTTGGAATAAGTTTGTTGATGACACGTGACAGGAAGACTTGGAATAAGTTTGTTGATGACACGTGACAGGAAGACTTGGAATAAGTTTGTAGATGACACGTGACCAGTGGCGTATTCTCTATGTGTGCTGTGCGTGCTGCGCACACCTATGCGCGAAGGAAAATGAAAATTTAATTTATTATTCTATAAAATATTTCTCCTCTAAGTTCTGCTTTCGGACCGCACGCATCAGGATAACGGATTTTCCCGCATAGAATCTACGAGTACATCTAGTTTCAGTTTCACAGAAGCGTTTTATAGTGCAGTTTTTATTGGTTGTAGCAATCGCCCGAAGTTTCTCGGGTAATTCCGTCACAATGCGTGCTGGACCGTTCGGATTCACGTCTAAAGACTGGTTTGTGGGAACCGGGGTCATGGGCAGATACGTCAATACAATGCGAACATGCGTGCGGTGGCCTAGCAGCTCTCGAGTTGTAAAAATCGGCTGTGTCCGTCCAGTGTTTTTTGTGATTAATTTTTGTTAGTTGCCGGAAATGCAGATTATTACAGTGACAGTGAGTTTCAAGTTGTAAGTTAATTAGTATTTCGGAGATAATTGACATATACCCCTAATAACTATCGTTGCGTAATTGAATATAGATGGTTTTTAAATTAAGAGGGGAAGAAGTTAAATAGTAGGCGTACATATTCATTTTAAGTAGCAGCACGCCTAGCTCGCATTACCAGGATACGCCACTGCACGTGACAGGAAGACTTTGAATAAGTTTGTTGATGACACGTGACAGGAAGACTTGGAATAAGTTTGTTGATGACACGTGACAGGAAGACTTGGAATAAGTTTGTTGATGACACGTGACAGGAAGACTTGTTGAAGGGCTATGCTCCTTGGGGAGCTGAAAGATGACAATGATGATACATAGGGCCGAGGTGGGGGGGGGGGGGAGAGAACTACTGAACTGTTAGGTCGAGGCGACCTGACCCCCTACAGCCAACCCTGCTTATCAATCTGCACGCTACTCGTATTTCTTGACTCTCCCTTTGGATTTGTGTGCGTTTTCATATTTAAAAAAATGCATCTTAGGGTCCACACAATACAATATGTATATTTTATTAATATACTTCTTAGCCAGAGACCTCTGTCTGTCTGATGGTCATTTACTTGGGATTATGACCAAGCATCGAGTGTTCTAGAAAACGTCGTAAAGTGAAACTAAAAAGGCGACTGTTGTTACAGCAACTCTCACCTTTATGCTTTCTCAGACACCTGGGCTCACAGGTTGCATTAAGACATAACTCTCATATATCCTGCTGGTCGTTACTGAGTATTGGACAATTGTTTACGGAGCAGTATTGTATGATGGCGATCAGGCGACCTTTATCCCCTTACGTGTTTATTGTTTGAATACTTAAGCTGTCAGCGTGTGGGAATGACGTCTCCCGGTGATGTAATTGGCCAGCGGTGGGTATAATATTTTGACTAGCTCCACCTGAACAATAGACCGCGATATGAATAGCTCGCAAGAAGACTTTTCTCCGGTGAAACGAAAAAGAAATATGGCCAATTGTCTAACTTTAACCCAAGGCCGTAGACGATCATCTGGTCATTATGGCAATAAAACTCCAGACGGGGGCCATCTCTGAATGTCACTTGATTTAGAGAAAGTCGATGTCCAGTCCTTGACCAGCTTTTGTTCATTAATTGAGTTTAGCGACTAATTATGTCCCCGTGAAAAGCTCGATGTATCACGTGACAGGGACTGACAGATGAGCTTCTAGTGTCAGCACCTCGAACCTCGATCAATATTTTACCTTCATCTTTCACTGAGACTTGATGTTGGTCAGTTTATTTATTGGTCAATAGGTAGGTGTATAATTTGCCTGTATGACTGTCTGTTAGTTAGTCTGCCTGTTTGCCTATTTCTGCGTAATCCTTAGTATGTTTTTATTTGACACCGCCAAGCTTTCGGAAATACAGATTTATTCACATGGCGGCTATTTCGACTGCGTGGTACACTTTTATTTTGTATTTATTTTCTCATGTCTCTTACTTAGCCTCCACTTTTTCCCCTTTCCCTGAGGAAGGCCTTGTGGTCGCAACGAAAGCAATTTTCTTTGTCTTTTGTTCTAGTAAGACGCATTGCCTTTTTCAATATTATTATTATTCTTTATTTAAATAAACCCACCCTCGATCTATGCCGGACGAAATTCTGACTTTCTCATCCTGACCGAATTAAAGATTTTCGTTAGTTCTATCTGCCAGTCCCTGCCAACATATCTCTCTAAGTCTGTTTATGTGTTGATATGGCTGTAGTTCTTGGGGCTTTTCTGGGGAGACGAAGATCGCACGGGACGACTGCTTGCTCAAGCATGCCGTAAAGGGCGAGTAATATTAGGTTGTGCACAAGGTTGATAACATTTAGCATGTAAAACAAGTTGCTACAGAACCCATCGCTACAAGATCATGGGGATTTGACGCAGCCTGTCTGCAATGGGGTCACGTGATTAGTGTGGCCCCATGCTCCTTTCGGAGCAAAGAAGAAATGAATGTCTGTGGACAATTTTGTGGTAGGCTCGAGTTCTGTGAGAATGTCTGTGAACAATTTTGTGGTAGGCTCGAGTTCTGTGAGAATGTCTGTGGACAATTTTGTGGTAGGCTCGAGTTCTGTGAGAATGTCTGTGGACAATTTTGTGGTAGGCTCGAGTCTTCTGTGAGTTCTGTGAGAATGTCTGTGGACAATTTTGTGGTAGGCTCGAGTTCTGTGAGAATGTCTGTGGACAATTTTGTGGTAGGCTCGAGTTCTGTGAGAATGTCTGTGGACAATTTTGTGGTAGGCTCGAGTTCTGTGAGAATGTCTGTGGACAATTTTGTGGTAGGCTCGAGTTCTGTGAGAATGTCTGTGTGTGTGTGAGAGAGACATGAGATTAAAACTCAATATTTGTTATCTACGCCCCAGTTTCTCGTGAGTGAAGAAGTGTCTGTACACATGTCTTATTGTGTCTACTTCTGTATGTGCATCCACGCGAATGTATGTTTGAACGTCTGTATGTTATATGTGGACATAAACCTAATATAGTCAAAGATTCTTGTGTCCAGGCTGAACGAGCGCATCTCGCCGAAACGAGGCGAAATGAAAGGAAAAGTGTGTGTGTGTGTGAGAGAGAGAGAGAGAGAAGGGGGGGGGGGGGGGGGATTGTACACGATATATATCCACATTTTAATGTGGGATAACTAAAAAATGAAGAAACATAACAAATGTATTGCCGGAACATTCAATGAGTACCAAGTACTTCAAAAACTTGAAAAAGAAACAGACAAGAAGACCACAAACAAACAGGTCAACAAAACAGACACAAAGACAACAAACAAACAGATCAACAAAACAGACACAAAGAAAACATACAAACATACCAACAAAACAGACACAAAGACAACAAACAAACAGACCAACAAAACAGACACAAAGACAACAAACAAACACCAAACAAAACAAACAAAACAAACAAACAAACAGAAAAACAAAAAAACAAAGACAACAAAACAGACCAAAAAACAGAAACAGACAACACAACAAAAAAAAAAACAAAAAAAAAAAAAACAACAAACAAACAGACCAACAACACAGACACAACAAAAAAACAAAACAACAAAACAAACAGACAACAAAAAAAAAAACAGACAAAACAGACACAAAGACAACAAACAAACAGACCAACAAAACAGACACAAAGACAACAAACAAACAGATCAACAAAACAGACACAAAGAAAACATACAAACATACCAACAAAACAGACACAAAGACAACAAACAAACAGACCAACAAAACAGACACAAAGACAACAAACAAACAGATCAACAAAACAGACTAGAAGACAACAAACAAACAGATCAACAAAACAGAAAGAAAGAACCGTCTGGAGAACTTCTTGAAAAAAAAATGTACACACAATTGATAACAGCAGAAACCATCATATAATAGAAGAAAATGTAAATGAGAAAACAGAATTAAACAGAAGCAAAACCAGAAGTTTGAGAGTACAGGCTCACATCCAGCCAGCAGAATGAGCGAATTAGAAGTTAACTGTCAAAACCTAATATTTCTCGATTTTTAAATATTCCACATTAATGTGTTGTCTGTAGCTTTGTGGTGCTGTATAACTTCTGAATGTCAGCTTTGTTTGGGTCAACAAAAAATGATGATCCGGTGTTCCATCTACTACTCTATATACTTTCACGTTATTTAATGATATTCTAAAATTCTTGATGATGCGCGTATGAGTTTGTGTCTTGTGATCTGACGAAATTGTTGCTGTTTTAACAACAACAAAAAATTTTTTTTAATATGTGGAAACATCATCATCATCAGTTGCCATCTCCACAACGAAGGTTGGCTGTAATGGATCTCCAACGTCTTCTGTCTCTTGTCTTGGTGGTACACTCTGATATACTCTTTCCCGTCCATCTCTTGATGTTATCTTCCCACTTATAGCGCTGTCTTCCCCTTGCACGTTTGCCTTCAACTCTCCCTTCTGTTATGGCCTTCTGCAAGGTGTTATGCCTTTTTATGTGGCCAAAGTATTTTAGCTGCCGAACTTTGACCTCTCTCATTAGTTCTCTTTTCATACCTAGATTTTCTAGGACCTCCTTATTTGTTTTCATCTCTTTCCATGTGGAAACATGCTTCCTCCTAAAGCAACTTGATCTGAGGCACACAAGTTTTAGAAAATTTCTTTATTTTCATGTATTGTCCGAAGTTAATTTATGCTCATAAAATTTTTCAATCCTTTGTTGTCTGTTTACTATTTCTGCATTTAGGTCGCCTATAAGACTGTGATATCCCCCCTTCTCTTTTTATCAATGATTGTTTGAAGTTTGGTATACAAGTTTTCTTTCGTGCATTCTTTGCTGTCCATAATTGGTGCTTAACATTGGCTAGGTTAATCTTTATTTTCCTGTCGGCATTTTTGAACGCTGCTGACATTAATCTGTGTCCTGTTGCTTCCACTTCTGTGAGTGCCTGTGTGGTAACATTTGAGCTGCACCTTCATTGTCGTGTGTGATTTCCTCCTCGTGTCATGAGGACAACACTATTTCGTTTGTGTTCATTTTCTACCTCCTTCCATCTTGTTTCCCACAATCCCAGTGTGCAGTTTTTATAGATGTATTTCTGCTGCCATGTCCTATTCTATCTTATTCTATCAGTGTTCAACTATTTCAGTTGCTTCAATCTGGAGGTTCTCCTCTTATTCTATCAGTGTTCAACTATTTCAGTTGCTTCAATCTGGAGGTTCTCCTCTTATTCTATCAGTGTTCAACCATTTCAGTTGCTTCAATCTGGAGGTTCTCCTAGGTGAGAATAAATGAACCAGCAGCCCATTCTCCCTGCGACTGTCTCCGTAATGCAGCATGAACCTCATTTATGAAGAGCCTCGTTCCCACCTGGACGGCTGAGTTGCTTATGATGCATTGTTCATGTTTCTTCCGGAAGTTTTTGTGAACTGCGTTTTTAAACGATGGATGAGGTAGCCGACTCATGCCCAATCTTATTAGTTGCCTTCGTTGACATGCATGGAAAGTTTAAGTGTTGGTATTCTTTGTTCTCCTTTCGGGTCTCACTACCGTATGAGCGATGCTGGAGCTGAATATGTTGAAATAAATGATATGCAAAGATCATGTGTGGAACTGATGGAAAGAACCATACAAGTACCGATGGAACATGAGGTGGTTGGTGTTTAGTAACTAGCCGATAGTATTACAAGACAGTTTTCCTCCTGACATCCCCAAGTCAAAATAAATAGAAGAAGACACATAAACACACGAAGAAGAGAAATGGTGACAGACTTAAAATGGATAAAGAACATATGAAAAAAAAGGATGGAACAAGAAAGGAGAACTTGGTATAAACTGACTGAATGCCAAGGTTCACATGGAGTTAAATGGTAATAAAGTATTAAGTATTTATGTTTGTATGCATGTGTGTTTATTTAAATGTGTGTCATGATATTGACAGCGAGCCACGGACCGTCAGTAAACAAATAAGATGGTCAGTAGATATGTGGTTTTATAGAAGGAAGTTAAGAATACTCTGGTCAGCTGAAACGTGTGGTGAGTTTGTCCTGAAGGAAGATAGTACGCAAAGAAAACTTATTACTACTATCAGAAAGGAACAATACACTTTCTTTGGGGACGTTATGAGACGAGATGGAAGATCGCGTAAAGGACGTCAAAGAGACAAGCTACTAGACAGTCTGACATCGTGGCGTGGACAGAAGTCAACAATTGTGCTGATAAGCAGCGATGAGGACATGAACTTCTAAACTCTAGAGAGATATGGTCACTGATGCACTTGAAGAAGATTTTGATGATGATGAGCAATACAAAATTCAAGAGAAATGTATATGAATGTATGTGACAGTTAAACATGTGCTGTAAGAGTGGCCTACATACGACAAGCAGAGGAAGCACATGAGGTCATCACCAGAACCATTCCTGGACAAACTCTCTGGAGATGTCAACAACCTCAGACTGACCCCCGCTTTCTTTAAACTCATTCAAGATGACGTGTGAAAGTGTGGGTAGAAGAAGTCTGAAGAAGAAGAATATTATAATAGATGTGGCTGTATGTTTTAAAGACAAAGAAGAATATTATAATAGATGTGGCTGTATGTGTTAAAGACAAAGAAGAATATTATAATAGATGTGGCTGTATGTGTTAACGCGTGTGTTTTTGTATGCGCCAAAGTTTAAAGTTTATAAATGTATGGGAATGTATAACGTTCATTGCCTTAGTGTTGTATATATAAAGGTAATCCTATAGCAGATACTGCTGTAGGGGAGAGAGTAAAGTGTTAGAGACGCCACCTATACTAGGTCTCAGCTTTATGAAATGAGGTGACCTATTCCCTCTCCCCGCTGCCTTTGCTTTCCCTTACTCAAGACCGCGTCAGGTCCCCATTTTTACAACTCAGTAGACTGCAGATTGTAGCTACCATGTTTCGAACTCAGTAACTTTGCCTTGAGAAGCTAATACTATAACCACTCTGCCACTTGATTCTCAACCATATGTGTATACACGACTGGAATGTGTAATGCTTAACAACCCTCTATCTTGTCTCGGGCTTTACACTCCTTCAAGGATTATACGAGAGAGAGAGAGAGAGAGAGAGAGAGAGAGAGAGAGAGAGAGAGAGAGAGAGAGAGAGAGAGAGAGAGAGAGAGAAGGAGAGAGAGAAACTGATATAAAACAAAGATAGAAAGATGAAAACCTTTCCTGTCTGTAGGCTTACTCCACCTTCTTTATTATGTGTGTGACGGTGTGTATGAGTGTGTGTGAGTGAAAGCTACATTTGTGTGAGCATCTGAACTTTTCCCATAGAAATATTGGTAGTTAACTCTGAAAACTATCCCTCACAACCAGTAGGGCACGTCTCGAGAGATCCAGTTCCGTATGGGCCCCTGAAAGTAGTGACCAGAAGGGACCCCACATTTGTGTATACTCTTTTAATTTCATTTGTTGTAGTGTCATATCATGTCCTAGATTCTGGTGATATAAATGACAGGGTTAAAGAACGCATGGACACATTTTGAGCAGATGGCATAGAACAGAAGGACCAGACACAAACTGGTTGAAAGCCTATGTTTAGTGGGGAGTACTGATGATAATAAATGAGTACTGTAGTTAAAAGTTTTGTTATACAGATATGCCGAGATTTTATTTTAGCTTTTGAGCCCATTATTTAAGGAGGGTCGCACTCAAATGTGTTGCCAGTGCCCCATTACATTGTAGCTACGCCACTGAGAACAACTGTATAAGATAAACATAGCATTAACTCTCCCGTGTACTCTGTACATGCCATCTCCTTGCGCGTATGTTTACATGTGTGTACGTGTGTATGTGCCTTGACGACAGCAATAAATAAATAAGACCTAATTTCTAGAGCTTCCTATGTTTTAGACAAAGGTGAAGGTCAAGTGGCTGTTATTTTTTGCACATGATTGATGGAAGTAATTTCGTTTTAGGACAATTTTTTGCAGTAATGAGCACAAATGGCGGAGCAGGTATCGGTAAATAACTTTAATATTTCTTTAATAAGGCGGCATTCCGTCTATAATGACCTCAATTAGTCGCCAGTTCTTGTCTGCGAGTGTTGTGTGGGTGTTCCCAGATCTTATTATTCATTGGCTCCAACCATGGCCGGAGGGGGAGAGACCGGATCGAAAAAGTGGGCTGGCCTGACGTCACGTGAAACTAGGGCAGGATCTCGCCCCGAGCCACTGGCCCAATCATATCGTTTATAACATCGCATTGTGGCTACGGCTCATCGACCAAGGCTTTCTATAATTGGCTAGGAAGGGACGGAGTCTCTGTCGTCTGATTTTACCCGCTAGAGAAATTAAAAAGAAAAAAAATTGTTTCTATTTCCCCCATTCTCTTCCCCCTCCCTCCTTCTTTATCTGTGTTGTTCAAGCCAGGAGTGAAAGTGATGGCGCTGTGAGAGACGAAATGGAATACAAAGACATCAAAAACGGACAAAGTATTCGAGTGTGTGCGTGGAGGGTTCTCGATTTGGTCTTTCCTGCTCTTCATTTATCATCAACCTACCTGAGACTGTAGCCGGCAAGAAATTGTGTAGGCCTACTTTAGTTATTTGTAGCCGGTGTGTCATGGATTCGCTACTTATCATTATTTGGATCATCTGATAGCCCCATTACTAGGGCATCAAACTTGTGTCCCAAGCTGTGTGGTGCTGTACCGACATTTCCAGCTTCCGAGAACAGTGTCATCCATAGTTTGGAACCCTACATGCAAAAAATATATTTGTTGCTGATGGAAGTTGTGGTTCCTGTCCTTGATCGGAGTTTGAACTGTTTACATCTGAATATTTCATTCAAGCCAGTTTTATCGGGCTGTTGCTACACAACGTGAGTTGATACTTTTACTCCTATAGTACATTTTTGTAACGTACGGAGTGCCGTCTTAGTATAGGCCTATATAAATCTAGTTATTTAAAGTGAATACATATATTCGTGTTTAATAGTTCTTTGTAAAATATGGTATCTTCACAACTAGCGGTTGTCTAGTTGTATTTATTAATAACTTTTTTAAATCTTCAGTTGATTCACTTATTTTTTTATGTTTTAAATATTGAGTTGGTGCCATCAACTATTTTCACACTTATGCTGGGTATTAACTTCCACCAACATCTTTTGGTTACCACTCAAGGGGCCTAGGAAGCAAGTGTTAACCTAAATAAATAACATTTTGGGGGGGGGGACAGGGTGAACTTTCAGTGCTCTGTGGCTAAATTTAGCGCTGGTCAGAATGACTTAGGTGAATTTTCCTGCACAAGGCTGATATAGTCAGTGGCGTTTGTTTACTGTGTTCTCACGTAAATTCTAATCGCAGACCTAATAATATTGTAGGGATAGAAGACGAGAACACAGTTCGATATTAAAAACGTTTTGAAGTATAGCCTATAGCCTATGGCTGTGTAGATTATTTTTATTATTATGTTAGCATCATCACTAACCAGATAATTCATTCTTCAGTCATGTGACACATAGAATGAAAATGTATTTGATATATGAAAAAAAAAAGATTGTGGTCACGTAATAACAACCAAGTATATCTAACCCTGTCTGCGATGTAAGCAACAGAAAAATTAAAGGTAAAGAAATAAAGAAAAATACAGTTTTGCGAGAAATCAGCAAAAGAGTAACAGTAGCCGTATATAAAAAAACACAAGACAAATATATAACAGAAAAATAAATAAATAATGGAACCATTAGGTGTTCATGTTTACTGTTACTTTTTTTTTAAAAATAATAGTAAAACACGGGTATTTAAAATCAAGTTGACAAACAGAACTGAGGCATGCCAAATTTGGTATTCTCAAGACTGGAGTCTTATTAAAAAAAAAAAAAAAAAAAAAAAGACATGCACGCACCCACAAATAAACAGATGCAGGAAAATTGCAAATATAAAATAGAAGAAATGAAATAGATCAGCTCTCAAAAAAAAAGATGTTTTTGACGGATACAAAGCACGACTTTCTCAGAATTGTATAGACCATGTTGCCAGAAGTTATATAAAGTCAAGCAGACGTGAGTGTTATTACTGTACTTTCGCTTCTGCTGCCTGTGGAGTATTGTACTACCACTACATCTGGCGCCCAAGTTCTCATGTGCTTTTGTAGTGGTAGTTTTTGTAGCAACTTGTTTTACACTGTCAAGTTGCCAGCGCCATGTACAACCTGATCGTAGTAGCCTCTTACGACATGCATGAGGGAGCAGTAACCCCTGTCTCTGGCTGTCTCTTCAGGGACCCCCGGGGAATTACATGGGGACAAATTGTGAGTGTCCCTACACACAATAGTGTGGTATGTGAGTGTCCCTACACACAATAATGTGGTATGTGAGTGTCCCTACACACAATAGTGTGGTATGTGAGTGTCCCTACACACAATAATGTGGTATGTGAGTGTACATACACACAATAGTGTGGTATGTGAGTGTCCCTACACACAATAATGTGGTATGTGAGTGTACCTACACACAATAGTGTGGTATGTGAGTGTACCTACACACAATAGTGTGGTATGTGTGTGTGAGGCGTTGTAGCTGGGGGCTGATGATAACACTGCGTAGAAAGAAAATATATTTTGTGTAATCTGTACATACAGACTGTAAGGACGAGCACACACATAACACATGTAGGTCAGCGCACACACATACAACACGACATATGGAGACTATAACACATGTTAGAGCACAACTCACATATGCTACATAGCATGTGCCAACCAGCACACTCACAACACGTGTGAGCATTACACACACACACACACACACACACACAACACGTGTCAACAAGTAAACACACCACAAGTAGACCAGTACACACATATGTAAGCAGTGGGCATACACACAATATATTTAAACTAGTAGGCTACACTCACAACACTTGTTAACAGCTATACACACATCTCGTTTAGACAAAAACTTACTAAAACAGCATATGTAATTCAAGGCACAAACAACACATGCAAACCAACCAGCACACATCCATACACACGTAGGACAACACACACACAACAAGCTTAGGTTAGCACACACTTACCCACAAGCACAGCGCATATAGATGAGTAAACAGACATCACATCTAAACCGGGACACACACACTCACACAACATAGCTAGATCAACACACTCTTACCCACATACATAACTAATGTAGACTAGTAAACACACTCGTATAGAAAACACAGGAAGGCCAGCACACTCTCACACACACACCAGGTAAACATAACACATGTATACAAGTAAACACAACACATGTAGAGCATAATACACACACACACAACATATATAGACAAGCACGCTCACAACACACGTAGACTGGAAGACACAACACACGTAGACTGGAAGACACAACACACGTAGACTGGAAGACACAACACATGTATACTGGAAGACACAACACACGTAGACTGACAGACACAACACACGTAGACTGGAAGACACAACACATGTAAAGCATAATACACACACATACACAACATATGTAGACAAGCACGCACAGAACACACGTAGACTGGAAGACACAACACACGTAGAGCATAATCCACACACATGCAACATATGTAGACAAGCACGCACACAACACACGTAGACTGGCAGACAAAACACACGTAGACTGGCAGACACAACACGCGTAGACTGGCAGACACAACACATGTGAACAATCACACAGACAATACATGTAGACCAGCACACACACACACAACACAATAGACTACAACACACATCTAGACTATAAACACACAACACAATAGACTATAACACACATTTAGACCATAAACACACAACACAATAGACTACAACACACATTTAGACCATAAACACAACACAATAGACTACAACACATATTTAGACCATAAACACACTACACAATAGACTACAACACATATTTAGACCATAAACACACAACACAATATACTACAACGCACATTTAGACCATAAACACACAACACAATAGACTATAACACGCATTTAGACCATAAACACACTACACAATGGATTACACAACACATTTAGACCATGAACACACAACACAATAGACTACAACACACATTTAGACCATAAACACACAACACAATAGATTATAACACACATTTAGACCATAAACACACAACACAATAGACTACAACACACATTTAGACCATAAACACACAACACGCGTAGAACAACACGCATATAACGCATACTGTATACAGACCAAAAACATAACCTAATCTAGATGTGGATGACTAATATGACAAAAATGTAAATGTACATTAAAATGACGAGTCTTTAATATTCAGAATGATAGAAGCTTGGTCACCCGAACATGGCTTGCCATTTAATCGTCAGGATGGTCTGTACGCTTTGGTGGGGCTTTGTAGTTGGTTAGCGCAGTAGTATAGCCTGTGACATTGATCAATGGGCCCACAGATAAAGTCGAGCAGTCTTACCAAGCTGACCAAAACACGCAGCTACCAGCATCATGGCAGCCTAAATCTTGTCAATTTTCTGTTTATGAGTTCTAAGACAGTTAATGTTGGTATCATAAGATAGCCTGTTGTTTCTGACACGTGACTTCTTGTTTCCCTCACATCGCCATGACTTTCTACTTAAAGGAATGTCTCTGGTTTTAGCCAAAGGACCAGTGACAGCAGCATCACCCTCCAAGTACAACAACAACCACAGCTATCCTTTAAGTGGTGTTTTTATCAGTCTCTGCAGCGACAACAGTAGAGACGATTTTGAAGATATAAAAAATAGCTCAGTATTAGCAGAATTACACCTGCAAAATCAGAAACATCTTCAGCAAGGATTATGTGGCAGTCAGGAACAGAAGAACTACAACTGCAACACAGTGGATAATTCATGTAGCAGCAACATTAATACTGCCAACTACGATATTATCTACAGCAGCCCCGCCGTCAGCAGGCGTCAACTGAATATGCCGTCAGCGTTTGGATCGTATGAAGGAATCGAGGTGAAACATTTTGTGTTTACATGTCATTTTCTTCCTTTTCGTGTCATTTTCTTCCTTTTCGTGTCATTTTCTTCCTCTTCGTGTCATTTTCTTCCTCTTAACCACTTTTATTTAACTATACAAGGACTATATATATATATATATATATATATAATATATATATATATATATATATATATATATATATATATATATATATATATATATAATATATATATATATATATATATATATATATATATATATATTAGTTGCGTTTCAGATCTTTGACGCTCAACAGATGTATGTTACACTCATCGTAGCGAGCTGACACTTTCTGCAGCTCCCTTTCTTGGTACATTTTAATTTTTCAAGTTTTGATTGGCATTAAGCTGACCGATTTTATGTAACTAAACCAGTGTTTTTAAAACGGGGGACATAACTCCATTACAGTTAGGGTTTTTACGTAAGGGAAATAATTAGTTGCGAATAAAGATTGTGTTTCGTAGTTGAATGGGGCGGGCGTGGGACGGTGAATGCTGATATATTGATTAAAGCAATGAGTTTCTTAAAACTGTTTTTTTTTTTTTTTTCGTTGTTGCTGGGTTTGCTTCCTTGTGGCTCAAACTGAGTCCGCTGGTTATGTGAGAGCGCAATTAGCCATCCAAAAATTGGTGAACTGTGTTAACTCGAGTACAGTGTTTCTGACTAACTCCTGAAACGGACTAGTAGTGTGATCAGCTAGAATTATGAAGCCCTGAAAAGGACTGCCAAATGCGCCAACGCTGCCAGTACCTCTTCAGTGTTTATTGAACAACCAGTCAGCAAGTCTTGTGTGTTAAAACACAGCTGTGGTGATGACGAACTGTCTTGTCAGTCTTACATTAGATGTTTTGACCTGACTGTGATCTACTGTCACTGAGCGTCAGATCTTGGTGACCATGATGCCATTACTGTATGTGGTACTGCATTAGATGTTTTATACTTATCACAGGTTATTATAATCACAAAGTTCTGTCGTAGAAGGTACAATATTTAGTTATAACTTAAAATCAAAACACAAGTAAAGAGGGGGAAGGGGGAACATGGAATCCACTTTCATGTGCACTAAAAAAAAAAGATATGACGATTTACTGATTGATGAGAACTAGCCATTAACTGTTGATCTATGCAGTAGAATATATGAAACCTTTATTTTCTGAGGGAATTTTTTAAAGTGCGTTTGTTAACAACAATAAAGGCGGATCTCTGTTTTCTTTTCCTGTACCTTTTTTTGTAATATTGTTAAAAAGACCAGTTTTTTTAATATTTGACTATAACACTGTCTCTTTCTCTGACACTGATTTACATACTGTCAGTACATGGATTAGATATGCTTAATGTCAAGTTTATCCCATATCAGATACTGACGTAGGGGAGGGGGGGTTGTCGGCTATACTAGTACTAGGTATTAGCTTTATGAGGTGGAGTGGCCAGATCCCTGTCTTGCTTGCCTTTGCCTTCCTTAACTCTACACTTTTTTATTGCTGGGTACACAAATGTCACGCAATCTCGTTTCGAAGCCGGTCCCTTTGGCTGGAGAAGAAAGCGCTCTAATCACTCCACCTAATATGCTATATTTTATTAATTGTGACGGACTCTGTGTCTAGGTTGAACGGGGCGCGCCTTTCCAAAACGAGGCACAATTTTACCATGGTGATTAAAAAAAATATACATCGTATCATCATTTTATCCCGGGACTAGCCTGTGTGGCGATGCGGAAAGACTGAGACTAACCGCCGTCTTTTTTTTAGAGAAATAGGGGTGGTTATATGAGATAAGTCTGAGACAAACTGTCATATTGATGTGAGAAATAGTAGTGGTTATACGAGATAAGTCTGAGACAAACTGTCATCTTGATGAGAGAAGTAGGTGTGGTTATATGAGATAAGTCTGAGACAAACTGTCATTTTGATGAGAGAAAAAGGGGTGGTTATATGAGATAAGTCTGAGACAAACTGTCATCTTGATGAGAGAAATAGGGATGGTTATATGAGAGACGTCTGAGACAAACTGTCATCTTGATGAGAGAAGTAGGAGTGGTTATATGAGATAAGTCTGAGACAGACTACCATCTTGATGAGAGAAATAGTAGTGGTTATATGAGATAAGTCTGAAACAGACTACCATCTTGATGAGAGAAGTAGGGGTGGTTATATGAGATAAGTCTGAGACAAACTGTCATATTGATGTGAGAAATAGTAGTGGTTATACGAGATAAGTCTGAGACAAACTGTCATCTTGATGAGAGAAATAGTAGCGGTTATACGAGATAAGTCTGAGACAAACTGTCATCTTGATGAGAGAAATAGGTGTGGTTATATGAGATAAGTCTGAGACAAACTGTCATTTTGATGAGAGAAATAGGGGTGGTTATATGAGATAAGTCTGAGACAAACTGTCATCTTGATGAGAGAAATAGGGATGGTTATATGAGAGACGTCTGAGACAAACTGTCATCTTGATGAGAGAAATAGATGTGGTTATATGAGATAAGTCTGAGACAAACTGCCATCTTAATGAGAGAATTAGATGTGGTTATATGAGATAATTCTGAGACAGACTGCCATCTTGATGAGGATAATATACTGTATGTGGACATATGATATAAGTCTGAGACAGGCTGCCATCTTGATGAGAGAAGTAGATGTGGTTATATGAGATAAGTCTGAGACATATTGCCATCTTGATGAGAGAAGTATATGAGGTAAGTCTGAGACAGACTGCCATCTTGATGATAGATGTGGTTATATGAGATAAGTCTGAGACAGACTGACATCTTGATGAGAGAAATAGATGTGGTTATATGAGATAAGTCTGAGACAGACTGCCATCTTGATGAGGATAATATACTGTATGTGGTTATATGAGATAAGTCTGAGACAGACCGCCGTCGTGATAAGGATAATATACTGTATGTGGTTACATAAGAGCAAACGACCAGGAAGACGCCTCCATTTTAACTTAGCCATCACTTAGTTGAGGCAGATCTCTTAACAGTAATTGGCGGTGACCCAGCTAACCCGTATTCATTAGATAACTTGAATTGTGTGTACTCCTTTAGCACGCTGCGGGCGACTTAAGTCGCCCGCAGAACCCATGTTCTCCCAGCTGCAGGCGACTTAAGTCGCCTTCGGATATCGTCGTTTTTTAGCAATAGGATTTGTGTACACGTGACCTCACCCCCGGATGTTAAGTTTTAATGTTATTTGCGAGAGAGTTAGCTTCCGTTTCCGATCTTTATTTAGTAATGGGTGTATTCGCTTTTATTTTCTGTGAATTTTTTAAATCGCAATCAATCGGCATCGAAACGCGGCCATTTTCGCTCTAATTTTAATGGATTCTGACTCCGATGCGATGACGAGATCTTTGTCTTTATTAGCGCTAAAATCGTTCTCAGAATATGGTTGATGGCAGAGATGGAAACGAAAGTAGAATGTCATTGCTAGTATGTATAATTTTAGGGGTTAGGATTAGGTTTATCGGAAAGGTTTAGGGTTACGGCCGAATGTCACTGCTGATGAGGGCGTTTGTTGCTTTGCTAGTGATGATAGGTGTAACGAAAAGATCGTCATTTGATTTGTATTGGTCAAATGATTTTCATTGAGATGCAAGGGAAAAGGACTCTTCGTTTGTTGGGTTTTTTTTTTAATTTTTAAAAAAAATTTTAAATTAAAAAAAAATTTTTATATATTTTTTTATCGTTTTTTCATCTTTCCATTCCTCTCTTCCTATCACATCTAACATGTACACAAACAAATTTTATATCATCAGATATTCATTTATTTCTATACAGTCCAAAAATTAGAGCAATTGATCAAAATACAAAAAAACTATAGAATTTACAAGTCATCCACTATAAAAAAGGGGGTGTTGGAAAAAGAATGCAGCTGCAGGGCAAACTTTCGGAATTTTTTGTGCAGCGTGCTAATTAAGACGAGAAAGATGGAAGCTTACCGTTTAAAAAAAAATGTCTTGCTTGCCGTTGTTAATGCCACTGTAATGTTACCGTATGTCGCGTGTTGTTTCCGCCAGTCTCCGAGTACACTGCCTAAATAAAGATTAGGACTGCTGTCTCATCAGGCATGTCGTTTAGATGGACTAAGAATGAGGACTGGACAAAATTCTCTTTTGACAGACGGACTAATGTGAGGACTGGCCTCATCCAACTCATTCTCATTGGTATGAAAAGACGACTAATATACAGCTAAATTCTCATGGTGACAGACGACTAATGTGAGACTGGCATTCTCATGGTGACAGACGACTAATATGAGACTGGCATTCTCTCGTGACAGACGACTAATATGAGACTGGCATTCTCATGGTGACAGACGACTAATGTGAGACTGGCATTCTCATGGTGACAGACGACTAATATGAGACTGGCATTCTCATGGCGCCAAACTATTTCCCACACAAACCACTGCTGCAAGAACATATGAGTTCGTTGATGCAGACTTTCTGTCACGTGACGACGAGTTGAAGTGGTTGATGCAGACTTTCTGTAAGGTGATGAGTTGAAGTGGTTGATGCAGACTTTCTGTAAGGTGAAATAGGAAATTTAAAAGTGGTTGATGCAACTAATTTATTTCTGTAAGGTGATGAGTTGAAGTGGTTGATGCAGACTTTCTGTAAGGTGACGAGTTGAAGTGGTTGATGCAGACTTTCTGTAAGGTGACGAGTTGAAGTGGTTGATGCAGACTTTCTGTAAGGTGACGAGTTGAAGTGGTTGATGCAGACTTTCTGTAAGGTGACGAGTTGAAGTGGTTGATGCAGACTTTCTGTAAGGTGACGAGTTGAAGTGGTTGATCCACAGGGAGCGAATAAGGACAAGAATGTTACAGTATATCTTGTGACGTTTATCAACTATAATCTTCTGTTTATTCTCATACAGCCACATACATACCGTTTTCTTCTTCTTCTTCGTACACTCTCAGACGTCCACTTGAATGTTCTCAAAGAAAGCAGTAGTCAGTTTGAGGCTATTTGAATCCTCGTAAAGCTTTTCCACGAAAGGAGCTGGCGTCGGCCATATGCACTTTCTCTGTACCACATATAAGGGGCAACTTTGAAGCAGATGTTCAGCAGTCATTTTATCAGTGCCACAGTTACACTGATCGGTAGTTCCTATCTTTAGCTTGTTGAATAGATGGTATCTCAATCTGTTGTGGCCAGTGCGTAGTCTGATGATTACCACTTGTTCTCTTCTGTGGAGCTGGTAGTAAGCATCATTCTGTGTGTGCCCTGGATGTTCTACATTCCATTTGTTTCTGATTCTGATAAAACTCTTTGCCTCCTCAAAAGTTATGCTTGCATCAGGCTGAGGTAGATGTGAACCTTCTTTTGCCATTCTGTCAGCCTCTTCATTGCCGGTGATGTTACAATGAGATGGGATACATTGGATCACACCACTTTTGAATCGTTGACAAAGTTTGTGGAGCACTACTCTGAGATCATCCAGGTCTGTATTATTTTGTCTTTTCAACGTTGCAATTACTGACTGTGCATCAGTAAAAAAAAAAGCAACTTGTCTCTCTGCCCTTTCTTCTGTCAATATAACCTCTGCTGCAGTTTTCAAGGCCTCTGCCTCTGCTCTGAAGTTGCTGGAGAATCGTCCTGTCGCTACTGACAGCAAATTTTCTGCACCAGTGCTTAAGGTCAGAAAGACACCCTCACCTCCATTTTCTGTTGCATTTGTTGCTGATCCATCTGTGTATGCATGGGTCCGGGTGTTGCGTGGATAATGTTTCTCTATGTATTTTGTCGCTATGGATTTTCTATCTGTTGCAGTTTGGCTCTTTTTACTTTCAATTCCAGGAATGTTTTCTATCATTTTAGGGAAACGATTTTTTGCCAAACTGGAAGCTTGTGTGCAGTGTAGATGGGTTTAACAGTGGATATTTCATCTATGGAAACTGCTCTCATTTGTGGTTTGGTTGATTCTACAAAATTACTTCGTTTGAGTCTTTGCCTTCTAAGAGCATTTATTCTATGGCACATTGGGTGGTCTGTTAGTCTTTTGAATTTTTCGGCCTGTTGCTGAGCCCTGCAGTCTCTTCTATCTGTCATTGGCTGGAGGCATGTAATCTTTTCGAGTTCTTTTATAGGTGTTGACTTCATGCCTCTCGTTATAATTCTCAATGCTTGATTTTGGAGTGCAACAGCTTGATCTCCATATAACTGTGCCCAAGCTCGCGCCCTGGAGAGGACACTTCAGCTTCACCCTACAGGTGTCGGCAAAACACGGGAAGTAGCAGTTACCGGTTATAAGCATTTTGCCCAATTGGCGTAGGGCATGGCGCCAGGGGCTACTTCCGACAGTGGGAGAGGTTCTAGGATCTCACTGGACAGCTACCGCCCGCTTCAAGCTGGGCAGCCCCCAGTCAGTAAGGTGTTGTCCCGCCACTGTCTGCTTTCCCCATTGGGTGCATGGGGATTAGGGTCAAACCCGAACTGTGGACAGAAAATTTTGCACCAAGCAATTATCGGAAAAATAGAAATAAGCAAACTCTCAGATTGGGATGCTGGAACGTCCGGACTATGTTGACTGGACTATCCGAAAACCTACAGGATGTAAACGATGTAAGGAAGACAGTCATAATTAATGATGAGCTTAAACGACTTCAGGTGGATATAGCTGCACTTCAGGAAACGCGCCTGGCGGGCTCTGGAACGGTGAGCGAGAAGGACTACACATTTTATTGGCAAGGGAAAGATCTTAATAAAGCTAGAGAACACGGAGTAGGTTTTGCGGTCAAAAAATCGCTAACTAAAATGGTTGAACCAGGCGAGAATGGATCAGAACGCCTGTTAACGCTCCGCCTGCAAACTAGCACAGGTCCCATCACCCTTGTCAGTGTGTATGCTCCTACTCTGTACTCTGCCTCAGAAGCTAAAGATGAGTTCTATGAGAATCTAGCAGCAGTAATCAAAAGCGTACCTAGGCAAGAACAGCTTGTTCTCCTTGGTGACTTTAACGCTAGAGTGGGTGCCGATAATGTTTCATGGCCTTCATGTCTGGGCAGGTTTGGTATTGGCAAGATGAATGAAAATGGACAACAGCTCTTAGAGTTGTGCGTCCACCATGACCTCTGCGTGACCAACACCTACTTTCAGACAAAACCCCAGCATAAGGTGTCATGGAGACACCCACGATCCAAGCACTGGCACCAACTTGACCTGATTCTCGTCAGAAGGCCACTCCTCAGGTCTGTGCTCTCCACGCGCTCGTACCATAGTGCAGACTGTGATACAGATCACTCCTTGGTTTGCTGCAAAATCAGAGCACAACCAAGAAAACTCTATCGTGTCAGACATGAAGGGAAATCACGCATTGATACCAGCAAGATGTCAGACCCTTTCATGATCGCTCAATTCACTGCGACCTTCAAGAAAGTGCTCAGTAGCCCTCAGCATGGTGATACTATTACAGAGAACTGGGAGCATCTACGGAACACCATTCAAAGTACTGCACTTGCCACCTTTGGTAAGAAAACAGCAAAGTCAAATGACTGGTTTGATGCTTCATCAGATGTGATGGCACCTGTTATTGAAGCTAAGCGCAGTGCTATGAATGAATACAAACGTTCACCGAGTGCCAGAACCCTACAGATCCTGAGGGCTACGAGAAGCAAAGTTCAACAAACTGCTCGACGCTGTGCAAATGACTATTGGCTCCAGCTCAGTGAGAGCATCCAGATCGCAGCGCAAACAGGCAACATTAGACAAATGTATGACGGTATAAAGAAAGCACTTGGCCCCCATAAAAGTAAGACGGCACCGATAAAAACCATCAGCGGAGAGAAGCTAACCGATAAGGGTAAGCAGATGGAGAGGTGGGTCGAGCACTACTCTGAGCTTTACGCTAGAGACAATACCGTTACGCCTGCAGCCCTTGATGCTGTCAATAGTCTGCCAACTATGGAGGAGCTGGATGCCGAACCAACATTAGAGGAACTCAGTAAAGCCATTGATAGCTTGGCCTCTGGCAAAGCACCAGGCAGTGATGGGATTCCTCCTGATTTAATCAAATGCTGTAAGAGCACGCTATTACATCCCCTGCATAGGATGCTGTGCCAGTGCTGGGAAGAGACAACTATTCCTCAAGACATGCGAGATGCCAAGATTGTAACACTGTATAAAAATAAAGGAGACAGAAGTGATTGCAATAACTACAGAGGCATCTCTCTTCTTAGTATTGTTGGTAAGGTTTTTGCCAAAGTCATCTTAATGCGACTACACAAGTTAGCTGAGCGCATATATCCAGAGGCACAGTGTGGATTCCGAGCTGGCAGATCAACAACAGACATGATCTTCTCTCTCCGCCAGCTTCAGGAAAAATCAAGAGAGCAGAAAAGACCATTATATATCGCCTTTATAGACCTCACAAAAGCATTCGACCTGGTTAGTAGGGATGGACTCTTTAAAATCCTCCTGAAAATAGGCTGCCCTTCTAAAATGTTGGAAATGATAAAGTCATTCCATGACGACATGAAGGGAACAGTCCAATATGCTGGAAGCACGTCACAGCCCTTTGATATACGAAGTGGCGTTAAACAAGGCTGTGTTCTGGCTCCGACCCTCTTCGGAATCTTCTTTGCCTTACTCTTGAAACATGCATTCAGAGATGCAGCTGAAGGAATATGCCTTCACACTAGGTCAGATGGCCGTCTGTTTAATCTTTCAAGGCTGAAGGCAAAGACAAAAATCAGAAGGGTCACTATAAGAGACTTGTTGTTCGCTGATGATGCTGCAGTCGTCACTCAAAGCCAACAGGAGCTTCAGAGCTTGATGAATCGCTTCACTAAAGCATGCAAGGACTTTGGCCTCACAATAAGTCTAAAGAAAACGAATGTGCTGAGTCAGGATGTGGGTGCTGCACCAGTTATCACTATCGATAACTATGAGTTGGCAGTGGTGCACCACTTCACATACCTAGGGTCTACCATCAATGACAAACTCTCACTGGATACAGAAATCGACAGCCGCATTGGCAAAGCTGCAGCTACCTTTGCCCGCCTCACGTCGCGTGTTTGGGGAAACTCTAAACTCACAATGAAGACCAAAGCTGCGGTATATAATGCCTGCGTCACCAGCACACTCCTATATGGCAGCGAGACCTGGACGACCTATGCTAAGCAAGAAAGAAGGCTCAATACCTTCCATTTGCGGTGTCTACGCCGCATCCTCGGCATCTCGTGGAAAGATAAAGTGACAAATGTCGAGGTGTTGTCACGTGCTGGCCTTCAAAGTATGTATACGCTTCTTAGACAGCGCAGACTTCGCTGGCTTGGCCATGTTCGCCGCATGGAAGATGGTCGCATCCCAAAAGATATCCTCTAGCAGATGGCAAGAGAGCAGTTGGGCGACCACAGCTGAGGTTCAAAGATGTGTGCAAGAGAGATATGAGAGCACTGGACATGGATCCAGCAACATGGGAGGATGAAGCTGCCGATCGCACTAAGTGGCGATGCTATTTACGGCACCACCTCAGATTGGGCGAAGAGAGGCTCACACAAGAAGCAGAGGTGAGGAGAAAACGTCGAAAATAAGCAGCTGAGGGCTGCCACCTCAGGGGCGCATTCCCATAGTCAGTTATGACTGAAGGGGCTATTATTATTATGATTTTGGAGTCTGCTAATTTTATCGAAGTTTGTCTTAGCTGCTGTTGCCCATGCTGCCATGCCATATTTAAGAACTGGCCTCACTCGCCCTGTGTACAACGTCTTAAGCACTTTCTCATCTGCACCCCAAGTTGTTCCAGCAAGTTTTTTCATAATTGCCATTCTTTGTCTTGCTCTCATTCGATTTCTGTCAACCTGTTTTTTCCAAGTCAGACGGCGATCAAAAATAATGCCCAGGTAGTTCGGATTTTCATTTAAATGATTTACTCCGTTTAGTACTAGTTTGAAGCTCTGAGGTCTAGTTGAGAGGGAAAATACAGTCTACGTTGTTTTCTCTTCATTAATCTTCATGAGCCATGTTTTGGCCCACTCTTCCAGTGATGTTAGTGCTTGCTGCATCAAAATGTTTGCAGTAGTGATACGTTCTTCAGAGATCCACAACGCTAAGTCATCTGCAAAGGAAGCATTGTGTGCTATTTGTTGAATATTGTCAGTTGTCATTTATGTATGCAAGGAACAGTGTAGGTGACAGGACTCCCCCTTGTGGGACACCCTGCTCTAATATAAACTTTTTACTAGTCTGTCCTTGCAGCTGTACTCTGGCGGTTCTATTTTCCAGGTAGTGACCAATCCATTTGTACATTCGCCCACATACACCACTTCTCTGCAGTTTGACTTTCAATCCCTCTTTCCATACTGTATCGAAAGCTTTTTCTAAATCTACCCAAACCACTAGCGTGTGTTTTTTTTTTTTTTTCGTGTATACCGTTTTAAACTCACTACATGAGAGCCGCGCTGGTGTAATGGCGATCAGGTGTTCAAGGTTCAAGCCCGGGCGTGGGCACATGAAGAGTATCATCGACCGGGATTTTGACTGAATAACCTAAACGGCTCCTGAGATAAACCCTCTGTGGATGGGAAGGAAAGTCCACAGGCTCCCCAGCCTCGCAATGTCATGTCATTGGGCCGAAGGGCTGAAAGCCCAAGTGCCGCTGGTTAAAAAAAAAAAACACACACACACACTACGTAGCCGCTGTATGATAAGACATGTATGATTTGGCTGGAAGTTGTTGACATGAAAGTTGTGTATTTGTTCTGGGTTATTGAATGCTGATGGTTATTGAGTACTGATTGTTGCTCGTGCTCCTCATATTCTTTCTTCATTTTCATCTTTCTGCCTCGCTCACCTTATCTTGTTTTTGTTTGAACGTTTTTTCCCCCACGTACCCGCAGTGTTCACTGTCTTTCTCTGGTAATCTACCTGTATGTCTTATCGTTGTAGCCCGGTGTCTGACGCAGGTGAACCCCGAAACGTCTCGTGTTCCGAGTGTATCCGTTCTGTTGGTAAACTGACGCCGTACCAATTTTTATTGTTTTATATTATCATCATCTGCAGTGTTGTAGCTGGTCCGCGTGAGTTGTGTGTGTTAAGGTCATGCTTTGTATGTGCTGGTCTAAATGTATCGTGTGTGTTATGACTTTGTTTGTGGGTTCAAATGTCCTACACATTTTGAATTATTTTGATATACAAATATATTATCTTGTGCAGCGAAATCTCCCTTTTTTTCTATTTTTCCTATGAAATCATAGTCTGTCCCTCCAGCTTTGTCCATGTTGCTGCCAAGATATGCTTTTGTTTTCCCAAAATGAAATCTAACTATTTTATTCTCATAATCTTCGACTTTTGTTATCTGCTTACCTTCAGACCCAGGTGCTGTCGTCTGTCAACGAGTCTGTTGTTCCCGTCTTGGTTCTATTCGATGTTTTGTACAAGACAAATGTCATTAAATGTGTATAAAGTTGACTTATTAGAAAACTCATTAGCCGATGTAATAATATAAATAAATAAAAACAGCGCTAAGTAACATTAATTAAATATTGATTTTTTTTATTAGTTTCATTCGATAAAAAAAAATCTTTGTTGGATGTTAGTGTATGTCCAGTGACGAAGACACGGTGGTCGGTATGTACGATAATATTCTTGATGTGTCCAGAGTCAAGCTGTCAGTTGTGTGTTAACATAACGACAGCGCAGTTCGTCGAGACACTAGGTGGTAGACGGTTTTCTGTCTTTAGTATAATTTAATGTGTCTCTTTAATATGGGGCATTATATCTTTGTATGGTTTGTTGTATTATTTATACCACTCTTTTATTTTGTTATATGGGGACTTTCTCCTCCTTTCCCCCGTGTATTGGTTCACTTTCCTTCTGTCTTGCTTAGAATTTATTATTCATGATTATTGTGTGTGTGTGTGTGTGTTGAGAGTATTGTGTGGAAATGTCGTCTGATGTGATAGAATATTCTCATGTTTTGGGCACAGTTTTCTCCTGTCGTACGTATAATTTTATTCTATGTGATGTTGATAACGGAAATTGTGTTCTGGGATGAGGCGAGTATTCACTAGAGTTACTGCCCATATTTACTTGTGATGTTGATTACTCTTAAATCATCATTCTTATATCGCGTTATTACTTACTTAGTCATCCCTCTTTTACCGTGAGGTAAAGTAATGGAATCACAACAACAAGATAAGAACCGATATGTAGAGAACTCTCTGTCCCCTGGGGAAGAATCTACTGTACAAATTAACAGGGAAGAGGCAACTCCTCTAATGAGTAAGGAAGTACATAATGACGAGTGTTCCTTAAATTCTGTTGAAAGGGAGCATTCTGAGAAAGACCACCTAAAAACTAGTAGGAGAAGCCTAAAAATAGGAACATGGAATGTTAGAACTTTAAACGGAGAAGGAAAGCTGGACAATCTTATATTAGAGGCAACCGACATGAAACTCGATATACTGGGAGTTGCAGAGGCAAGACTTTTGGATACAGGCTACAATAGGAATGTTGATAAAGAAGGAGTTAGAAAAATACGTATGTGGATACTGGACACACAATGACAGAATGATGTTACTAAAGATGAGAGCAAAGCCATTCGACATATCAATCTTACAAACTTATGCACCAACTAAAGATTACAGCGAGGAAGAAATAGAAGAATACTATGAAGAGCTACAACACACACTTAAACCAGTCAAATCTACAGATGTGTTGATAGTAATGGGTGATATGAATGCAAAAGTAGGAAAAGGAAAATACAAGAAAATAGTAGGACAGTATGGATTAGGGACAAGAAATGATAGAGGAGACAGACTTATCCAGTTCTGTGAAGAAAACCAGCTGGTCATATGTAACACCTTTTTTGAACATCACCCAAGGAAATTATACACATGGAAAAGCCCAGGAGATGTAACACGTAATCAAATCGACTATATCATGATAAAACATAGATTTAAGAACAGTGTCACAAGTGCAAAGACACATCCTGGCGCCGACATAAATTCAGATCACAATCCAGTTGTCATCAAGGTAAATATAAAGCTGAAAAGAGCAGGAAACAGAAGACAGGAGGAACCCCAGATAGAAATATCAGCGCTGAAACAACCAGATATAAAACAGAAATATTTAATCGAAGTCAAAAATAAATACCAACAGTTATTGACAGAAAGCATGGAGCAGTATAGAAGAGAAAACCCAGAAGAAAAAGCAACCGCAAAATGGGAATGCTTAAAAACAAGCATACAATCAGCAAATGCAAATTTACCTAAAAAGGAGTCTAAGAAAAATAAATTTGGATGACAGATGACATCTTGAATAAAATGGCAGAAAGAAAGAAAGCAAAAAATACTCCAGAATATAAAACAATAGACAATGACATACGTACTATGTGTAGAGAAGCAAAAGAACGGTGGATAGAAACAAAATGTAAGGAAATAGAAGACTTGGAAGCGAAGCACATGACAAGAGATATGCATGAAGAAATAAAGAAATTATCAAATCGGTCGCGGTTTGCACAAGGAGGAAGCTGTATCAAGAACAAAAATGGTGTAATATTACTTGATGAGAAAGACATATCAAACAGATGGGCAGAATACGTAAAAGAACTATTCGAGGACAACAGAGGTAAAAAACCATCACCAGATTCTAATGAAGGCCCACACATTCTCAGATCGGAAGTAGAGAATGCCATTCATGTGATACAAAAAGGAAGATCAGCAGGCATGGATAACATAAACATTGAAATGATAGAAGCTCTGGAGAGCTTTGGTATAGATACAATCACAGAAATATGCAATGATATATACAATACAGGATATTTACCACACGACATGAAGACATCAGTTTTTATAACATTGCCCAAAAAACCAAATGCAACAGAATGTTCAGACTTCAGAACAATCAGCCTGATGAGTCATGCAATTAAGATACTGCTCAAAATCATACAGGAAAGAATAAAAAGTAAAGTAGACAGCGAAATCCAAGAAGAACAGTTTGGTTTTAGACGGAACAGTGGAACAAGAGAGGCAATATTTTGCCTAAGAAGATTAGCAGAAAAATATACAGAGGTCCAAAAAAGTATGTATATGTGCTTCATTGACTATAAGAAGGCTTTTGACAGAATCCATCATGAGAAAATAATTGAATGCCTCAAAGACATAGGTATTGATGGAAAAGATATAAGAATACTCAGTAACCTTTATTGGGAGCAAACTGCCACAGTAAGATCGGGAAGGAATTATTCACCATACATAGACATAAAAAGAGGTGTCAGACAAGGTTGTGTGCTGTCCCCCTGCCTATTTAATTTATACACTGAAAAAATTTTCAAACAGATACAGGAAATACCAGGACTGAACATCAGTGGAAGATCAATAAACAACCTTAGATATGCAGATGATACCGTGTTGTTAGCTGAAAGCGAACAGGAGTTACAAGAACTAGTGAAGCAAGTGAACAGTATAAGTCATGAATATGGACTCGACATTAATATTGAAAAAACTAAAACTATGATAATTAGCAAAACAGACGATAAACCCACATTAAAGATAAGCGTAAATGGGAAAATCCTGGAACAAGTCAAGAGCTACGTATATCTTGGTCATATAATAACAGAAGATGGCAGATGTGAAACAGAAATCAAGAAGAGAATAGGAATGGCCAAAGCTACATTCAACAACATGAAACATATACTGACATCCAAACAGTTATCTCATAAATTAAAACTGAGAATCATAAAGTGTTATATATATTCTGCATTTCTGTATGGTGCAGAAACATGGACGATGAATAAGCATTTGGAAGAAAGAATTGAGGCTCTTGAAATGTGGATATATAGAAGAATGGGGCGTATCTCATGGAAAGAGATGAAAACAAATAAGGAGGTCCTAGAAAATCTAGGTATGAAAAGAGAACTAATGAGAGAGGTCAAAGTTCGGCAGCTAAAATACTTTGGCCACATAAAAAGGCATAACACCTTGCAGAAGACCATAACAGAAGGGAGAGTTGAAGGTAAACGTGCAAGGGGAAGACAGCGCTATAAGTGGGAAGATAACATCAAGAGATGGACGGGAAAGAGTCTATCAGAGTGTACCACCAAGACAAGAGACAGAAGACGTTGGAGATCCATTACAGCCAACCTCCGTTGTGGAGATGGCAACTGATGATGATGGTAGAGGTAAGGAGGAGGGAATGTCGTACTTTCTTATCGGCTGTCATCCTTCTGGCCTAGGTCCAATCTGGTCCTTCAGAGATCGCCTAATGTCCTCCCAGCGGACTCTGGGTCGTCCTGGAGGTCTGGATCCATGGCTCTTAGTTTCCCATGCTTGTCGTGGTAGCCGATCATCTTCCATTCTGCAGACATGGCCAAACCATCGTAGTTGGAACTATTCTACTAGAGTCTGCAGTGGCTGGGTTTTGAGGCCTTGCCTTATCGTCTGGTTGCGGACCATATCCCTTCTTTCTACTGCAACCACATTACCCAGATACCTCATTTCTGAGATTTTGAGTTGGCTTAATTTGGTTGTAGTCATTGTCCATGGCTCGCATCCATATGTCAAGACTGGGACATAGGTGGAGCGGTATACAGCCATCCTCGTCTTCTTGCTAACCTCTCTCTTGCTGAGGAATCCACGATTTATGGCCTGAAAAAGTCTCCCAGTTGTTGTTCTTCGGGTAGCTAACTCTTTTTTTATGCCTCCCTTCCAGTCTGTTACAGCTCCGATGTATTTAAACTGGTTTATCCCGTTATTTTGACATTTAAAAATACTTTTGTGCACTGTTTTCTCTAATGTTTTCTCATATTTTTGTTCTTTTTTCATATTTTATGGACAGATTTCTCATGTGGTATGTTCATGACCTTTCAACTCTCAAGGAGCATAGGCCGTCAACAAACTTATGCCAAGTCTTCCTGTCACGTGCCATCAGCTCAAGGTCTTTCATGTCTGTCTCCTGTTCTCTTCTCAATGTGTTCTTTGGTCTTTCTCTACCTCTCTTACCCTGCGGATAACAGCCCCAGGATATCGATTTCTGTAATCATATTTCTGCTGCCACCTGTACAGTTTTCCCTTTGTCACTCTATGTACGAACATTACAGGTGCAAAATCTGGAGATTTTACTAGAAGAACAAAAGCTACTCAGTGACACAGACTTTTTGTAGCATTCTCTCTGTGTTGCATCATGCACCAAATCTTTGCCAGAGGACGTTCTCCTGTCTCGGATGGCTGAGTTTTAGTTGACCTGTCTTTGCCAGAGGACGTTCTCCTGTCTCGGATGGCTGAGTTTTAGTTGACCTGTCTTTGCCAGAGGACGTTCTCCTGTCTCGGATGGCTGAGTTTTAGTTGACCTGTCTTTGCCAGAGGACGTTCTCCTGTCTCGGATGGCTGAGTTTTAGTTGACCTGTCTTTGCCAGAGGACGTTCTCCTGTCTCGGATGGCTGAGTTTTTGTTGACCTGTCTTTGCCAGAGGACGTTCTCCTGTCTCGGATGGCTGAGTTTTAGTTGACCTGTCTTTGCCAGAGGACGTTCTCCTGTCTCGGATGGCTGAGTTTTAGTTGACCTGTCTTTGCCAGAGGACGTTCTGCTGTCTCGGATGGCTGAGTTTTAGTTGACCTGTCTTTGCCAGAGGACGTTCTCCTGTCTCGGATGGCTGAGTTTTAGTTGACCTGTCTTTGCCAGAGGACGTTCTCCTGTCTCGGATGGCTGAGTTTTAGTTGACCTGTCTTTGCCAGAGGACGTTCTCCTGTCTCGGATGGCTGAGTTTTAGTTGACCTGTCTTTGCCAGAGGACGTTCTCCTGTCTCGGATGGCTGAGTTTTAGTTGACCTGTCTTTGCCAGAGGACGTTCTCCTGTCTCGGATGGCTGAGTTTTAGTTGACCTGTCTTTGCCAGAGGACGTTCTCCTGTCTCGGATGGCTGAGTTTTAGTTAACCTGTCTTTGGCAGAGGACGTTCTCCTGTCTCGGATGGCTGAGTTTTAGTTGACCTTCTTTGCCAGAGGACGTTCTCCTGTCTCGGATGGCTGAGTTTTAGTTGACCTGTCTTTGCCAGAGGACGTTCTCCTGTCTCGGATGGCTGAGTTTTAGTTGACCTGTCTTTGCCAGAGGACGTTCTCCTGTCTCGGATGGCTGAGTTTTAGTTAACCTGTCTTTGGCAGAGGACGTTCTCCTGTCTCGGATGGCTGAGTTTTAGTTGACCTGTCTTTGCCAGAGGACGTTCTCCTGTCTCGGATGGCTGAGTTTTAGTTGACCTGTCTTTGCCAGAGGACGTTCTCCTGTCTCGGATGGCTGAGTTTTAGTTGACCTGTCCATGAATTTTTATGGTCTTAAAATTTCTACAGAATGGGGTACCCGGCCCCATGTCCAACCTTCCTTGGTCGTCTTTTACGACATGCATGTTAGGTCACAGTGTTACTTTTCTCTGACCCACTTTCGGGCCCCGGTAACACACGGGTATGTGGTTTACGCATTTTAAAAGTTGTTTGCAAGTTTGTTAACATGTTGTGCCAATATCTTTCACATTCTTGTCAGATGTATAGCTGTCTTTTTTTTTAACCTGCGGTGTACATATGTTTCTCTTGCGAACAGTTTTATGGTTTAAAAAAAAAAAATTTTTTCTCATGTCTTAGATATAATTTCCTCGTGTCACGTGTGCACATTTTTAACGCGTCAAAGGCCGTGATATTTTGTGACTCTACGACATGGACAACAACAACAACCAAAAAGCTACAGACTTTCATAAATGGATGCTAAATATAGAATAAACGAGTTGAAATGGTGTGACAAGATCACAAATGTGGAACTTGTGACAAGGACCAGGCAAGTGTCAATGGAACAAGAGATGCGAAGAGACGCTGGCGATAGATAGGACACACATTGAGGAAACATGTTATAGCAATACAAGACAGTGCTTTATCTAGAATACCCACATTAAGAAGAGTAGCACTTGCCGTTTGGTTTTAAGGACCACTTCATTGCACACGGACAACTCCATCAGTGCTCCGATCTCCACCTTTGTATCACATAAGGAAGATCCCAGCACAGTGCACGACCTCACAGTGCACGACCTCACAGTGCACGACCTCCGGCAAAGATCCAAATGTATGTATACAGGAATCACACATTCTATAAATATTTTGGTGGTGGATACGTTTTCTTAATTTTTTTTTTAATTTTGTGCCAGGGCATCGGCCATACGGCCTACTCTTTACGATTTCCAAGAAGAGCAGAAAAAAACAAAATACACACACAGAACGGAACAGGAGACAGAATGAAAAGAAATAAAACAGGACATAGAAACGCGTGGTATAGGACAAGAAGGTTTGGTGGGAATTTGTTGACGGCCGACAATAAACAGTGAGCTAAAGAGTAATGAATGAATAAACGAATTCTGAATGAAACAAAACGGGAGGCTGAAATAACAATCAAAAATAATGAGTTGACGAGAAAAACTAGGCGGAAAAATGTACCTGATAGTATATGTTTTTTTTTTTTTCGTAGCTGGTAGACCCTGGAGTATGGTTGGCCACGTCCTCATAAAAGATCCCACCATCCCGAGTATGTTTGTTCATAGTGGGTAGACGCTGGAATTGCTTTGGCCACATCCTCCAAACACACCCTGACACCATCATAGTGGGTAGACGCTTGAATTGGTTAGGCCACATCCTCCGAAGAGACCCTGACACCATCATAGTGGGTAGACCCTTGAATTGGTTTGGCCACATCCTCCGAAGACATCCTGACACCATCATAGTGGGTAGACGCTGGAATTGGTTTGGCCACATCCTAAGAAGAGACCCTGACACCACCATAGTGGGTAAACGCTTGAATTGGTTTGGCCACATCCTCCGAAGACATCCTGGCACCATCTTAGTGGGTAGACGCTTGAATTGGTTTGGCCACATCCTCTGAAGACATCCTGACACCATCTTAGTGGGTAGACGCTTGAATTGGTTTGGCCACATCCTCAGAAGAGACCCTGACACCATCATAGTGGGTAGACGCTGTAATTGGTTTGGCCACATCCTCAGAAGAGACCATGACACCATCATAGTGGGTAGACGCTGGAATTGGTTAGGCCACATCCTCCGAAGACACCCTGACACCATCATAGTGGGTAGACGCTTGAATTGGTTTGGCTACATCCTCCTATCATAGACTTGAATTGTTTGGCCACCCTGACACCATCACAGTGGGTATGAACTCAGAATTATTCTGGAATATTGTGATGACTACGTTAAATGTCTAGGGTTATGAAAATGATGAAGTGTAAGTCACAACAACAACAGACAGATAAACAATTTAATTTATTCTACAACACTTTACAACACTGTGACACTCACACACATATAACACTTTATAAGACTATCTTAAATGAGTCACGTGTTTAAGTTTAAAAATATATGTATTAATTCTTGTCAATAATGGATATCCTGATTCAACTACACAGTGAACCAGGAATCACAATCAAATGTAATTACAAGTATTATTTACACAGTTTATATATATGAACTTTGTATTGACATAGTTTATTATTATTATTCTATGTGTGTAATTTGTGCAGTAGTAATATGATGTAATACTGGTTTTGTTCAAGCTTGGTTGTTGTTTTTCATCATGACTTCAAGTGTTTGAGTATCGGGGAAATAGTATTGGGAAACTTTCACAGTTCCTGTCATTTGAACCAATTAATTATCCCTCTGTGGTTAACAAAATGTCAATTTTTGAGGGGGCACATAATGTTGAGCTACTCTGGCCACAGAAGCTTATCTTTCGTGATGGCGGCAGGAAAAGACTCCTCTGCTCGATTGCTTCACTGTGTTCTGGAGACACCTCACTGGTCGCTATCTGGACCAAGGAGTATGCTGTCAGCCTCTGGATTCAGCAAAACTCAGACCAGGTGCTGCTTCAATAACTAGGACCACAGTCCCTGAAACAAGAAGGTTGTACCTCCTACTTCAGATCTAATTTATAATCTATTTCTACACTGAACACAATACAGAACAAACACTGAGTTCAGAGCGGTAGGCCAACTGCTATCTTCATCTGAAACAATTTACACCAGTATTCTCCTCCTAAATGGTTACTACGCCTCTGCAATTCCAGCCTTAGTTCCTTCTAGTCAATAAGATAGGTGTCAGTGTACTGTTTGGCAATTCCATGCAGTTTTACTTTTCTCCGACACCTCCTGTTCAGGTTGGAGCAATATTTAGGCCTGGCTTATGTTTGCCACTGAACCACACACATATACAGGCATAAATTATCAATTTACATTCAATTTTCATTAAAAAGATATCGAATATATCAAGCTTACCACAATTCATGGAAATAATACACAGATACGTTGACTGGCGATGAATAATGGCACAAATTCCGATCTGCCTCTGTCCCATACTTTTATTTAGAAAAATATGATCTGGCTCTCAACGCACTGTTTCTTAGTAAGTTTATTTTAAAGTGTGGCACTGACTTGACGCTCCTAATTGACTATATTGGCGGGTCTAACCAATCGGGCCATGTTTACCCAGCTTTTCAAAAAAAGTACCCTTACTACCGTTTCCCTAACAACAAAGAATTAGTATTTATAGTCCGACTAATCGTGTTTAGCCTTACATTTATTTCTATCCAATCAAATAGGATTTTACATGGTGGCCCATTTCCCGTAAAATAGTGGTTTCAAAACATGCCACTGTGCGATTATTTTTTGGTGTTGTCTGACACCCTCACTATTTTCTTTTGGCTATAATTTGTTAATTCCTAGACTATTTGCGTAACACTTAACATATTCTTTGTCAGCAAGTCCTAAGGAACCCAAATATATAAGTTTTAATGGAGCTAAGTGGCTGCGTTCAAAATATGCATTTTCTAGGATAGTCGTGTATTTTTTATTTTTTTATGTTTAGAACCGCCACCTGTCCTGCCTTTTCGACTGTTCTGTCATACTAATGTCAGGATTTCAGACATAAAACAGTAGAATGTCATGTTTCCCAATAAGCGTTTTACAGGTTTTTAAACCTAACTCTCGTAGTTGTAGTGTTTTTTATCACGGTCTATTTGAAAAAAAGTTAGTGCTTCTGGCCTTTCGCGCGGGGAGGGTATTAATTTTGTATCGCGAGACGCGTGTTAGTGTCGCATGCGTTCCTGCTTTCAGCCCTCCCTCTCTTTCTATCCTAAGTTCATCTGTCTTTTCATCAGGCCGTGTATAAAATGAAATTAATGGAAGTATTAATTTAGGTCATTACGCGGTGTGCCTATCTCAAGGTTTTCTTAGAAATGCAGTACACGTTTTATTGTAGAAAGCGTGTAGTGATGCAGTAGGCTTTACTATCAACGTGAAACGTTACAATTTGCAGACGAAGTAGAAAACAAGGGGGATTTTTGTACGCCATTGTGACAGCACTGTACTTTTACCATTTCTCTTTCCTGTTATTGAATTTATGTGTTAGGCTTTACATTTACCTTTTAATTTATATATGTGGATTTAGAATGTTTCACGACACGATGCAAGTGGAGACATTTTTCTTGCCGCCCTACAAAACGCCACCAGGCATGAAGGTCACTGATTACTTCGTCAGTCAGTGGTCAAGGACCAAAGTAGATATGTTTGTGCCACATGACACAGCGTTGCCGCTTGCTCGGATAGAAAACGTCCTTGACAAACACACCATACACTCAACCAAAGTAGATATGTGTGTGCCATATGACACAGCGTTGCCGCTTGTTCGGATAGAAAACGTCCTTGACAAACACACCACACACTCAACCAAAGTAGATCACCCAGGGAAATTGTTCGCACCTTCATCAATAAATTGACCGTCAAGACAGATCTTTGTCAGCCACAAGCTTCTGTGACGTCACTTTCTCCCTACCTACAATTTTGCGTGTTATTGGTGTTGTTTTTATCATGCTTATAATGTCAGTGGCCTAGTTATGCGTTTTTTTTCTTCGGTGTGGGTTAGTCATCTCGAGGGTGGCGCCTACTGGGGGTGCTCAGTCTCGACAGCTACCCGACCTCTTCCCCCACCCCCCCTTTTCCCCAATGCACCCTCTTAGTTGTAAAACGTTCTTAAGAATGCTTAGCATATTGTTCAACAGATACACTTTCTTTTTCTCCTTCGTTCAGTTTGTAGTAATGCTAAATCTGCAGGCTTGTCACCAGGACAAAGTCCTCAGTATTTTCCAGGTCAGCGCGGCAACCCTATAGCTTCTTCTTGAGCTGAAAACCCACTGGCCAGGTCAGGCGTCGTGAGTCATCATGGGTTGGTCAGTTTTGGAGAATGTATTTAGGGGTCTGGATTCCGGTTCCACACGGACATTCATTCATATCAGATATTCTGAGGTGATATAGGTGGCCTAGTAAACTACACTCGTCAGTTCTAAGGCGGACAATGAAGGTCTGCTGGTACCTATTAAGCTGGTGGGTTGGGTCATATCTGCTGTATAGGTCACCTTCTTTTTTCCACTGACATTTGTACTTGTTGTGGATGATTAGAGCAAGTATGTCGTATACGTCTTAGTTAAGAGGCTGTCAGCCACGTAGCACATAATAAACAATTATGCAAGTTTGAAATGAAGCCCCGAAAGCTGCCCCCCCCCCCCCCCCCCCCTTTCTACTAAATACGCCACTGCACCGACAAAATCCTGATTTCCTCGTCAATTACCAAAGATAATGATTTCCCAGTGCCATAATTACATGTATCTATAGTTTCTGTTCAAATCCCAAATAAGAATTTTTCTATTCGGGGCATTAATCACAAAGTTATAGCAGAATTATTGGTGTGCAATTCCTAATGTATGATAGACACTAGTTTACGTGGGGGGAATTCCCGAACGTCGTTGCCCGTGTTATGACATACTTGACCTTTTGCCTAACTAAGTATCTTGCTTGTCTTATTTTATTACTCTTATCTTGCCGCACAATTTATCCTTCTTGTCTTATTTCATTACCCTTATCTTGCCGCATAATTTATCCTTCTTGTCTTATTTTATTACTCTTATCTTGCCGCATAATTTATCCTTCTTGTCTTATTTCATTACCCTTATCTTGCCGCATAATTTATCCTTCTTGTCTTATTTTATTACTCTTATCTTGCCGCATAATTTATCCTTCTTGTCTTATTTCATTACCCTTATCTTGCCGCATAATTTATCCTTCTTGTCTTATTTCATTACCCTTATCTTGCCGCATAATTTATCCTTCTTGTCTTATTTTATTACTCTTATCTTGCCGCATAATTTATCCTTCTTGTCTTATTTCATTACCCTTATCTTGCCGCATAATTTATCCTTCTTGTCTTATTTCATTACCTTTATCTTGCCGCACAATTTATCCTTCTTGTCTTATTTCATTACCCTTATCTTGACTCACAATTTATCCTTCTTGTCTTATTTCATTACCCTTATCTTGACTCACAATTTATCCTTCTTGTCTTATTTCATTACCCTTATCTTGCCGCATAATTTATCCTTCTTGTCTTATTTCATTACCCTTATCTTGCCGCATAATTTATCCTTCTTGTCTTATTTCATTACCCTTATCTTGCCGCATAATTTATCCTTCTTGTCTTATTTCATTACCCTTATCTTGCCGCATAATTTATCCTTCTTGTCTTATTTCATTACCCTTATCTTGACTCACAATTTATCCTTCTTGTCTTATTTCATTACCCTTATCTTGACTCACAATTTATCCTTCTTGTCTTATTTCATTACCCTTATCTTGACTCACAATTTATCCTTCTTGTCTTATTTCATTACCCTTATCTTGCCGCACAATTTATCCTTCTTGTCTTATTTCATTACCCTTATCTTGCCGCATAATTTATCCTTCTTGTCTTATTTTATTACTCTTATCTTGCCGCATAATTTATCCTTCTTGTCTTATTTCATTACCCTTATCTTGTATCATAATTTATCCTTCTTGTCTTATTTCATTACCCTTATCTTGCCGCATAATTTATCCTTCTTGTCTTATTTCATTACCTTTATCTTGCCGCACAATTTATCCTTCTTGTCTTATTTCATTACCCTTATCTTGACTCTCAATTTATCTTCTTGTCTTATTTCATTACCCTTATCTCGACTCACAATTTATCCTTCTTGTCTTATTTCATTACCCTTATCTTGCCGCATAATTTATCCTTCTTGTCTTATTTCATTACCCTTATCTTGCCGCATAATTTATCCTTCTTGTCTTATTTCATTACCCTTATCTTGCCGCATAATTTATCCTTCTTGTCTTATTTCATTACCCTTATCTTGCCGCATAATTTATCCTTCTTGTCTTATTTCATTACCCTTATCTTGCCGCATAATTTATCCTTCTTGTCTTATTTCATTACCTTTATCTTGCCGCACAATTTATCCTTCTTGTCTTATTTCATTACCTTTATCTTGCCGCACAATTTATCCTTCTTGTCTTATTTCATTACCCTTATCTTGCCGCACAATTTATCCTTCTTGTCTTATTTCATTACCCTTATCTTGACTCACAATTTATCCTTCTTGTCTTATTTCATTACCCTTATCTTGACTCACAATTTATCCTTCTTGTCTTATTTCATTACCCTTATCTTGCCGCACAATTTATCCTTCTTGTCTTATTTCATTACCCTTATCTTGCCGCATAATTTATCCTTCTTGTCTTATTTTATTACTCTTATCTTGCCGCATAATTTATCCTTCTTGTCTTATTTCATTACCCTTATCTTGCCGCATAATTTATCCTTCTTGTCTTATTTCATTACCCTTATCTTGCCGCATAATTTATCCTTCTTGTCTTATTTCATTACCCTTATCTTGCCGCATAATTTATCCTTCTTGTCTTATTTCATTACCCTTATCTTGCCGCATAATTTATCCTTCTTGTCTTATTTCATTACCCTTATCTTGCCGCACAATTTATCCTTCTTGTCTTATTTCATTACCCTTATCTTGACTCACAATTTATCCTTCTTGTCTTATTTCATTACCCTTATCTTGACTCACAATTTATCCTTCTTGTCTTATTTCATTACCCTTATCTTGCCGCACAATTTATCCTTCTTGTCTTATTTCATTACCCTTATCTTGCCGCATAATTTATCCTTCTTGTCTTATTTTATTACTCTTATCTTGCCGCATAATTTATCCTTCTTGTCTTATTTCATTACCCTTATCTTGCCGCATAATTTATCCTTCTTGTCTTATTTCATTACCCTTATCTTGCCGCATAATTTATCCTTCTTGTCTTATTTCATTACCCTTATCTTGCCGCATAATTTATCCTTCTTGTCTTATTTCATTACCCTTATCTTGCCGCACAATTTATCCTTCTTGTCTTATTTCATTACCCTTATCTTGACTCACAATTTATCTATCTTGTCTTATTTCATTACCCTTATCTTGACTCACAATTTATCCTTCTTGTCTTATTTCATTACCCTTATCTTGACTCACAATTTATCCTTCTTGTCTTATTTCATTACCCTTATCTTGCCGCACAATTTATCCTTCTTGTCTTATTTCATTACCCTTATCTTGCCGCATAATTTATCCTTCTTGTCTTATTTTATTACTCTTATCTTGCCGCATAATTTATCCTTCTTGTCTTATTTCATTACCCTTATCTTGTCGCATAATTTATCCTTCTTGTCTTATTTCATTACCCTTATCTTGCCGCATAATTTATCCTTCTTGTCTTATTTCATTACCTTTATCTTGCCGCACAATTTATCCTTCTTGTCTTATTTCATTACCCTTATCTTGACTCTCAATTTATCTTCTTGTCTTATTTCATTACCCTTATCTCGACTCACAATTTATCCTTCTTGTCTTATTTCATTACCCTTATCTTGCCGCATAATTTATCCTTCTTGTCTTATTTCATTACCCTTATCTTGCCGCATAATTTATCCTTCTTGTCTTATTTCATTACCCTTATCTTGCCGCATAATTTATCCTTCTTGTCTTATTTCATTACCCTTATCTTGCCGCATAATTTATCCTTCTTGTCTTATTTCATTACCCTTATCTTGCCGCATAATTTATCCTTCTTGTCTTATTTCATTACCTTTATCTTGCCGCACAATTTATCCTTCTTGTCTTATTTCATTACCTTTATCTTGTCGCACAATTTATCCTTCTTGTCTTATTTCATTACCCTTATCTTGCCGCACAATTTATCCTTCTTGTCTTATTTCATTACCCTTATCTTGACTCACAATTTATCCTTCTTGTCTTATTTCATTACCCTTATCTTGACTCACAATTTATCCTTCTTGTCTTATTTCATTACCCTTATCTTGCCGCACAATTTATCCTTCTTGTCTTATTTCATTACCCTTATCTTGCCGCATAATTTATCCTTCTTGTCTTATTTTATTACTCTTATCTTGCCGCATAATTTATCCTTCTTGTCTTATTTCATTACCCTTATCTTGCCGCATAATTTATCCTTCTTGTCTTATTTCATTACCCTTATCTTGCCGCATAATTTATCCTTCTTGTCTTATTTCATTACCTTTATCTTGCCGCACAATTTATCCTTCTTGTCTTATTTCATTACCCTTATCTTGACTCACAATTTATCCTTCTTGTCTTATTTCATTACCCTTATCTTGACTCACAATTTATCCTTCTTGTCTTATTTCATTACCCTTATCTTGCCGCATAATTTATCCTTCTTGTCTTATTTCATTACCCTTATCTTGCCGCATAATTTATCCTTCTTGTCTTATTTCATTACCCTTATCTTGCCGCATAATTTATCCTTCTTGTCTTATTTCATTACCCTTATCTTGCCGCATAATTTATCCTTCTTGTCTTATTTCATTACCCTTATCTTGCCGCATAATTTATCCTTCTTGTCTTATTTCATTACCCTTATCTTGACTCACAATTTATCCTTCTTGTCTTATTTCATTACCTTTATCTTGCCGCACAATTTATCCTTCTTGTCTTATTTCATTACCCTTATCTTGACTCACAATTTATCCTTCTTGTCTTATTTCATTACCCTTATCTTGCCGCACAATTTATCCTTCTTGTCTTATTTCATTACCCTTATCTTGACGCACAATTTATCCTTCTTGTCTTATTTCATTACCCTTATGTTGACGCACAATTTATCCTTCTTGTCTTATTTCATTACCCTTATCTTGCCGCATAATTTATCCTTCTTGTCTTATTTCATTACCCTTATCTTGCCGCATAATTTATCCTTCTTGTCTTATTTCATTACCCTTATCTTGCCGCATAATTTATCCTTCTTGTCTTATTTCATTACCCTTATCGTGCCGCATAATTTATCCTTCTTGTCTTATTTCATTACCCTTATCTTACCGCACAATTTATCCTTCTTGTCTTATTTCATTACCTTTATCTTGCCGCACAATTTATCCTTCTTGTCTTATTTCATTACCCTTATCTTGACGCACAATTTATCCTTCTTGTCTTATTTCATTACCCTTATCTTGTCGCATAATTTATCCTTCTTGTCTTATTTCATTACCCTTATCTTGACGCACAATTTATCCTTCTTGTCTTATTTCATTACCCTTATCTTGACGCACAATTTATCCTTCTTGTCTTATTTCATTACCCTTATGTTGACGCACAATTTATCCTTCTTGTCTTATTTCATTACCCTTATCTTGCCGCATAATTTATCCTTCTTGTCTTATTTCATTACCCTTATCTTGTCGCACAATTTATCCTTCTTGTCTTATTTCATTACCTTTATCTTGCCGCACAATTTATCCTTCTTGTCTTATTTCATTACCCTTATCTTGCCATATAATTTATCCTTCTTGTCTTATTTCATTACCCTTATCTTGCCGCACAATTTATCCTTCTTGTCTTATTTCATTACCCTTATCTTGACGCACAATTTATCCTTCTTGTCTTATTTCATTACTCTTTTCTTGACGCACAATTTATCCTTCTTGTCTTATTTCATTACCCTTATCTTGACTCACAATTTATCCTTCTTGTCTTATTTCATTACCCTTATCTTGACTCACAATTTATCCTTCTTGTCTTATTTCATTACCCTTATCTTGCCGCATAATTTATCCTTCTTGTCTTATTTCATTACCCTTATCTTGCCGCATAATTTATCCTTCTTGTCTTATTTCATTACCCTTATCTTGCCGCATAATTTATCCTTCTTGTCTTATTTCATTACCCTTATCTTGCCGCATAATTTATCCTTCTTGTCTTATTTCATTACCCTTATCTTGCCGCATAATTTATCCTTCTTGTCTTATTTCATTACCCTTATCTTGACTCACAATTTATCCTTCTTGTCTTATTTCATTACCTTTATCTTGCCGCACAATTTATCCTTCTTGTCTTATTTCATTACCCTTATCTTGACTCAAATTTATCCTTCTTGTCTTATTTAATTACCCTTATCTTGCCGCACAATTTATCCTTCTTGTCTTATTTCATTACCCTTATCTTGACGCACAATTTATCCTTCTTGTCTTATTTCATTACCCTTATGTTGACGCACAATTTATCCTTCTTGTCTTATTTCATTACCCTTATCTTGCCGCATAATTTATCCTTCTTGTCTTATTTCATTACCCTTATCTTGCCGCATAATTTATCCTTCTTGTCTTATTTCATTACCCTTATCTTGCCGCATAATTTATCCTTCTTGTCTTATTTCATTACCCTTATCGTGCCGCATAATTTATCCTTCTTGTCTTATTTCATTACCCTTATCTTACCGCACAATTTATCCTTCTTGTCTTATTTCATTACCTTTATCTTGCCGCACAATTTATCCTTCTTGTCTTATTTCATTACCCTTATCTTGACGCACAATTTATCCTTCTTGTCTTATTTCATTACCCTTATCTTGTCGCATAATTTATCCTTCTTGTCTTATTTCATTACCCTTATCTTGACGCACAATTTATCCTTCTTGTCTTATTTCATTACCCTTATCTTGACGCACAATTTATCCTTCTTGTCTTATTTCATTACCCTTAGGTTGACGCACAATTTATCCTTCTTGTCTTATTTCATTACCCTTATCTTGCCGCATAATTTATCCTTCTTGTCTTATTTCATTACCCTTATCTTGCCGCACAATTTATCCTTCTTGTCTTATTTCATTACCTTTATCTTGCCGCACAATTTATCCTTCTTGTCTTATTTCATTACCCTTATCTTGCCATATAATTTATCCTTCTTGTCTTATTTCATTACCCTTATCTTGCCGCACAATTTATCCTTCTTGTCTTATTTCATTACCCTTATCTTGACGCACAATTTATCCTTTTTGTCTTATTTCATTACTCTTTTCTTGACGCACAATTTATCCTTTTTGTCTTATTTCATTACTCTTATGTTGCCGCACAATTTATCCTTCTTGTCTTATTTCATTACTCTTATCGTGCTGCACAATTTATCCTTCTTGTCTTATTTCATTACCCTTATCTTGCCGCACAATTTATCCTTTTTGTCTTATTTCATTACCTTTATCTTGCCGCACAATTTATCCTTCTTGTCTTATTTCATTACTCTTATCTTGACGCACAATTTATCCGTCTTGTCTTATTTCATTACTCTTATCATGCTGCACATTTTATCCTTCTTGTCTTATTTCATTACTCTTATCTTGACGCACAATTTATCCTTCTTGTCTTATTTCATTACCCTTATCTTGCCGCACAATTTATCCTTCTTGTCTTATTTAATTACCCTTATCTTGACGCACAATTTATCCTTATTGTCTTATTTCATTACCCTTATCTTGCCGCACAATTTATCCTTCTTGTCTTATTTAATTACCCTTATCTTGACGCACAATTTATCCTTCTTGTCTTATTTCATTACCCTTATCTTGACGCACAATTTATCCTTCTTGTCTTATTTCATTACCCTTATCTTGCCGCATAATTTATCCTTCTTGTCTTATTTCATTACCCTTATCTTGCCGCATAATTTATCCTTCTTGTCTTATTTAATTACCCTTATCTTGACGCACAATTTATCCTTCTTGTCTTATTTCATTACCCTTATCTTGACGCACAATTTATCCTTCTTGTCTTATTTCATTACCCTTATCTTGACGTATAACTTATCCTTCTTGTCTTATTTCATTACCCTTATCTTGACGCACAATTTATCTTTCTTGTCTTATTTCATTACACTTATCATGCCGCACAATTTATCCTTCTTGTCTTATTTCATTACCCTTATCTTGCCACACAATTATCATACGTTATTGCATCATTTATACTGATCTTACTGCACAAGCCGCCTGTGACTTATTTACCTTGTCATATAGGTTATCGTTACCGTGCCTCTCAGGCCAGTCTTACATTTCTTAGCTTATGTTGATTTTACCTTGCCACACATGTCAGTTCATACCTTTCTTACTTGAACGTATTATTTACACCTTTCCTATCCGTACATGTCAGTCAGCTAATATCATCGCAATAAATTTTGTCAGGATCGTCGTCCAGATCTAGTTGGAACCCATGGCGGCTTTGGTCACTTGGTCAGTTCCAGCTCCGGATCGTTCTCGGCTGCTCCCAGACTCAGCCACACTCCTGCTGGGGCCACAGACTTCCAGCCTCCGTACTTCCCTCCTCCCTACCAACCACAGCAGCCTATGGACTTTCACCACCATCAGGTGGATCCCTACAGTCATGTGAACCCCTTCCAACAGACGAGCCAGCACTACAATCAACTCCACCCCGCAGACAGAAGTATGCTGGCTCGTAGAGACGATCCCCTTAACATGCACCCAGGTCTTGGGGGCTATGACACTCGTAGGCCGGACTACATGACAGGACTGAGACGGTCTGATGTCCTTCATCATGGACCTCACCACGGTCTCGGGCTGGATCAAGACCCATCTCTTCTTAGTCTTCATCCCAATCACCTAGGAGGTTTGGAAGACGCCAACCAGGTCAGTATGCCATACTTAGTTTTTTGTTTGTTTTTGTTTATATTGTTTTTGTTATTGCCTTAAGATAGCCTGGCTTATGACAACACATAAACATTACATACAGTTTTCCTTACCATTCTTCACATACTTTACGTCAGGGGTCGGCATGGAATAGAACCCAATCTACAGGTAGACCATAGTGGATGATTTGATAGATATCTAGTTACTGAATGGTAAAAGAGATAGAATTTTAAAGCTAGAGAAATTTGGGACTAGACCACTCCCATCGACATTTCAAAGCTCAACATCCTCTTGACTGAAGGGACTTGTCCGCCATTCCCAGTGAAAACCCACGAGTTAGATTACTAAAATTCACTGTAACTGTCAACTGCACGAGGCAGGAACGAGATCATTTCTGTGAGTGAAGTTTAACGTTCGGTCAAATATCGTGGAAGTTGCCATTGTCCATGGCTCTGTTAACGGATTTCCAGGAAGCAGATTGACCGGCAGAGATCAAAGCTACATATAGAGTGCAATTATAAATCCAAATTCCAATAAAGTTATGGCCTATATTTTGAAGTGCGGTGGCTTTTATTTAAAATAATTTGTGGACTTTGCCAGGCGTGAACATGGCACACTGAAAGTTCAAAGCTCATTTTGGCTACTTAAGACGGGTAGTGGTATGTGAAATCTACCAAAACATTTAAACCAAACAGTAATCCTGAAAATAAAAATATACCTACTTGTCTTAATTATTTAGAACAGCTAGGATGATATTGCGTCATTGTCAGCTTTCACTTCAAACTGGTTAGCTGACTGCTGCGAATGTTTTTGGAACTTTCAGTTGGCCTTATTACCAAATACGTCTTCTTTTTCACCGAAAACCTTTCGACGCTCGGATACAAGTTTTTGACATTTCCGGAATGCCTATTACATTTTTCCTATTTGTTGTCAAGTATGTTATATGTTTTTTCAGCAAGCTTTAATCATCTGCTTGCCTGAGTGATCTTTCGCCTGTGTACAATCTATTTTGCTAGAGGCGTTTGCGCATTGCCTAAGTGTGTCTCTGTGTTAGAGATAGTTTAGTATCGCTTTCCGATTAAGAGTCCATTAATTTCTCAGGTATAAAGTTGAATGGCGTCTTGCAGGGCAGCAACAGTCTCCACTTTACACGGTGGGCGGCCATTCTTCGTTTGGTGCCATAACTATGGTTAATTCTTTTCATCTCTGCTTCCACAGTTCTGCGCCAAGTAGCTTTTAGTCAGCCTCCCTTTCACCTTCCTTCTGGGATCCATGGCATGGCAGTTCTGATGATGGTTCAGGGCATCTTCTGAGAATGTGGCCAACCCAGTTTCAGCGTCTATCGGCTATATGATGATGCTCATATCTTCTTGATGGCTCCGAGTTAGCAGTTGTTGGTTGGTGATGGTGTTATAGCATATTGTGTGACAATATGACAGTTTGGTTGGTGATGGTGTTATAGCATATTGTGTGACAATATGACAGTTTGGTTGGTGATGGTGATATAGCATATTGTGTGACAATATGACAGTTTGGTTGGTGATGGTGTTATAGCATATTGTGTGACAATATGACAGTTTGGTTGGTGATGGTGTTATAGCATATTGTGTGACAATATGACAGTTTGGTTGGTGATGGTGTTATAGCATATTGTGTGACAATATGACAGTTTGGTTGGTGATGGTGTTATAGCATATTGTGTGACAATATGAAGTTTGGACATTTTCTTATCTGTTATTTGGGAGCCGCGGTAGCGCAGTGGTTAGTGCACTAGCTTCTTAGCTCGGTAGTCCATGGTTCGATCCCCAGTTGAGCTGGGATTTTTTAGACCGCAAACGGCTCCGGGGTCGACCCAACCTCATGAATTGGGTACCAGAGCAACTCTGTGAAGGTTCAGGCGGCCGGCGTGATGCTGACCCCATCACCCCTAGTGTGCCGATGGTCAAGAAAATATGGGCCTAACACCATATTCCCAATATGCCTCAATGGGCGAATAACGGGATCCTTATCTGTTACTTGGCAGCCCTTTGCACGCGAATACACCTAACTTATCGTGAGGTTGTTGAAGGCCTATTCTCCGCAGGAAGATGAACACAGTGACTTAATATGTGAAGTCTCGTAACTGAGAGCTATAACATAGCTCAGATACAAGTGTTCATGTGACGGAGGCAAAAACGTGTCTTTTACGAGTAACGTAATATGTTTCGGGTATGAGTAAAGTAGATCACAATGAACGAGTAGCTGGAAGAAAGCGTTCAGACCCTTGTGGTGGGGATATCTAGGTCTAGAAGAATGTGGCTCGTCAAAGGTGTCACAGAAAACCTAGGAATGACAAGAGAATTAATGAAGGAGATCAAAATTAGACATCTAAAATATTTTGGCCACATAAACACAGACATAAGTAACTTTCTAAAGACCATAATAGAAGGAAGAATTGAAGGCAATCGTGGAGGAAGACAGCGCTATAAGTGGGCAGATAACATCAAGACAAGAGACAGGAAAGAGTCTATCAGAGTGTACTATCAAGATAAGAGACAGGAAAGAGTCTATCAGAGTGTACCATCAAGGCAAGAGACAGGAAAGAGTCTATCAGAGTGTACCATCAAGACAAGAGACAGAAAAGAGTCTATCAGAGTGTACCATCAAGATAAGAGACAGGAAAGAGTCTATCAGAGTGTACCATCAAGATAAGAGACAGGAAAGAGTCTATCAGAGTGTACCATCAAGATAAGAGACAGACAGGAAAGAGTATCAGAGTGTACCATCACGATAAGAGACAGGAAAGAGTCTATCAGAGTGTACTATCAAGATAAGAGACAGGAAAGAGTCTATCAGAGTGTACCATCAAGACAAGAGACAGGAAAGAGTCTATCAGAGTGTACCATCAAGACAAGAGACAGGAAAGAGTCTATCAGAGTGTACCATCAAGATAAGAGACAGGAAGGAGTCTATCAGAGTGTACCATCAAGACAAGAGACAGGAAAGAGTCTATCAGAGTGTACCATCAAGACAAGAGACAGGAAAGAGTCTATCAGAGTGTACCATCAAGACAAGAGACAGGAAAGAGTCTATCAGAGTGTACCATCAAGACAAGAGACAGGAAAGAGTCTATCAGAGTGTACCATCAAGACAAGAGACAGGAAAGAGTCTATCAGAGTGTACCATCAAGACAAGAGACAGGAAAGAGTCTATCAGAGTGTACCATCAAGACAAGAGACAGAAGACGTTGGAGATCCGTTGCAGCCGACCTTCGTTGTGGAGATAGAACTCGATGATGAGAAAAGTAAATTAAATCAGCTGTGAGTAAATCAGCTGTGAGTAAATCAAGCCGACTGTGGGCTGTTTAGAGATGATACATTCAAAGTTTGATATGACCGACCAGATAACTTTGAGGATACCCTTAAAGAGTACATTTTCTAATTGTCAACTCACGTGCGTGAGTAGAAAAGAGGCATTTCGTATTCTTTTCTTGGTCATTGGCCAAAGTTTGGACAACGTCATCTGACGAGGATCAAACCCCCCATTGTGTAGGGCAGAGCAATATTAGCATAGGGCAGTGCAGTGTTTGCGTAGGGTAGTGTTTTGGCGTATGCCAGTGTGAACTTATCGCCAAGAATTGAACACACCCAGTATCGAAAGAAGGTGCGTGTTTCACACCTGCTCGACAGAATCGATGAGGTTAAGTCTGGGGCAATCCTCCTCTAACATTTGGTTAGCGCTTTCATCAGAATGTTCCGCTTGTCCTCACAGCAAACAGGAGTTCTAAGTACTCTAGCGCTGCCTATTGTTGACAATGTTTTGCCACGGAGACTGGCACAAAAAATCCCACGTAAATGGTTCTCCCCTGCCTCAATAGACCAAGGTTATTGGGAGATTTCGCGTATCAGTCTGCCGTAAGTACACACTTTTGAGCTTTTGGTGTACGGACAAGGTCGTTGCTTGTTTCCGTCCTTCGGCATAGCGCGAGGTTTCTCCAAGTTGTTTAACCAACAAAAGAGGCACATAATGATTTTATCGTCAGTTATAAAAACACCAACGGCGAGGTAAAGCTGGGAGTTGCCTTGTAAAAAAAAAGCTGCGGAACTGAATGGAGAAGGCTGAATAGGTCAATTTGTCACGTGACACAAGTTTAATAAAGTTCGCAGCTTCGCTTCAATTGGAAAATGATGTTTGGAATTTAACGCACCGATTCTTCAGCTGTAAATGCTGACGGCCTAGCGAGGGTTTGTCAACGACTCGGGCAGGCGTTCATCTCACAAAATGGGCACTTTATTAGCTTGGTTTTTTTGTAGTAAATCTCTGTTTGTCTAACCAGTGATCTGCGTATATTCAGGGCATTCCGCCTTGTTCATTATTTGATAGCGTCTTGTAACAATTAGATCTGGTACGCTAACAAATTTTACGTGTAACACTAGTCAACAATTTACGTGTAATCGGCAGAAATTATTCAAGCAAACTCCGAATGTTAATTTGATTTTTTGTCCGTGAGAGTTGAAATATGTAGGCCTACACTTTTTTTTAATTCAGAGCGTGGTGCAATTTTAAACTGGTCGCAGAGTCAGTTCATGGATGTTTTATATAGCACTCGGTAATACATTTTGTGACCTTTTTTTTCCCCTTATATTTAGGACGCCGTAATAAAACATGTGAATTTTTTTTCCCCATATTTAGGGCGCCGTAATAAAACATGTGAATCTTTTACATCGTCGTCAACTCTATTCGTTCCCTGTGAAGCATAGGGCTGTTACTTGTGCCTATTTCTACTTGGGGCCGTTTTCTTTAGTTCTGACCATGAGAGAATGAATTCCCGGTTGCTTTGGCTTTCTGATTCTGATCTGCCGTACCCTTGCATGTTCTCTATAGTTTTGTCTTTCTTCTGTTGCCTGTGGGTTGCAGTAAAGATATTGTCTAGCATGTTTGTATGTTGTATTTTTGTGTGTGTGTGAGTGTCTTAAGATTTTAAGCAGCGCGCCATAATAGCAGCGCGTAGAGTGTGTTTATCGCTCGCAGAAAACGAGAGTCTATGTACGCCTATGGTCTATTTTCTTGACGAGAGTCTATGTACGCCTATGGTCTATTTTCTTGACGAGAGTCTATGTACGCCTATGGTCTATTTTCTTGACGAGAGTCTATGTACGCCTATGGTCTATGTACGCCTATGGTCTATGTACGCCTATGGTCTATGTACGCCTATGGTCTATTTTTATGACGAGAGTCTATGTACGCCCATGGTCTATGTACGCCTATGGTCTATGTACGCCTATGGTCTATTTTCTTGACGAGAGTCTATGTATGCCTATGGTCTATTTTCTTGACGAGAGTCTATGTACGCCTATGGTCTATTTTCTTGACGAGAGGCTATGTACGCCTATGGTCTATTTTCTTGACGAGAGTCTATGTACGCCTATGGTCTATGTACGCCTATGGTCTATGTACGCCTATGGTCTATTTTCTTGACGAGAGTCTATGTACGCATATGGTCTATGTACGCCTATGGTCTATGTACGCCTATGGTCTATGTACGCCTATGGTCTATGTACGCCTATGGTCTATTTTCTTGACGAGAGTCTGTGTACGCCTATGGTCTATGTACGCCTATGGTCTATGTACGCTTATGGTCTATGTACGCCTATGGTCAATGTACGGCCTATGGTCTATTTTCTTGACGAGAGTCTATGTACGGCCTATGGTCTATGTACGCCTATGGTCTATGTACGCCTATGGTCTGTGTACGCCTATGGTCTATGTACGCCTATGGTCTATGTACGCCTATGGTCTATGTACGCCTATGGTCTATGTACGCCTATGGTCAATGTACGGCCTATGGTCTATTTTCTTGACGAGAGTCTATGTACGGCCTATGGTCTATGTACGCCTATGGTCTATGTACGGCCTATGGTCTATTTTCTTGACGAGAGTCTATGTACGACCTATGGTCTATGTACGCCTATGGTCTATGTACGCCTATGGTTTATGTACGCCTATGGTCTATGTACGCCTATGGTCTGTGTACGCCTATGGTCTATGTACGCCTATGGTCTATGTACGCCTATGGTCTATGTACGGCCTATGGTCTATTTTCTTGACGAGAGTCTGTGTACGTCTATGGTCTGTGTACGCCTATGGTCTATGTACGCTTATGGTCTATGTACGCCTATGGTCTATGTACGGCCTATGGTCTATTTTCTTGACGATAGTCTGTGTACGCCTATGGTCTATGTACACCTATGGTCTATGTACGCCTATGGTCTATGTACACCTATGGTCTATGTACAACTATGGTCTATGTACACCTATGGTCTATGTACAACTATGGTCTATTTTCTTGCTACGCATTTGTATCTCGTGTAGTTCCCCGGGGTCTCTGAGGAAACAATGAAGGAAGAGGCTTACTGCTACCTCTGGAATGTCGCAAGAGGCTTACTGCTACCTCTGGAATGTCACAAGAGGCTTACTGCTACCTCTGGAATGTCACAAGAGGCTTACTGCTACCTCTGGAATGTCGCAAGAGGCTTACTGCTACCTCTGGAATGTCGCAAGAGGCTTACTGCTACCTCTGGAATGTCGCAAGAGGCTTACTGCTACCTCTGGAATGTCGCAAGTGGCTTACTGGTACCTCTGGAATGTCGCAAGAGGCTTACTGCTACCTCTGGAATGTCGCAAGAGGCTTACTGCTACCTCTGGAATGTCGCAAGAGGCTTACTGCTACCTCTGGAATGTCGCAAGAGGCTTACTGCTATCTCTGGAATGTCGCAAGAGGCTTACTGGTACCTCTGGAACGTCGCAAGAGGCTTACTGCTACCTCTGGAATGTCGCAAGAGGCTTACTGCTACCTCTGGAATGTCGCAAGAGGTGACGGATGAGGTTGTGTATGGGGCTGGTGATCTCATCATATTAAACAATCCACTGCAGAAACCACTGCTACAAGAGTACAGGAACTTTGATAGAGGCTTCCTACAAGAGAACAGGAGTGTTGATGGAGGCTTCCTACAAGAGTACAGGAGTTTTGATGGAGGCTTCCTACAAGAGTACAGGAACTTTGATAGAGGCTTCCTACAAGACTACAGGAGTGTTGATAGAGGCTTCCTACAAGACTACAGGAGTGTTGATGGAGGCTTCCTACAAGAGTACAGGAGTGTTGATGGAGGCTTCCTACAAGAGTACAGAAGTGTTGATGGAGGCTTTCTACAAGAGTACAGGAGTGTTAATGGAGGCTTCCTACAAGAGTACAGGAGTGTTGATGGAGGCTTCCTACAAGAGTACAGGAGTGTTGATGGAGGCTTCCTACAAGAGTACAGGAGTTTTGATGGAGGCTTCCTACAAGAGAACAGGAGTGTTGATGCAGGCTTCCCAAGAGTACAGAAGTTTTGATGGAGGCTTCCTACAAGAGTACAGGAGTGTTGATGGAGGCTTCCTACAAGAGTACAGGAGTGTTGATAGAGGCTTCCTACAAGAGTACAGGAACTTTGATAGAGGCTTCCTACAAGACTACAGGAGTGTTGATGGAGGCTTCCTACAAGAGTACAGGAGTTTTGATGGAGGCTTCCTACAAGAGTACAGGAGTGTTGATGGAGGCTTCCTACAAGAGAACAGGAGTGTTGATGGAGGCTTCCTACAAGAGTACAGGAGTTTTGATGGAGACTTCCTACAAGAGTACAGGAGTTTTGATAGAGGCTTCCTACAAGAGTACAGGAACTTTAATGGAGGCTTCCTACAAGAGGGTCAGCTGTGTTGATGGCTGCGTGCTCCACAAGTAATGAAGGACACAAATGAAGAAAATGTCAAAGCTCTGATAATGGTCTTTTTGTGTTGCGTTCATCTCTTGATGTTTGCAGATTATTTTCGGCTCATCACTTGATGTTTGTAGATTATTTTCTGCTCATTTCTTGGTGTTTGCAGATTATTTTCGGCTCATCACTTGATGTTTGCAGATTATTTTCGGCTCATCACTCGATGTTTGTAGATTATTTTCGGCTCATCTCCTGATGTTTGTAGATTATGTTCTGCTCATCTCTTGGTGTTCGGAAAAGGTTTTTTTTCTACTCGTCTCTTGATGTTTGTCGTAGATTATTATCTGTTCATCTCTGTATTGTTGAAATAGATTTTCTTCTATTCATCTCTTGATGTTTGTAAAAACATTATGTTGTGTTCATCTTTTAATGTTTTGTTTACTGCCTCTGAGATCTACGTCTTTCTTTTGTCTGTTTGCCTTCAACTTTTTATTATTATATTCACAAAAGTATTATGTGTCTGTAAGTGTCCAAAATACATTATTTGTATCATTGGTTTTTGTTTAATCTCATTGACTAGTTTACGGGCGTTTGTCGGGGTCCCCTGGAGCAAACTTTGGGACTGTTTGACAAGGAAGAACATTCCAGCACCTCTGATTCATGCTATACAGAGTTTCTACAAGTCTTGCAGAAATTATGTGAGGACAGCAAACCATAAGTCAGAAGAGTTCAGGACCACCACTGGTGTAAGACAAGGTGATATCCTGTCACCTTATCTTTTCATACTCCTCATGGACGATGTCATCAAGGCATGTAAGGAGAGAACAAGAAAGTATTCAGTGGGGTACTGGAAGACGAGACAGGTCTGTATTTAAGAGCTGGCATTTGCTGATGATGTTGCCCTGATTGCTAAATCAGAGGCACATCTCCAATCCAACCTGCAAGTCGGGAAGGAAGAGCTGGAGAAGAGAGGGATGGTCATAAGCAGCTCTAAAACAAAATCCATGGTGATATCACGAGAAGAAAGAAGACATCAGATTTTAAGCTGGCAGAACAGGTCATGGAGCAAGTCGACCACTTTAAATACCTCGGAGCTATTATAGACCGAAAGAGAGGCACCAAAGAAGAGTTGGCCACTCGAAAAGCAGCAGCTGGGAGACTTTTTCAGGCCATAAATCGAGGATTCCTCAGCAAGAGAGAGGTTGGTAAGAAAACGAAGATGGCTGTATATCGCTCCACCTAATGGGAAACAAAGAGCCAGGGATCCAGACCTCCAGGACGACCCAGAGTCCGCTGGGAGGACAACATTAGACAATCTTGAAGGACCGAGGACTAGAATGGAACCAGGCCAGGAGGAAGACAGCCGATAGGATAGTCTGGTGCTCTCTTTTCCAAACCTCTACACCTCACGGTAGAAGGGGAACGACTAAGTAAGTAAGTATGTAAGACTAGTTTACGGTTATATGAACTATTACTTCTGTATTTTGAATATAGCGTCCACTAACGTCTTTATAGATAGGATTATTTCACTTCCTTATTTACAGTTGACACAAATATCGATGCGTTAAATATGACCTAATTACTCTGATCACAGTTTCCGCTTGTCCTTCTGAGAAAGATTGTTTCATAGATTTTGTATAGTAGACGTTCATACAACACACAAACACACAGAGCAACGAGTGGTCCACTCAAAGATTTGACCCTAGTTTACGCTCCGTTTTTGATGCATTAGAAGCACAGTTTTACTACAGTTAGTACGCTTTTAATAGGCTGTCGATGGTTGTCGGAGTGAGTGGTTGGATTGTCGTAAATTATTTTGAGAGAAAAGAGTCTTAGAAATAGTGGTCCGGTTTAGAGTGGAAAATGATGATGGAAAGCTCAGTGATAGAAAATGTAGATATTAAATAGTTGCTTCACAGCGTGCTGGAGGAGAGTAAAGACAGACTTATTTACGACAAATCGCTTCTCTCAATCTTCTCTTCCGCTCTCCTGGTCAAACAATTATTTGCCAGTTTTCCAGACTCGCATCTGCGCGCACACCGATTTGGTGTTTTTCACACACACACAGACGATGTAGATACAAACTATAGTCTTTTAAACGAATCCCAATGGGGGCTGATCACCCGTTGGCTTGTCACACCGATTACGGAAACAACGGCAGATGGATCTATTTGTTGTTGCCTTAAAGACGCCGCTAGGCGTGATGGGAAACTACAACAGAGAAAATCAATCTGCTGTTGCCCTTAAGACGCCACAAGGCGTGATGGCCTCTGACTGCTTGGTCGGTCTTTGGCTAAGGACGGAAGAAGAAGAAGAAGATATTAAACGAATAGGGGGAAAATGTTGGGCTGTGGGTATGTCCAACACCGTACTAAATGAGTTTATGTGATTTTATTCACTTTAAACATCAATCACTAAACAAATATCAGGTATTACATAAATTATCATAAGTTCACAAATGCAAATAACAAATTTTTTGGGAGGGGTGAAGAAGATTGGTATCGACTAAGCCCTTCCCGCTTATTAGACAAAGATAAACCCAGTCCAGAGATAGAATAATATCAGGAACTTGGGTACGTTAACCTAACAGTGAAGTTAATTACTCTGAAAGAGGGGTTACAAAGTTAGGTATAGGTGATAGAAAAAAAACTGTTCTTCCCAATTGTTCTTCCCTTTACTAAGCAAATGGAAAGGAGGGGGGGGGGGGGGGGGGTTTAAACAGAGTTAACCAATTATCAACCCCCCCTTAAAGGAAAAATGCAGGGAAAACAAAAAAATAATATTACTAGGCAAGAAAGTTAACAACAGGTTTACAAAAGAAAAACTATTAAATTTCCTGTCATTCATACACACGCGTGAGGATCCACACTCATATACTCACACACTTACCGAATGCAGCCTCAGACGATCCATAAAAGTATATAAAAACAGCAAGTAATCTTTTGACATATGAACTGTCTAGTCCTTCGATGTCCCGCCCCAGATGTTTGCGAGGGTTTGTTGGTAACAAATATTCTCACTTATCGCAAGACTTGAAGGCTATAGGAGTTCTCGTGTTTTTATTATAAATATAAAAGGAGTCT
>JAMPIV010013346.1:0-214306 GCA_024509875.1 Oreohelix idahoensis
CTCGTAATTATATGCACCAGAGTTTGAAAAAAAATCTGATTTTAACCTATTAGACACAAAAAAACACTCAAGAACTCTAGCCTTAGCAACAAATTATGCCGAATTCGAAAAAAAAAAAAATTAGGACAGCAACAGGGTGTCAAAGTATAAAATAGTGAAAATATCACTCAAACCAGCGTACAATAACTCATTCATTCCGCCATGGCTTCTCATACTTGTACTCACGACTTTGCTTGCTGCCTCTTGGAACACACTTGATTTTAGAATTTTTCACACAGACTCAAAAAAATGCAGTCTTCTGCCAAGAAGTCCCCAGTTCCAAAAGAACGTATTTAACTTGAGAGTCTCCGGGAACGACTACTTGGGTATGCAAATTTGTTCAAATGTCTGATTAAGTCACCTAACAATTATTCCAGGCGCGGGAGTTAGCAGAGCACAGTGTCAATAGCGTAGGTTTCTAAAATGATGAATGTCAGGTCGGTGCCTTCCCTCAGTATAGGATTCACTTTAGTCACACCACAGATTTGTCCACAAGATATAATCTAGTCGGGAAATGATTGTTAATATTCACGCCACCAGGCAGCAAATTATATAGAGTTTCTAGAAAGAAATTAAGTCTGGCTCCAAGGTCCAGTATTTATCATTACAGTCTTTGAAAACCCGTTATTGGGATATTAGTATTTCTGTCTAACTTGCACCGTCAGATCAGTGTTAACTTACTTGAGAAAACCCACGTGGTTCAAAATAAGGACTGTCTATTTCTTCACAAGTATGGAAACTACTACTAGGTGCTGGTAAAGTTAGGGTCACCCCAAAACTTTCACTGTGTGGAGGAAAAATAACACATATAATATAATAAACAGAATCTGTACTGGTTAAAACTTACATTTAAACTTGCAAGCAGAGAGCTTTGCTTATCATTTAAACTTCCCGTGACGTAAGTTATATTTAAAAATCAGCAATCCTCATAAATTAAGAACACGTGCGTATTCCGTCACCATTAATGAGGCTGGATTCTAGTGTTTTATACGTTAGTTTAGAAAAATACACTCGACTGAGTATTAGCAGTTAAATTAAATTCATAAATAGCTACAATTGCCGTTATAAGCTAGAAATTTTAATTTTATTCTGCTTTCCACTGAATGCTTCCCTAGAAAATATAATAGCCTACCACTTTATTTCTCTTCTGCGCTAAAGAAATAGATTAAAATGAATTAAGCGATTTAACACTTTAACACTCACAAAATCTATATATCTATCATATTAATTACCTCAACCACAGAATTACAGGTAGTCGCACAACTTAAGAATAAAAATGCTGAAAATATTTCTGGAAGTCTAGAAGTTCGACAAATTGCCGAAACAAACTGAGATCTTCGCTAACAGCTATTTCTGTTTTCGAGCGACCTATCTACTGTGGAGTCTATGAGCGAGAATGAAATTAAAGTTTCAAACTTGGCCAATATCTTAAAATCAGACAAAGGGCCCAAACTTATTTCGCCAAGCGAAAATTATCTCCCCTACTCCCAACATTTACGTCCGCTTAACGCGTGTCGTAACTGTCACCTACTGACCACGATGTACGCGTGTCAGTTTCAAATCCCAGACAGCCTGACTCCATTGCAGGGCAGTTTTCACACTACAGCTGACCATGGCCCAAGTGAGCGCCGTGTCAGTTTGGGATTTTCCAGACAAATGTCTGGATACTGACCGGTGCAGATGTAAAGTATCACACCTCACCGGGACTAATGCCGAGAAGAAGCTCGCGCGCTCGGTGAGAATGTAGACGATTTGCTACGTCCTATGTTCAGCGAACCGACTTATCACGCCTTCTGACGCCCTGCAGCCCTGACATCTACGTAATATCGTCCTAGCGCGATTCTCAGTTTTAGAGAAAGGAAAACAGGTAAAGTTTGCGAATTATATGAAAATAATATTCGCAAAACGAATGGATGAAAAATATACAGGAAAAATGAAATACAGAGATAATAAAAGAGAGAAATAAGGTGAAAGAATAGGAAGAAGATGTAGGAAATTAAATGAATATAAACCCTACGTGACAGAGCCTCCCCCCTTTAAGATATGGAAGCACTCCATGTCTACGTTATGGAGTTTAATTTCCTATAACCGTAGCTTCGGGGTGTCTGTCTTCTTCCCTCTCCTCTTCCCCCTCCATCTCTGTCCAATTCCTACTCAAGTCCACTCCTCAAAGTTTCCTTCCCCTGGAATGTCTCATATGCGCGCTTGAAAGAGCGTCGCCGCTTCTGACATTTTTGAAAGATTTTCCTGTGATAGCGGTGGAATATCCCTGCCACTATCGTCATCTTCGTCAGTTTTGGCGATCGTCAGGAGATGGTCGGAGGTTGGCACTGGTTTTTCCAAGTATCTCTTTAAGAGAGATTCAAATGGAAAACCTTCTCCTTTCCTTCAATAGAGATCTGGTAGTTAGCCTTAGAAATCTTTTTCAGGACGGTAAACGGCCCTTGCCATCCGATCTTCAGTTGGTTGTTCTCAGTAGGGAGTAACACCAAAACTTTCTCTCCTGCTTCCAGTTCTCTCTCTTCCGCGACTTTCCTGTATCGGTTAGCGTGCTTTGTGCGAGCTCGCTTAAAGTTAGTCGTTGCTAGGTCCCACCCTAGTTTCAACCTTTCCTTTAAAACCGACACATATTTACTTGCTGAGACGACTGTCTCATCCGCCTTCTCGTCTGTCAGAGACTGAAGTAAGGCTTCAAGCGGGCCCTTAATGGGTCTGCCAAATAAGAGTGTAGCTGGCGGAAATCCTGTGGAAGTATGAGGAGATTCTCTGTAGCCAAAAAATGCTGCAGGAATACAGAGATCCCAATCTTCAGGTTTCACTTGTGCCAGCTTACTTAGCATCATGGTGAGGTTTCCATTAGCACGTTCCACGAGCCCATTTCCGGCCGGAGTATATGGCTTAGTGTGGATGTGCTGGGTCCTCAAGATCTTAACGATCTCATCCATCAACAGGTTTCGGTATGGAGATCCATTATCCGTCAACACTTGCTGAGGGAATCCCAACCGAGTGAAAATCTGCACGAGGGCTTCTGCGACATGCTTGGCATCTGCGCATGTTAGCGGGATAGCTTCTGCCCATAAAGTGCATGTATCGACTAAGGTCAGGATGAACCTGTTCCTTCTTTTAGTCCTTTCGAAAGGCCCTAAAATGTCGATCACAACCCGTTCGAATGGTGTTCCCATTATTGGCATTTTACCCATGTGGACTGGGGGTGTCCGTTGCTTGGGTGGTACACGTTGGCACTGGGCACAGGATTTGACATATCTGATAATATCAGTATTCACTCCTGGCCACCAATAATGAGTGGTTATACGTTGGTTTGTGGCGTTCTGTCCCATATGTCCGCTAAAGGGAAGAGAGTGCCCCATTTCTAGGATTTGGCTTCTGTACTGTTTCGGTACTAGGAGCTGGTTGTAACCTTGGTCAGGCTTGCCCGTTCTCCGATAAAGTACGCCATCCTCAGAAAAAATGTCCCCGTGCTGTTTGGGTTCCTTAGCCATGGGCAGTTTCCTAAAGCAGGGTGCCAAAGTAGGGTCCTTGTATTGCGCTTCTTTAAGTTCCATAGGTAACAAATTTGGCGCAGGCTCCCGTTCCTTCTTGGTTTGCCCTCTTGTAGTTACTGCTGCCACAATCGGCTCTTCCGGTTTCCCAATACACACGTATCTCCCGCCAAGTATGACTGGGTAGATGGGATCATCCATAACAGCCGCTTTGATCACACCTCTGACAAAGTCAGAGTGTATCTCCACCAATGCGATGGGAAGCGCTGTAGGTGCATCACTCTTACGAACTCCACAAAGTTTGACGGTCTCTCCTGTCTCTTGACCGGGTTTAACCAGGTTTCTGGCAACAATGCAATCGTAAGAAAGCCCCGTGTCAAATAAGCAAGAAGTTTGAGAACCGTTCAAAATAACAATACCTCGCGTTGAGGGTCTATCCCCAAGAGGTTGGGAATCACTGTCAATAATTCCGCCTTGCGAGACTGTTAATAAGCATCCGATGCGTTTAGGCTCGGTGTGCTCGGTCTGATCATATGTCCCGTGCTCAGGGGTTCTCCCTTTGCCACCTTGTCCTTTCTGGCTACGCTGCCATGTAGGGCGGTCGGGTTGATCAGACTGTTTGGGGTGGTTGGGGTACTTGTTCTTGTAGAACTTGGATTTTTCAGGAGGGGGGTTTTGAGGTCCAGTTTCTCTGTGGTTGTTTTGGTTAGAAGCCTGAGAAGATTGCTCTAGGTTATGTTTTCGAAAATGCTCCTCTGTCGGTTTCCGCTTTGTGGCCGGTAGTTCAGCCAGCGCATTGTGATAACGCTCAGACTTTTCCAAAATGTCTTCAAGTTTTTTCTGCCCCCTGCTCAGCGAGAAATCTCCGGGTATCAGCAGACAAAGTGTTCTTTATTTGTTCTGTTAAAACAAATTCCTCAAAACCTTCATAGGTAGAGGGGAGCTGCGAAAGCTCAAGGCACTTTGTTAGATATCCCTTAAGACGAGACGAGAACTGCTGAAAAGTTTCAGAATTCTCTTTCCGGCTGTTGCGAAACAGTTGCAAAAATTTGCGAGCGTTCATTTCAAAGCGCTCCAGTAACGCTTTCTTCAACAGATCATAGTTGTCTTGTTGGCTGCTTTCCAGCTTAGAATAAACATCATAAGCAGAACCTTTTAGGGCCTGGGAAAGTTTCATATTCCAACGCGACCTCTCTAACCCGTACAGAGTTGCAATTTTCTCAAATTTTTCTAACCATGTGTCAATCTTCTCATTTGGACAAGGAAAAGATTCTAGAGTGAAAGACATAGCAGTGAGATGAGTAGATTGAGTGTTAGAAGGATCAGTTAAGGAAGAATGAGGAGAAGACTCTCCATTGCTGGAGGTAGAGGCAGCGCCACGACTTTGGAACTCTAGGGTTTTAAGCGCCAACTCGTGCTGTCTCTGTTTCTCTCTTTCCTCATGCTGTCTCTCCTCTCTCTCCTTCTCATGCTGTCTCTCCTCCCTCTCCTTCTCATGCTGTCTCTCCTTCTCTTTTTCCCCTCTCCCTGCGGATTTCCATTTCCTCGTCCATCTTCTTCTGCTGTAAAGCTTCAGCTGCTTTCCTCTCCGCATCATATCTCTCCAGTTCGTCTCTGACAAAAGCTTTCGCTTCCTCTCCTTCCAGTCCCTCCTCTCTCGCTTCGTCCCTGAGAAGTTGTCTAAGCTTTGCCCTCTCGGCCATATTATGTCAGTGACTGAGACTAGTGGAGAAAGAAAATAGGAAAAAGGATACACTGGTTCCTACCACTTACGAGAAAAAAAATTACCAAAAATCAAAAGATGATATATTTAACCCTGGGATACCTCCTCCAAATAAAAATCTAACTATCGTTGCTATTATCGGCAATAAAGCACTCAATGCAAAACACGACTACGCCAAATAAATGGTAGTTAAGATTACAACTGAAAAATAAGTTGCTACAGTGGAAAAGCAAAAGAATATTGCAAAAATTAAAGAAAAAAATAATCCCTTAATTTTTAAAAATCCACTATAAGTTCGCCCCTGAAATCAGATCGGGTAAGGGAGGGAATTAATCTGGACAAAAAGTCCGAAACACACTCCTTAACTTAGTTCAAACGCCGTTCTGCCTCAGTACCCAGTGAATGTTATACACTCACCACTTTACCAGCATTTAGTATTACAATCAGCAGTTAACATATATCCCGACAAAATCAACCTGTAACCAAAATGTATATTATTCAAAGATGCTGTGGAAAAAAAAAAACTTATTAGTTTGTGTGGTCAGCACGCCCGTAAACAGATCGCTAGTCTAGGGGGTAATATTTTTTTAAAAGATACACAGTCACAAGACATCACACTCTTACTCTATATCAGAATACAGAATCTTAAGTTCAAAATCCAGATAGACGAGTCCACATTTGTCGTACTCGTCTTCCTATTCTAAGTTCAAAGACCGGAAACGAGCCCTCATTTGTCGTAGATTTTCGATAGGAGAATTAAGACTAGGTTTGGTCCCTTCTGAATAGGTTTGAATAGGTGATAGACTCAGTGAGAGTTAGTGAAAGGTAATAGAATTTCCACACACGTGAGATGATAGATTTTGATATAGTGGCTGTCTCTGAAAGCGAAAAGAATTCTTCTCTCTCTCACCTATCTTCTACAACAGTTGTTACAGCGTCAGACAGACTACACCAATATACATATTACGTATATTTCTATCACTCACAGGCACGCACATACACGTGACGACAGGTAAACACACAGACGTGGGAAAACTATAACAATGATATATATATTATCTAGAACGAGCTGACCAAACACGATTATTAAGTTCAAGAGCGATTTTAATATCAGGAAAAATCGGCTCACAACATCAAAGAAAGTACATCAAGGAAAATACATATACACATAGTCATAAAAAATCAAGGAAATGTTGCAAGGATGATAGCCCCGTTATAGTGTTAACTCTAGGTTTAGCCCGGCCCCGTTAAGAGAACAGATGATGGCGCCAGAGTCACAGATACATAGGGTTTGAGTCTAAGAGTTTTTCTTTGTTTTATCTCGTAATTATATGCACAGAGTTTGAAAAAAAAATCTGATTTAACCTAAGACAAAAACACAAGAACTCTAGCCTTAGCAACAAATTATGCAGATTGGGAAAAAAAAAATTAGGACAGCAACAGGGTGTCAAAGATATAATAGTGAAAATATCACTCAGACCAGCGTACACTCATTCATTCCGCCATGGCTTCTCATTCAGGTACTCACGACTTTGCTCGCTGCCTCTTGGAACACACTGATTTTAGATCTTCACACAGACTCAAAAAAAAAATGCAGTCTTCTGCCAAGAAGTCCCCAGTTCCAAAAGACGTATTTAACTCGGAGTCTCCGGGAACGACTACTTGGGTATGCAAATTTGTTCAAATGTCTGATTAAGTCACATAACAATTATTCCAGGCGCGGGAGTTAGCAGAGCACAGTGTCAATAGCGTAGGTTTCTAAAAAATGATGAATGTCAGGTCGGTGCCTTCCCTCAGTATAGGATTCACTTTAGTCACACCACAGATTTGTCCACAAAGATATATATAGATAGTCGGGAAATGATTGTTAATATTCACGCCACCAGGCAGCAAATTATATAGAGTTTCTAGAAGAAATTAAGTTCTGGCTCCAAGGTCCAGTATTTATCATTACAGTCTTTGAAAACCCGTTATAGGGATATTAGTATTTCTGTCTAACTTGCACCGTCAGATCAGTGTTACTTGAGAAAACCCACGTGGTTCAAAATAAGGACTGTCTATTTCTTCACAAGTATGGAAACTACTACTAGGTGCTGGTAAAGTTAGGGTCACCCCAAAACTTTCACTGTGTGGAGGAAAAATAACACATATAATATAATAAACAGAATCTGTACTGGTTAAAACTTACATTTAAACTTGCAAGCAGAGAGCTTTGCTTATCATTTAAACTTCCCGTGACGTAAGTTTATATTTAAAAATCAGCAATCCTCATAAATTAAGAACACGTGCGTATTCCGTCACCATTCATGAGGCTGGATTCTAGAGTTTATACGTTAGTTTAGAAAAATACACTCGACTGAGTATTAGCAGTTAAATTAAATTCATAAATAGCTACAATTGCCGTTATAAGCTAGAAATTTTAATTTTATTCTGCTTTCCACTGAATGCTTCCCTAGAAAATATAATAGCCTACCACATTATTTCTCTTCTGCGCTAAAGAAATAGATTAAAATGAATTAAGCGATTTAACACTTTAACACTCACAAAATCTATATATCTATCATATTAATTACCTCAACCACAGAATTACAGGTAGTCGCACAACTTAAGAATAAAAATGCTGAAAATATTTCTGGAAGTCTAGAAGTTCGACAAATTGCCGAAACAAACTGAGATCTTCGCTAACAGCTATTCTGTGTACGAGCAACCTATCTACTGTGAGTCTATGAGCGAGAATGAAATTAAAGTTTCAAACTTGGCCAATATCTTAAAATCAGACAAAGGGCCCAAACTTATTTCGCCAAGCGAAATTATCTCCCCTACTCCCAACATTTACGTCCGCTTAACGCGTGTCGTAACTGTCACCTACTGACCACGATGTACGCGTGTCAGTTTCAAATCCCAGACAGCCTGACTCCCTTTCAGGGCAGTTTTCACACTACAGCTGACCATGGCCCAAGTGAGCGCCGTGTCAGTTTGGGATTTTCCAGACAAATGTCTGGATACTGACCGGTGCAGATGTAAAGTATCACACCTCACCGGGACTATATGCCGAGAAGAAGCTCGCGCGCTCGGTGAGAATGTAGACGATTTGCTACGTCCTATGTTCAGCGAACCGACTTATCACGCCTTCTGACGCCCTGCAGCCCTGACATCTACGTAATATCGTCCTAGCGCGATTCTCAATTTTAGAGAAAGGAAAACAGGTAAAGTTTGCGAATTATATGAAAATAATATTCGCAAAACGAATGGATGAAAAATATACAGGAAAAATGAAATACAGAGATAATAAAAGAGAGAAATCGGGTGAAAGAATAGGAAGAAGCTGTAGGAAATTAAATGAATATAAACCCTACGTGACAGGGGACTTAGTGTACTGACTGAGATCAGCTGTGAAGGTATCTATATCTAATAAGAGTAGTGTATTATAGATAACCTTACTTACTGCCACATATGTATACCTCAGTCAGAATTATTCTGGAATAGTGTGATGACTACGTTATATGTCTAGGGTATGTGTATGATGAAGTGTAAGTCATAACAACAACAGACAGATAAACAATTTAATTTATTCCACCACACGTGACAACACTGTGACACTCACATACATATAACACTCTAAGAGGATATCTTAAAGGAGTCACTGATAACTTTTCAAATAACAATATGTATTCAGTGCTGTCATGAATGTATATGTGTCCTGATTCAAATACAAGGGGAACCAGGAATCACAATCAATTTTAATTACAAGGTATATGTACAGAATTTATTAATATGATTCATGTAGTGACATATATTATTAATGGTATCCTATGTGTGTCAGTTGTGTAGTGGTAATATGAGGTAATACTGGTTTTGTTTTGTTCAAGCTCTGTTGGTATTTGTCATCATGACTTCAATAGTTTGTTTCTATTAGAACTAGTATTGGAGATGTTCTCAGTTCTTGGTATTAAAACAATTTACTTCCCCTCTTAATTTTATGTTACAATGTTATTTTAAGATGGGGGTACATAATGTTGAGCTCCATGGCCACACTCTCTTATCTGGCGTGATGACTGCAGTAAAAGACTCCTCTGCTCGATAACTGTAATGAGTTCTGGAGCCACCCCACTGGTTGCTATATGGACCAAGGAGTATGCTGTCCACTTCTGGCTTCAGCAAAGCTCTGACCAGGTGCTGCTCAATAACTTTAAGACCACGGTCCCTGAAACAAGAAGGTTGTACCTTCTACGTCAGAACTAATTTACACTCTATTTCTACACTGAGCACAATACATCACAAACATTGAGTTCAGAGCGTTAGGCCAACTGTCAGCTTCATCTGAAATACATTATACCAGTATTTCCCTCCCTAATGGTTACTACGCCTCTGCAATTCCAGCATTATTTCTTTCTAGTTAATAATCTAGGTGTCAGTGTACTGTTTGGCCATTCCATGCAGTTTTACTTTCCTCCGACACCTTCTGTTCAGGCTGGAGCCTATAGGCTTTACATCATGTTCGCTACTGAACCACACATATATACAGACATAAATTATCAATTTACATTCAATTTTCATTAAAAGATATTGAATATTTCAAGCTTACCACAATTCATGGAAATAATAATAAACAGTTTCGTTGACTGTCTATGAATATAGCACAACTCCGATCTGCCGATGTCCCAGGCTTTATTTTATAAAAAATATACACTGGTGCTCAACGCACTGCTTCTTAGTAGGTTTATTACAAGATGTGGCAATGAACAGACGCTCTGAATGGAGTATATTCGCAGCTCTACCCAATCACACCACGTCTACACATCTTTCAAAAAAGTACCCCTTTCTCACGTTTCCCCTGACAACACACGATAGTATTTATAGTCCGACCAATCGTGTTTAGTCTTTCATTTGTTGCGCTCCAATCACATAGGAGTTAACATGGTAGGCTATTTCCGTACGTAATGTTTTTTTTTTAAACACGTTATAAAAAAATTTTATGAGCAGAAATGATTTCATGCTGTCAGGCACCCCCACTATTTTATTTTGGCCATAACTTGGTAATTCCTAGACTATTTGCGTAACGTTTACATATTCTTTGTCAGCAAACCCTAAGGAACCCAAATATACAAATTTAAAAGAGCTAAGTGGCTGCGTTCAAAATATGCAATTTCTTCTACCTCCTGTTCACTTCAATCCCCATGTGCTGTCTGGGTACTGTTATGTTTTCAAACGTAAACCCATCTAATGTTATCTTTCGCAATAAGCGGTTTTGAGGAGTTTAAGACCTAACTCTGGTATGGGTAGTGAATTTTATCACTGTCGATTTGAAATAAAGTTAGTGCATGTGGCCTTACACGCGTGATGGCAGCAATTGTGTATCGCGCGACGCGTGTTTAGTGTTTGCACGTGTTCGGCTTTCTTTCTGCCTTCTCCCTTCTCTCTATCCTTTAGTCCATCTGTCTTTAGTTACGCCGTGTATGGAATGAATGAAATATTAAATTTAGGTCATTGATCAGCTTGCGTATCTCACGGTTTTTCCAAGAAATACAGTACACGTTTCATTGAAGAAAGCGTGCAGCGACACAGTAGGCTTTTACTATCAACGTGAAAGCGTTACAATTTGCAGACGAAGTAGAAAACAAGGGGGGATTTCGAGTACAGTCATTGTGACAGCACTGTTCTTTACCATTCTTCTTTCCTTTTATTAAATTTATTTGTAGGCTTTGCATTTACGTTTTAATTTATATATGGGGATTAGAATAATTCACGACAGTATAGTAATACTGTGTATGATTTAATAATCTGATGTTCTGATAGACAGGGTGGATGTGTAAAAAGGAAAGTTTTTTTTCTTCTAACTTCAAGTTGGACCACTGAATTGACAACGCTACTCCTATCGAAGTATCAAATGGAAACTCCGTTTCTTAAAAGTCAAATTCTTTATTCAGTTCAGTCGAATATTAATTTGATTCACACCAAAACTGATCCCTCACGACGTTTGACAGCATTCATTCCACGGGGTTCTCCCTTTTTCGGAAGCTTTGGGACAGTAGTCGAATTAACAATGTTGGACCTACAAGTCCGATTTCTTCTATTTATAATACTAACGCTTTTCAGTCTCAACCGGACATACCCCTTCTAATACGTTCTTTGTTATTTCAAAGGTTTTAGTTTTATTTTATAACCAGTGGCTATCATAGAACTGATTAATAATATGATTCCTTCAATCGGTTCCTTCCGTTTTTCTAGGTCTTTTCTTCTTGGGTCGGATGAAGTATCCTTCTTGTTCAAAGGACCATTTTTTTCTCTTGTCTCCATGTGTGCGTCATCCCGTTGTTTTTTTGACGTCGTTGGTCTCTCGATGACTTTTCTTTTTTTTTATAGCTCGCATCGAGAGTATTCCTTTCTCCTCCTTATAGTTAGTCCTTTATTCCTTTTTATTACGTCATTTTGTTTGTATGTCACGGCTCCTGTGACATATTGTCCACTCCTTAATGAGCATGGGTCCACTCCTTAATGAGCACGGGTCCACTCCTTAATGAGCACGGGTCCACTCCTTGAGTTTGACCCATGAAGAAGTCTGTGTACTCTAGCAATGGTGGTTTCTGTAGCAGTCTGTTTAAAATCATGAGACTACAAACGCCTTAGTTAGCACTACAAACGCCTTAGTTAGCACTACAAACTCCTTAGTTAGCACTACAAACGCCTTAGTTAGCACTACAAACGCCTTAGTTAGCACTACAAACTCCTTAGTTAGCACTACAAACTCCTTAGTTAGCACTACACACGCCTTAGTTAGCACTACACACGCCTTAGTTAGCACTACAAACGCCTTAGTTAGCACTACAAATGCCTTAGTTAGCACTACAAACGCCTTAGTAAGCACTACAAACGCCTTAGTTAGCACTACAAACGCCTTAGCACTACAAACGCCTTAGTTAGCACTACAAACGCCTTAGTTAGCACTACAAACGCATTAGTTAACACTACAAACGCCTTAGTTAGCACTACGCACGCCTTAGTTAGCACTACACACGCCTTAGTTAGCACTACGCACGCCTTAGTTAGCACTAAACACGCCTTAGTTAGCACTACACACGCCTTAGTTAGCACTACACACGCCTTAGTTAGCACTACAAACGCCTTAGTTAGCACTACAAACGCCTTAGTTAGCACTACAAACGCCTTAGTTAGCACTACAACGCCTTAGTTAGCACTAAACACGCCTTAGTTAGCACTACAAACGCCTTAGTTAGCACTACAAACGCCTTAGTTAGCACTAAACACGCCTTAGTTAGTACTAAACACGCCTTAGTTAGCACTACACACGCCTTAGTTAGCACTACTAACGCCTTAGTTAGCACTACAAACGCCTTAGTTAGCACTACAAACGCCTTAGTTAGCACTAAACACGCCTTAGTTAGCACTACACACGCCTTAGTTAGCACTACAAACGCCTTAGTTAGCACTAAACACGCCTTAGTTAGCACTACACACGCCTTAGTTAGCACTACAAACAAATAAAGTTCTTCAGTGTGCAATGTCGTTAATGATAACCACCATGGGGGGTGGGGGGAAGAAGGTTCTATAGCTGCAATAACATATATAGCTTTTCATCGCCTTCTTCTTTGATCCATAGCCGCCGACTGTCAAAGCAGTCAGTGTCCATCACGCCTGGTGTCGTCCTGTAGGATCCCGTGTACATGCCCATTGAAGCATCTTGGGAATATGGTGTTAGGCCCACATTTTCTTGACCATCGGCACACTAGGGGTGATGCGGTCAGCATCACGCCGGCTGCCTTAACCTTCCCAGAAGTTGCTACGGTACCAAATTCATGAGGCTGGGTCGACCCCGGAGCCGTTTGCGGTCTAAAAAATCCCACCTCAACTGGGGATCGAACCATGGACCACTCAGCTAGGAAACCAGTGCACTAACCACTGCGCTACCGCGGCTCACAGCGTCTTGTAGGGCAGCAACAAACTGCTTCCACTTTGTTCGGTCGGCGGCCATCTTTCGTACAGTGCCCCAGCCTTGGCTCATTCTTTGCATCTCGGCCTCCACAGTTCTCCGCCAAGTTGTTTTTGGTCGGCCTCTCTTCTGAGGACGTGGCCAATCCAACTGCAACGTCTGCCACCTATGATGGTGTGCATGTCCTCTTGGTTACTCCGAGTAAGCAGTTCTTGGTTGGTGATGGTATTCGGCCAAAAAAATTCTGAGACTTTTCCTTAGGCAGATTGTGTTGAAGGAGGACCATTTCGACAATTCCTTCTCTGTTACTCTCCAGCATTCCGCACCATAGATGCTTTTCATACCATGAGAGCATTTACACAAAGAACAATCACACTACCACTGGCTCTGTGGATCAGTTTTAGGATGCTACATAGCGTCTATCTTAATTTATGCGGGAGAGACATGGACAACAAATAAACAGACGGAACAAAAATTGGGCGGAAGACGGACGTTGGTCTTAAAATGGATGTCATGATTATTGCGTTTTTTTTCTACTTGGCAGTGTATAAATAAAGAGTATTAATAAAGTAAAACTGGATAGATGACATTCCTTCAAAACAAAGATCTGACCAACCAAGATCAGTATATGTCTAATCTGTTAAAAAATATGTATATTGCTTATTTAGTAACTACTTTTGCCAAAAGAGCATTAAAAACTATTTTTTATCTTAATATAAAAAGTCAAATAATTTATAACGTCATCTGCTCGCATTGTGAAATAAACCTTCTCTTTGGCCAGAACGTACTTAATCGCGGTGCGGGCAACGACAGAAGCATACTTTTTCGTCCGTAATAAGTTTAATTGTAATCGAGTTCAAGTTGTTGTAGATAAGTAGCTGAATTGAATCACGATACAAGAGCACATTAAAAAAAACACGAATCTTTACGAAAGCTTTTAAAAGAGTCATATTTCATTTAATGTTGACAATTTTCACATATGATTTTCAGTGATCTTCATATTTATTTTTTCACGAAGTTTCACTTATAAAAATTAGTTCAGTTTACTTAATGCTAATATACAATACAATACAAAACAATATTAATTTGTAAAATAAAATAAGTAACAGCTTTGTTAACATTTAAAAATAGATATATTTCTCAACTTTATTAGACGTCAATGACGGTTACATGTGCCAGTAAAACCAAGGCAATAATACATGATAAATGCGTTTTTTCTACTTGGTAAGGCATCTGCTGGGTATAAACAAAAGAGTATTAATAAAGTTTTATTGCGAATCTTATCTCAACTTGCCTGCTGGTGGGAGGCATTTATGAGTTTTAACGTGAAACATTCACGGTAATGGGTTGTTCTGATGCAACAACTAGGGAAGAAGTCTGCAATCCTTTATGTTCTCGCGTATAAGCTAATTAACATGCAGAGTATGGCAAAATCTCACAGAGGGCTGTTATGTTTATCCGCGGCTTTGTACCGCGGCTTTGTATGGAAGTTCAAAGAAACAAATGAGCATTGAACTATGAGAATTATTGAACTCTAAAAGAAAGCTGAGTGTAAAATTTAAAGTAATTGCCAACACATTTCAAATTGTGAGAGGAACTCTATTCGTGATCAGAAGTAATTGAAACTTTCCTACATTATATAAAAATAAACTTACTTTAAAATGAAAGTGGTTAAACTCCTAAAACAATTTTCCACAATGAATTATACATAATGATAAGTACAACTTATTTTTTTAATTTTTTAAATGTTTCTGCACTCAGTACTGTATAAATTGCATGCATGTTTAAAAATCACTGACCAATTCAATTAAGTGCATGTTACAGCGCACTCATTTCTTCACATTTTCATATATAACACAGTATGTTATCATTATAAATAAATTATTTAATGTAAAACCAGTAACGGTAGTCATGTTTTTGAACACGCATACTAAGATTTAACTTTAGTCACTCTTGACATTTCGTCTCAGTATGACGCCTATTAATAATTAAATGAAGCTTATTTCATGTCTTTTCCTTAACAGAGACAATCTGTTTGTATACACATTGTGATATAACAACGAAGATCTTTCGTGCATATTTTTTTTAGTTTAACAATTATAATTTTAAAAAATTCAGAGGTACAATTAAATGCAATATTATTTATTTATATATTTACTGAGCGTCCGACTGAAAGAGTAGTTAAAGCACTGGTCTCTCGCAGCAAAAGTGGCGGGTTCAATTCAAGGTATCGACAAGCTCCAGTCTACCCAGCTGTAATTGGGTACGTGACTTTGCTCGTGAGTTAGAGAAGGAAAAGGCAGCAAGGAAGTGAACTGGTCACCTCATCTCTCGATGCTGGACCCAGTATAGGGAAGTCTCTAACACTTCACTCTACTATGGCAGTATCTGCTATGGGACCACCTTTACCTTATATTTATTATTCACTGCCCAAATTATGATCCCACTACACGCACCATACCGCACTACACGCACCATACCGATACCTGTTTGGAATGAACATTGAAATAATAATTTCCCACCATATATTTTTAGACGAAATTAGAAAAAATTCAAAAATTTTTTTACAACCTATAAATGAATACCATATACAGCAAACATAAAAACATCTTTGCTCTTTATCTCTCCAGTATTTTGCCCTTTAAAGGAAAGAACGGTGGAAATATCTGCCTAATGGATTATAATAAGTACAACGCAGTGCGATATATGTACCTATTTATTTTTTTCAGGCAAGAATTACGGTACAGTGCTTCGTGCCTGTTACCTAGGTAAGAATCACTTGTCCAGTGCTCCCTACCTGACGGTAGCATGGACTGTACAGTGTGTTGCCGGTTCAGTGCTTCCTGCCTCCTACACCGGTTCTCAACAATGACCATCTTGGCGTAGAGTATCTACGAGGTGTGTTCAAATGAAACCCGTCCCAGTGGCTTTATAACAAATATATGTAAGGTACATCAGCAGGAGTAGTAGAATTAAATACAGCAATTGTTATGAAGCAAGTACCCACTGGGGTTCTTTAGAAATAGTCACCATAGGCATTCAGACACGCATCCCACTGCTTGGGTAGATGGCGGATGCCGTCCGAGAAAAATGACTTTGGTTGCTTATTGAACCATTTGGTCACCGAGGCCCTGACGTCTGCATCGGAGTGGAATCGTTGTCCCTTTAGAGATTTTTTTAAGGGTCCGAACAAATGAAAGTCACATGGTGACAGATCGGGGCTGTAGGCTGGGTGTGGCAGAACTTCCCACCTTTTCCTTGCTAATGCTTCCGGCACAATGTTCGCAACATGTGCACGAGCATTGTCGTGCAACAGAATCACACCACGCGAAAGCATGCCGGGTCGTTTATTCTTGATGGCTGTATGCAGGTTGTCTAGTGTGTCTTTGTAGCGGATGGCATTGATGTTCACGCCAGGCTCTTTAAAGTCTACCAATAGAAGCCCTTCATGGTCAAAAAATGCGGTCAGCATAACCTTACCGGCGGAAATCTGTGACTTGAATTTTTTGGACGGATTCCTTATCACACCGGCCATTATTTTAACGGTCTGCAGCACAACCAATGAATACTAGGAATACTAGGAGAATGAACACTTACACACTTGTACATTAGTATGTGCTTATTACGACAGATGTGACGTCATCATGCTCCTCCTACGAATGTCCACTTGGCGCAGCACGGTCGGGTTTCATTTGAACACGCCTCGTACATAGCAACGTAGCTAAAGTATTGTAAATGCATAAGTGACGCCATCTGAGTTGTCACTACGAGGTTTCATGTAAAAACGTACACGATTCTCACTTCCAGACAACACTGACCTACCTTCACAAGACAAACCATGGGACGTCACGCCTGACAGCGCCTCACGACACACATTGCAGTAAGTAGGTCGGGCGTGCGAGCATGCGTACCAATTATGCTGACCAGACATCATTTCCGTATGACTTGTCTGGCCTTGCTGTGGACGCAATACACACAAGATGGACTGACTTTAGAAAAATGCAGAACTGCAAATAACTCCAAAATACACGGTGATGATTCTAGTGGTGATTTGGGTAATTAGATGATGGCGATGAGTGAATCGTGGTGCTAGTTTTAGTGATGGTAGAACAGATGGTAGAACAGATAGTAGAACAGATGATAGAACAGATGATAGAACAGATGATAGAACAGATGGTAGAACAGATGGTAGAACAGATGGTTGAACAGATAGTAGAACAGATGGTAGAACAGATGGTAGAACAGATAGTAGAACAGATAGTAGAACCGATGGTAGAACAGATGGTAGAACAGATGGTAGAACAGATGATAGAACAGATGGTAGAACAGATGGTAGAACAGATGGTAGAACAGATAGTAGAACAGATGGTAGAACAGATGGTAGAACAGATGATAGAACAGATGGTAGAACAGATGGTAGAACAGATGGTAGAACAGATGATAGAACAGATGGTAGAACAGATGGTAGAACAGATGGTAGAACAGATGATAGAACAGATGGTAGAACAGATGGTAGAACAGATGGTACAACAGATGGTACAACAGATGGTACAACAGATGGTAAAACAAGTGATAGAACAGATGGTAGAACAGATGGTAGAACAGATAATAGAACAGATGGTAGAACAGATGGTAGAACAGATGGTAGAACAGATAGTAGAACAGATGGTAGAACAGATAGTAGAACAGATGGTAGAACAGATGGTAGAACAGATGGTAACGCTGGTTCATGTGTTAATAAAGAATAGATAAATTCATGTGTTTCTTGTCGCTTGTTTACAAGGCCCAAAATGGCGGCATCAAGCATCAAGGCCCAAAATGGCGGCATCAAGGCCCAAAATGGCGGAATCAAGGCCCAAAATGGCGGCATCAAGGCCCAAAATGGCGGCATCAAAGGATTTTACATGTCCTTGCAGCGGTGCTTTAAGTAACAATTTCTGCACGCTGAGGTTACCAACCTCCTCATATTAGTTGCCTCTTACGACATGCCTGAACAAGCAGTAGTTCTATTCTTTCTTTGTCTCATTAGAACACTCCCCACCCCCCGGGAGAACTACACGGGGGTTCATAGTTTAGTTACAGGTCAATTCAATCAGCCAACACAGTTTAGCTTATGATGGAGAATAAGCCTTCCACAAACACGTGCCAAGTCCTCCTGTCACGTGCCAAGTCCTCCTGTCACGTGCCATCAGCTCAAGTTCTTTCCACGTCATCCGCATCATTGTCCCTTCTGTCTCCAGTTATCTTCTCCTCCCCGTGTTCTTGGTTGCAGGTCAAATAATTCCAGACAAATCTGTGTATTTGTGCAGGAAGTCAACTGATGACAAGATGACAAGATCACCAATGTAGAACTGATGACAAGATTACCAATGTAGAACTGGTGACAAGAGCCAGGCAAGTGCCAGTGGAATCACAGATGAGAAGAAGACGCTGGAGATGGACAGGCCACACATTGATGAAACCTGATGATAGCATTACAAGGTAGTCCTTGTTCGGGAACCCCTAGGGTAAGTGAGGTAGATCAGATAGAAGACACAGATGGATACCAAAGATCTGACACATAAAGGACTGAGATGTACACATGTAATGGATAAAGAATACATGAACAGATCTTGAATGGATAGTCGCATTTATCTGTTGAAGGCCCGTGCTCCATCGGGAATATAAATGAATGAATGAGTAGGATAAATGAAGAATTTGTATTTGCACATCATTAACTGACAGGATGACAAATCTGTGTTTGCTGTGTAAGAGTTGACGACCTGACAAACTTGTGTGTTTGTTGTAAATGAACTGATCAAATTACGAGTATATGTTTGTTGTGTTGTTGTTGAACTAGTGTTGCTGAGCTTGTCGCTCTTTTGTAGCCAATGCCAAGTTGAAGAATCCTTGACACTATCGACATTGTTGATCCACGCTTTTCCCCTGCTTTTCTGCCATTCCGAAACTTGCTGAGTTGGAGTCATTAGCTTGAGTTTCTTTTCAAATAGTCTATCTTGACCTGGCATAGATTTATATGATCCTCTCATCTGGTTTCAAGCTGGATGGGGTAAGGCATGGCATAGTGTGCATTCCCCGCCATCAAGGGACGCTCTCCAAATATGCAGGGCTAAAATATTGTGATCTCGTGACAAGTATGTATTTGCTGTATTTGAGTTGCCGAAGGGACAGAGCTGTGTTTGTTGCATATGACCTCATGAACTAAGTAAATTACGTCTGTTGTAAGTGAGTTCAGATGATAAAGCTGTGTTTGCTCTGTGTAGCCACGTGATGAGACGATAATGGTGTATATGTCACAATAAGATACACGTTACTTTGTCACATAGAAATGATGTCACAGACACAAAGTCACAGAACTAATGGACCAACTTTCAGACAGATAGTCTCACTTACCTTCCTGGTGATAGTACTTCCCCCATCTTATCTACCTCGTGGTACCATTTTCTTCTTCAGCCACTTTTTTTTCCTATTTCTCCCTCCTTTTATTAAAAGTGGACACAAATGCATATTAACCTAATCAGGGCAACCACAGATGTAGCAGTCGAGATGGCAAATGTTTCATACTTACCTCACTCGAACACGAGGTACCATCAAGATCTGTCTTTCAAATGAAGCTTACCAATACAATGTGTTAAAATGCATAACAGCCAAAAACACCTACCTCAGCTACCCTGAGAAATCAGACTGCTAATTTTGGATTTTCAGAATTTAAAAATTAATAAATAGAAAACTTACGTCTATTTTCTCTTCATATACTGTTACGGTGGAAAACTCCCCAGAAATTTCGAAGTCAAGGCTGTCCAACGACCTTGACCTCCGATTCTTCTGCTTCTTTTGCTCCTTCTTTTCATCGTAGCGACGAGACCCTCGATGGAAGGACTGGGCCAACTTTCTACTCAATCCACAAAACATTGTTGCTGTTTGGTTCACAGCAGAAATATAAAATCACGTTCTTAGGGCGTGCGGAAATATGTTTCACATAATTCGCGCTGTCACACACAAGTCTGCGTCACTGCCATTCTCGGTCTACACAAATAAATCAATTCTGAAGATCTGTACGAACGTTAGCAACTTTCTCTATAACACTATCAGCTTCATTTTCTGGATACACGGAAGTCTACCTAAAAAGCAACAAGAATTTAATCAACAGAACAAAAACACTGCATAGTTTATTTTTAATCTCTCGGCAAACTTTCCCAGCGCGAGATCAATGTAGTTGTTCCTTGCACAAGCCACTTTACTTATCTGAACGTACACACGCCGAATAATCGAATCCCATCAAGACTACAATATTAATTAATAGGAATATCGCAGAGGACTTTCGTTCAAGAACATTAAGAAATTAGATACAGCAATATAATTCTGAAAATACAATATTTAAAAATTTATAAAGGAATTACTGAACACAATACTGTGTAGAACTGTTGCATACAAAATATAGCATTATGTACTCGGAGAACCTACTGCACATAACAGCATTAATGAAAACACAGAGGAACTACGGACCACTAGTGATTTCTGTAAAATCATGGGGGAACTAATGTACATAACAGAATTAAGTACAACAAAGAGGAAGTACGGATCACTAGTACTGTCTTTGAAATCTGGAGGAACTAATGCACATTTTAGCATTAAGTACAACAAAGATGAACTACGGGCAACAAGTACTTTCTGTAAAATTTGTGGAGCGAGTGCATATAACAGTATTAAGTACAACATAGAGCGACTTCAGACCATAAGAACTGTGTGTAACGTCTGGAGGAACTAACGCACATAACAGTATTAAATACAGCATAAAGGAACTACAAACCACACGAAATTCCGGTAAAACCTGGATGAAGTATCAAATATGGCTGACAATGAAAGAAACGTTTGACCAGAAACTTGGCAGAACTGGTCCTGGTCAGATTATCTTGGTCTGGAGTACCTCCTATAGTTCCCGTGGGTCTCTACAGAAACACTGAAAGAATGGGACTACTGCCCCCTGAGGTATATCGTACCAGACGACTAATATGAGGTTGTGTATGGGGGCCTGCAACATTATATAAATCAAACTGCCAATGAAATCATCTCCGCAAGAGCACGTGACTGTTCGGTGCAGGTTTCCTACAACAGGATCAGCTGTTGTGATGGTCCCATGCTCCGCGAGGAGAAGGTGATGCTCTTCCATAACAGGAGTAGGTGATTCTCTTCCACAACAGGAGTAGGTGATGCTCTTCCACAACAGGAGTAGGTGATGCTCTTCCACAACGCCTTATCCCCTGCGCTGCCTGATCACCGTAGAGCTGTATGGAAACATTTACGAAATCATTTATATAACCATTATAAATTAACTCTGGCTTATATTCTCCTTCCTATGAATGAGTGAACGACAACTCACGGAGACAGCCATGTTGGATTTCGGTCATCATATGTTTTGATCACTGCCAAGAGAACAGATTATTTATCTTATTATCGGACAGTGACAGGGAGATCTCAATCTTGCTAGAAACCCCCTTTCGTGGTTTCATAATATATACTACAAACTATGGACGTCAAGCAACTTTGGTTAGTTATCGATCCGCCTTCACTGACGCGTTTAGTCAGATAGGGGGATGTGGCCATAATGTATCATGACATTGAACTTTTGATGTACTGCCCATTATTTCTGAATGTGTCATGACTTCAGATCTGCTATGTATACCTACAAATTGATGATGTCCAACGAAACCATTGAATTTTCAATTTGTGTACGTCCCTAAATTAAAATGATTAAACAACGAACCATGATGTAGCCTCGTTATGTCCCCAGTGTCAGTGTCATCTCAGTATGTCGTTCTGTTCTCCCCCCCCCCCCCCCCAGCATATACCAAACCTACAGGCATGTACATATATTCAACTAGTTAAATACATACGGCATAGAATAGCTCTCTTAATTGGCAAATGGTCGTATTTAAAATAGTTGTTTACACTTTCTCACTTACAAAAACTGCATAATGCGCAGATTCTAAACACAACTTTGAAGCAAGTACTCTCATACTGCAGTCTCGAAATGTGACGTTCCCACGGTACAGAAAGAAACTGGAGAAAGATACGAAAGGTGATAAACAAAGACATGGAACGTCCTTGTTTGGATGGCACAGGCCATGAAGTCTTGACGCCAATTTGTTGATGGTCCGTGTTTAACACGGCACAGAACATGAAGTCTTGACGCCAATTTAATGATGGTCCGTGTTTAACGCGGCACAGAACATGAAGTCTTGACGCCAATTTGTTGATGGTCCGTGTTTAACACGGCACAGAACATGAAGTCTTGACGCCAGTTTGTTAATGGTCCATGTTTAACACGGTGTCGTGGAATATTCTAATCCACATATATAAATTATCAAGTAAATATAAAGCCTAATAAATACATATAATAAATAAAGGAAGAAGAATGGTAAAGAACAGTGCTGTCACAATGACTGTACTCGAAATCCCCTCGTTTTCTACTGCGTATGCAAATTGTAACGTTTCACGTTGATATTAAAGGCCTTCTGCAACATACACGCGTTTCCCAAACACACAATAAAATGTGCTGCCTTTCTAAGAAAAACCTTGAAATATGCAAGTTGACCTAAATTTTAAATTCCATTCATGTCTTTTTCTACACTATGTTACCAAGATCAAAAGACAGATGGACAAAAGGATAGCGAGAAGGGAGAGGCAGAAAGCCGAACACTAAACACGCTTCGCGCGATACACAAATGCTGCCATCACGCGTGTAAGACTACATGCACTAACTTTTTTTCAGACGGACAGTGATAAAATACATTACCCATCCCAGAGTTAGGTTTATAAATCATAAAAAACGCTTATTAGGAAAGATAACAATAGATGGGTTTACGGTTGAAAACATAACAGTACCCAGACAGCACATCTTCGAAACAGGAGGTAGAAAATACATATTTTGAACGCAGCCACGTAGCTCTTTTAAATTTGGATATTTGGGTTCCTTAGGGCTTGCTGACAAAGAATATGTAAAACGTTACGCAAATAGTCCAGGAATTAATAAATTATACCCAAAATAAAATAGTGGGGATGCCTGACAGCATGGAATCATTTCTGCTCATAAAATTTTTTTATAACGTGTTTGAAAAAAATCTTACGTTACAGAATTAGCCTACCATGTAAACTCCAAATTGATTGGAGCGCAACAAATGAAAGACTAACCACGATTGGTCGGGCTATAAATACTATCTTTCGTTGTTAGGGGAGACGTGAAAAGGTAACATTTTTTCAAACACTTGTCGAAACGTGGCCTCATTGGCTAGACTCGCTGATATACTCACTTAGGAGCGTTAGTTCGAGACCACTAGTGCAAATAATCTTGATAAAGCAACAGTGCGTTGAAGCCAGCTCATATTTGTGTTAAATAAAAGCCTGGAACATAAGCAGATGGGAATTTGTGCCAGTATTTTGTGCCAGAATTCATTGCTAATCAACGTATCTGTGTTTATTCTATGAATTGTGGTAAGCTTGAACCATTCAGTATCTTTTAATGAAAATTGAATGTAAATTGTTAATTTATGCCTGTATATATATGTGTAGTTCAGTGGCAAACAGGAGATAAAGCCTATAATGCTCCAGCCTGAACAGAGGGTGTCGGAGGGAAGTAAAACGGCATGGAATGGCCAAATAGTACACTGGCACCTGGATGATTGACTAGAAAGAAATAATGCTGGAAGTGCAGAGGCGTGGTAACCATTAAGGAGGTAAATACTGGTATAAAGTATTTCAGATGAAGCTGACAGTTGGCCTAACGCTCTGAACTCAATGTTTGTGATGTGTTGTGATCAGTGTAACAAGAGAGTATAAGTTAGTTATGAAGTAGAAGGTACATCCTTCTTGATTTCAGGGACCGTGGTCTTGATGGTACTGAGCAGCACCTGGTCAGAGCTTTGCTGAATCCAGAGTCGGACAGCATACTCCTTGGTCCATTTAGCTATCAGTGAGGTGTCTCCAGAGCCCAGAGGAGAATTCGAGCAGAGGAGTCCCTTCCTGCCGCCATCACGCAAGATAAGCTGATTTGGCCAGCTGAGCTCAACATTATGCCCCCTCATCTTGAAATGACTTTGTAAAAATAACATTCAGAGGGGAATTTAATTGTCTTAATATCAGGAACTGAGAACATCTCCAATAATAGTCCCAAAAGACAAACTATTGAAGTAGCAAGTAAGGTTATCTATAATACACTACTCTTAATAGATATAGATACCTTCACAGCTGATCTCAGTCAGTACACTAAGTCCCCTATAAATATTTATAACATCCCACTTCACCACATATATTGGGGTCTCGCTCTTGGGATTTTGAACCTTTCCCTATTAAAAATATTGGGGGTAATTCACTTCAGGGAATATAAGAATTAAAAGGTATCCTTGGGTGGAATTAAATAAGGTTGAGCTCACGGTGCCTGTGTTGTCCATTAGATATATTTAGAGATTAAATTGTTGGTTAGACATTGTAGAAATTTACCTGATAGACAATGGCGGACCTGGCCAAGTTTCGATCTGCTGCTGTACAGACTGCAAAAGAGTTAGGATTAGATGGGCAAGTTATGGTTGCCTATGTCACTACGGAATGTGACAAATTTATTGAACGCGAAGAAAGAAGATTAGAAAAAGAAGCCGAAAGAAGGTTAGAGGCTGAAAGGGAAATTAAGAGGTTACAATTTGAGGCTGAGGCTGAGACTAAGAGGTTGCAGATTGACGCTGAGGCTAAGAAATTGGAAGCAGAAAGAGAAGACAAAAGATTAGCTGCTGAGAAAGGTGAAGAGCAGAAAAGAAGCTGCAGAAAGAGAAGAGAAGAAATTAGCTGCAGAAAGGGAAGAGAAGAAATTAGCTGCAGAAAGGGAAGCAGAAGATAAAAGATTACAAAGGGTACATGAGTTACGACTAAGGGAGTTTGAGTTTCAGGGCCATGCTCCTGAAAATGGTGCCAGTCCCTTTGCCTCTGATGCCACTGCTAGCCAAGGAGCCTCAACCTCAGCTATGAATTTTCATTTAGATCATTTTGTTGAGAAAGACGATGATATTGAGAGCTATATAAATAGGTATGAGCTATTAGCTACCACGTATGGGTTAGAGAGAGAAAGGTGGAGCTTAAAGTTATCTCAGGGACTTCGTGGGGCAGCTTATGAAGTTTTTGCAAAAATGAGCAGAGGTGATCAGGAAAATTATGACATGCTAAAGCAGGCTCTTTTGTTAAGGTATGAAAAGAATGCAGAATTTTATAGAAAGAAATTTAGTAATGCTAAACTACTGTCAGGTGAAACCTATCACCAGTTCTCTGCACGAATAGAGACATACTAGGAGAAATGGACTTCTCTGGGGAAAACCCAAGATCTTAAGGAAATGGTCCTTATAGAGCAACTAAGAGAGTCCATGGCTCCAGACCTGAGAAAGTTTCTCATGGAACAAGGTGCAGAGAGGCTGGATGAGTTGCTAAATGTTGCTGAAAGGTATCAAGCAGCTCAAGCAGAGGTAACAGGTAATAAAAAGAAACAAGTGGATAACTTTAGGGCACCACAGAACTTTAATAAATTTGATCCTAGGGATCAAAATAAAGGTAAGCACCAATTTGATAGGCCACGGTATGAAAATAAAAATAAATTCCCACAATTCGATGAAAGGAAATATGATGAAAGAAAATCTTTCAACCAAGGAAAAAGGTGGTGTAAGAATTGTCAGATGGACAATCATGACACTGACCGTTGCAGAAGGAAACCTGTGTATATGGCAACCCTTGAGGTCAGGTCGACCTCAAGACAGGAGGAGGATATTATGTTGGATACCACTCCAGAAGAGATGAGGAAGGCACAGGCTGGGGATAAAACACTCAAGCCTTGTTTCAGAAAATTGTCAACTTGTCATACAACTCCAGGCAAGGGAGATTTTTACATGAAAAACAAGTTGATGTATAGGAAGACTGGAGCTAGATCCAAAGGTCACGGACAGCTGGTTCTTCCAAAAAGATGTAGGGCAGACTTAATAAGGAGCCTACATGTGAAACCAGATGGGGACCATGAGAAGATAGGTACCATCATTCAAAAGGTGGCTCACAATTATTATTGGCCCAAAGCAAGATGGGACATTGAAAATTTTGTAGAAAGGTGTAGCATAGCACATGAGGGAACACCCACAAGTGGGAACATGGATCAGGACCTGGACACGCCACGGGGCAAAATTAGGCCTGATAATAAAAAGAGAAATAGATTTGATAAAGTGGACCAAATGGAATGGGAAGCCCCTTTTCACGGACAAGCTTCACTTAACTGTTTTACAATGGCCACTATGCGGAGAGTGCAAAAAGATGTCTTACCCCAGGATAAGCCGAAAATCCCTCAATCGGACTTAAACAAACTGGAGGAAGAGGATGTAGAGAGGAAATCTCCCATCAAGAATTTTAAGAGGGGAGACAGCCCCAAAAGAAAAATTGGTAGCGGTCGTTTTGTGAATGATAATTCTGGGAGGAAAAATCATCACTATAAAGCTTCGAGTGGAAGAGACCATACCGGTGCATGGACAAATAGGTCCACACAATTAAAGGTCCATATGTAGCTATGTTAAGAACGTGGACTGATGAAAAGGCAGAGGAAAACATTACATCTTCATACCAATATGTGAATGAGCTGACCACTCGGTTAAAAACTGGCTGGAAACTTGCCAATGAAAATTTGAAACAAGCCAGGAAGAAACATGCTGCCTATTATAACAGGAAGGCGAAAGACAGAAATTTTGCTGTGGGAGAGAAAGTACTGCTTCTTTTGCCTGGGAGTCAGAATAAGTTACAAATTGGATGGCAGGGTCCATATACAGTTCTAGAGAAGGTGTCTAGAACAAATTATAAGATAGATAAGAAGGGGAAAGAAAAAATCTATCATGTGAATCTCCTGAAGAAATATTTGGAAAGAGAACATCAGGAAGAGACACACTTGTTGACCTTGTCCATCGCCATGGAGATGAAAAAGGAACCACTTTCATCATTTGAATATCCATTACACCCCTGTGAGACAGCAGCACAGGTGAAAATCAGTACACATTTAACGAAAACTCAGAAAGAGAGAGTGCAACAGGTTCTAAATAATCATGCAGAGGTGTTAACAGACCGACCAGGGCATACAAACCTATTGGAATATGATATGAAACTAATAGACTCCACACCTGTCTGTATGAAACCATATTCGATTCCGTTTGCTAAGGAGAAAGCTTTGAAGGAAGAGATAGACTATCTATTGAAGGAAGGAATTATTTCGCACAGTGAATCTTCGTATAGTTCCGGTGTTGTACTCTTAAGGAAGCCCTCTGGAGAACATAGACTCTGTATAGATTACAGGAGACTGAATGCTATTACAGAAGGACAGGTGGATCCATTGCCGGATACAAATCAGCTGTTTGCCAGACTAAATAAAGCTAAATATTTCTCAAAAGTGGATCTGAGTAAAGGATACTATCAGATTCCAGTAAAGCCTGAGGTTAGACCATACCTAGCTTTTAGTACCTCAGAAGGACACTATGAGTTTAATAGATTGCCATTTGGATTGAAGAATGCGCCTAGTGTCTTCTCTAGAATGATGAGAAAATTATTGGATCCTCTGAATAATCCCTGTATAACAAATTTTATGGATGATATCCTTATAGCAACAGAAACATTTGAGGAACACATTGACTCTCTGAACATGCTGTTTTTAATCGACTTAGGGAGGCAAATTTAACAGCCCGACCAACCAAATGTTGCGTTGGATGTAAAGAATTGGAATTTTTGGGACACACAGTTTATCAGGGAAACATGACCCCTGACCCAAAGAATTTAGAGAAACTACAGAAAGCCCCGAGACCACAAACCAAGAAGGACGTGAGATCCTTTGTCTCATTATGTGGTTTCTACCAGAAGTATATCAAAAACTTTAATTCCATATGTGCACCGTTAACTGAATTGACACGTAAAGGACATCCAGATCGCATTACATGGACACCACAATGTGAAATGACTTACCAAGAATTGAAGGAAAAGCTCACAAGTAAACCCATTTTGAAATTACCTGACTTAAGTCAAGAATTCATAGTAAGGACGGATGCAAGTAATATTGGGTTAGGTGCAACTCTACTACAGAAATCAGATGCATTGGATGGGGAATTAAGCCCAGTGGCATATGCTAGCAGAAAGTTGAATAAAGCTGAAATCAACTACTCAACTAGCGAAAAAGAATGTCTTGCAGTAATATGGGCGATAAAGAAATTCAATATTTATCTATATGGGAAGGCATTTAAGTTGCAAACAGACCACAAACCGTTATCGTTTCTAGCACAGGCTAGGCATGAGAACTCCAGGTTACTCCGATGGTCTTTACTTTTGGCTCCATATAATTTTTAGCATTGAGTATATATCTGGAAAAACCAATTTGGGAGCGGATTTTTTAAGCCGCCATCCGTGTGATGAGAATCACCGTAAACCCCAGAAATAATAATAAATTTCTCTATGTGAATATAGAATAAAGGACTGACATATAATGTCTGTTTTAAGAGGGGAGGTGTCGTGGAATATTCTAATCCACATATATAAATTATCAAGTAAATATAAAGCCTAATAAATACATATAATAAATAAAGGAAGAAGAATGGTAAAGAACAGTGCTGTCACAATGACTGTACTCGAAATCCCCTTGTTTTCTACTGCGTATGCAAATTGTAACGTTTCACGTTGATATTAAAGGCCTTCTGCAACATACACGCGTTTCCCAAACACACAATAAAATGTGCTGCCTTTCTAAGAAAAACCTTGAAATATGCAAGTTGACCTAAATTTTAAATTCCATTCATGTCTTTTTCTACACTATGTTACCAAGATCAAAAGACAGATGGACAAAAGGATAGCGAGAAGGGAGAGGCAGAAAGCCGAACACTAAAAACCCGCTTCGCGCGATACACAAATGCTGCCATCACGCGTGTAAGACTACATGCACTAACTTTTTTTCAGACGGACAGTGATAAAATACATTACCCATCCCAGAGTTAGGTTTTAAAATCATAAAAAAACGCTTATTAGGAAAGATAACAATAGATGGGTTTACGGTTGAAAACATAACAGTACCCAGACAGCACATCTTCGAAACAGGAGGTAGAAAATACATATTTTGAACGCAGCCACGTAGCTCTTTTAAATTTGGATATTTGGGTTCCTTAGGGCTTGCTGACAAAGAATATGTAAAACGTTACGCAAATAGTCCAGGAATTAATAAATTATACCCAAAATAAAATAGTGGGGATGCCTGACAGCATGGAATCATTTCTGCTCATAAAATTTTTTTATAACGTGTTTGAAAAAAATCTTACGTTACAGAATTAGCCTACCATGTAAACTCCAAATTGATTGGAGCGCAACAAATGAAAGACTAACCACGATTGGTCGGGCTATAAATACTATCTTTCGTTGTTAGGGGAGACGTGAAAAGGTAACATTTTTTCAAACACTTGTCGAAACGTGGCCTCATTGGCTAGACTCGCTGATATACTCACTTAGGAGCGTTAGTTCGAGACCACTAGTGCAAATAATCTTGATAAAGCAACAGTGCGTTGAAGCCAGCTCATATTTGTGTTAAATAAAAGCCTGGAACATAAGCAGATGGGAATTTGTGCCAGTAATTTTGTGCCAGAATTCATTGCTAATCAACGTATCTGTGTTTATTCTATGAATTGTGGTAAGCTTGAACCATTCAGTATCTTTTAATGAAAATTGAATGTAAATTGTTAATTTATGCCTGTATATATATGTGTAGTTCAGTGGCAAACAGGAGATAAAGCCTATAATGCTCCAGCCTGAACAGAGGGTGTCGGAGGGAAGTAAAACGGCATGGAATGGCCAAATAGTACACTGGCACCTGGATGATTGACTAGAAAGAAATAATGCTGGAAGTGCAGAGGCGTGGTAACCATTAAGGAGGTAAATACTGGTATAAAGTATTTCAGATGAAGCTGACAGTTGGCCTAACGCTCTGAACTCAATGTTTGTGATGTGTTGTGATCAGTGTAACAAGAGAGTATAAGTTAGTTATGAAGTAGAAGGTACATCCTTCTTGATTTCAGGGACCGTGGTCTTGATGGTACTGAGCAGCACCTGGTCAGAGCTTTGCTGAATCCAGAGTCGGACAGCATACTCCTTGGTCCATTTAGCTATCAGTGAGGTGTCTCCAGAGCCCAGAGGAGAATTCGAGCAGAGGAGTCCCTTCCTGCCGCCATCACGCAAGATAAGCTGATTTGGCCAGCTGAGCTCAACATTATGCCCCCCTCATCTTGAAATGACTTTGTAAAAATAACATTCAGAGGGGAATTTAATTGTCTTAATATCAGGAACTGAGAACATCTCCAATACTAGTCCCAAAAGACTAACTATTGAAGTCATGATGACAAATACCAACAGAGCTTGAACAAAACAAAACCAGTATTACCTCATATTACTACTACACAACTGACACACATAGGATATTTTAAATAATATATGTCACTACAATATTCATATTGATAAAGTCTGTACATATACTTGTAATTAAAATTGATTGTGATTCCTGGTTCCTTTGTATTTGAATCAGGACACATATACCTTTATGACAAAAATGAATACATATTGTTATTTGAAAAGTTATCAGTGACTCCTTAAGATATTCTCATAGAGTGTTATATGTATGTGAGTGTCACAGTGTTGTCAAGAGTAGTGGATTAAATTAAATTGTTTATCTGTCTGTTGTTGTGACTTACACTTCATCATACACATACCCTAGACACCTAACGTAGTCATCACACTATTCCAGAATAATTCTGACTGAGATATATAGATATGTGGTAGCAAGTAAGGTTATCTATAATACACTACTCTTAATAGATATAGATACCTTCACAGCTGATCTCAGTCAGTACACTAAGTCCCCTATAAATATTTATAACATCCCACTTCACCACACACGGCACAGAACATGACGTCTTGACGCCAGTTTGTTAATGGTCCATGTTTAACACGGCACAGAACATGAAGTCTTGACGCCAATTTGTTGATGGTCCGTGTTTAACACGGCACAGAACATGAAGTCTTGACGCCAATTTGTTGATGGTCCGTGTTTAACACGGCACAGAACATGAAGTCTTGACGCCAATTTGTTGATGGTCCGTGTTTAACACGGCACAGAACATGAAGTCTTGACGCCAGTTTGTTAATGGTCCATGTTTAACACGGCACAGAACATGAAGTCTTGACGCTAATTTGTTGATGGTCCGTGTTTAACACGGCACAGAACATGAAGTCTTGACGCTAATTTGTTGATGGTCCGTGTTTAACACGGCACAGAACATGAAGTCTTGACGCTAATTTGTTGATGGTCCGTGTTTAACACGGCACAGAACATGAAGTCTTGACGCCAATTTGTTGATGGTCCGTGTTTAACACGGCACAGAACATAAAGTCTTGACGCCAATTTGTTAATGGTCCATGTTTAACACGGCACAGAACATGAAGTCTTGACGCTAATTTGTTGATGGTCCGTGTTTAACACGGCACAGAACATGAAGTCTTGACGCTAATTTGTTGAAGGTCCGTGTTTAACACGGAACAGAACATGAAGTCTTGACGCCAATTTGTTGATGGTCCGTGTTTAACACGGCCCAGAACATGAAGTCTTGACGCCAATTTGTTGATGGTCCGTGTTTAACACGGCACAGAACATGAAGTCTTGACGCCAATTTGTTGATGGTCCGTGTTTAACACGGCACAGAACATGAAGTCTTGACGCCAATTTGTTGATGGTCCGTGTTTAACACGGCACAGAACATGAAGTCTTGACGCCAATTTGTTGATGGTCCATGTTTAACACGGCACAGAACATGAAGTCTTGACGCTAATTTGTTGATGGTCCGTGTTTAACACGGCACAGAACATGAAGTCTTGACGCCAATTTGTTGATGGTCCGTGTTTAACACGGCACAGAACATGAAGTCTTGACGCCAGTTTGTTCATGGTCCGTGTTTAACACGGCCCAGAACATGAAGTCTTGACGCCAATTTGTTGATGGTCCGTGTTTAACACGGCACAGAACATGAAGTCTTGACGCCAATTTGTTGATGGTCCGTGTTTAACACGGCACAGAACATGAAGTCTTGACGCCAATTTGTTGATGGTCCGTGTTTAACACGGCACAGAACATGAAGTCTTGACGCAAATTTGTTGATGGTCCGTGTTTAACACGTCACAGAATATGAAGTCTTGACGCCAATTTGTTGATGGTCCGTGTTTAACACGGCACAGAACATGAAGTCTTGACGCCAATTTGTTGATGGTCCGTGTTTAACACGTCACAGAATATGAAGTCTTGACGCCAATTTGTTGATGGTCCGTGTTTAACACGGCACAGAACATGAAGTCTTGACGCCAATTTGTTGATGGTCCGTGTTTAACACGTCACAGAATATGAAGTCTTGACGCCAATTTGTTGATGGTCCGTGTTTAACACGGCACAGAACATGAAGTCTTGACGCCAATTTGTTGATGGTCCGCGTTTAACACGTCACAGAATATGAAGTCTTGACGCCAATTTGTTGATGGTCCGTGTTTAACACGGCACAGAACATGAAGTCTTGACGCCAATTTGTTGATGGTCCATGTTTAACACGGCACAGAACATGAAGTCTTGACGCTAATTTGTTGATGGTCCGTGTTTAACACGGCACAGAACATGAAGTCTTGACGCCAATTTGTTGATGGTCCGTGTTTAACACGGCACAGAACATGAAGTCTTGACGCCAGTTTGTTCATGGTCCGTGTTTAACACGGCCCAGAACATGAAGTCTTGACGCCAATTTGTTGATGGTCCGTGTTTAACACGGCACAGAACATGAAGTCTTGACGCCAATTTGTTGATGGTCCGTGTTTAACACGGCACAGAACATGAAGTCTTGACGCCAATTTGTTGATGGTCCGTGTTTAACACGGCACAGAACATGAAGTCTTGACGCCAATTTGTTGATGGTCCGTGTTTAACACGTCACAGAATATGAAGTCTTGACGCCAGTTTGTTGATGGTCCGTGTTTAACACGGCACAGAACATGAAGTCTTGACGCCAATTTGTTAATGGTCCGTGTTTAACACGTCACAGAATATGAAGTCTTGACGCCAATTTGTTGATGGTCCATGTTTAACACGGCACAGAACATGAAGTCTTGACGCCAATTTGTTGATGGTCCGTGTTTAGCACGGCACAGAACATGAAGTCTTGACGCCAATTTGTTGATGGTCCGTTTTTAACACGGCACAGAACATGAAGTCTTGACGCCAATTGGTTGATGGTCAGTGTTTAACACGGAGCAGAATGGTAATATAAAATACAGAGTTAAAAAAAAAATAACAAAAAACTAACCAATGGGAAATAGAACAAGCAATAATTAAATAAGAAACCATAAACAAATATATAATATAAAATACAAATATAGAAAAACTATGAAAACAAATTATGTATAATAAACTACATAAGAAAATTACACACAATTTATAAACTGATAATGTATAAAATAAACAAATGTACAATAAACTATTACCAAATCAGTCAGCACAAAGATACTATTATTAGTATTACCTATTCACACACCACTTTTACCACTATGTTTGGGCATCTCACGTTCAAACGCAAGTAGAATAAAAAGGTACCTCTTCATTTTAAAAACCCGTCGTTAAATGGAATGCGAACAAATAAAAGTACATTGTTTAAGACCTGACAGATTGAGAGGCAGTGGATCCCTGAAAGTTTCATGTCTTCTTTAACTAGGCCAGGTTGTCACTATAACGACAGAAGATCACAAGAATCTGACTTAAGACTAAGCCCGGCGAAAGCGTTTTCCTCCAAGTTTGATTAAGTCATCAATAAATCATGTCTGGTACTGACGGTTCAGCATCGATAAGAGCTCCACCTCAGGGTTACCTATCAGATTTCATGAGGATCAAACAGAATCAGACTTGAAGACAAGCAGTGCGTGCGTGCGTTTGTGTGTGTGCGTGCGTGCGTGTGGTTAAATCTACTCATTGTGGTGCTGATGGTGGAAGGTTACGATGACAAATGGATGTTGGTTGGCGTGTGGATGGATAAACGGACGGGTGGATGATGGATGACTCGGTTTATGAATATGCGGATGGATCGACAGACGGAGAGACATAAGACACACTGAAAAAAAGATAGACCATAAACACAGATTGTCACTCATACAGATAGACAGACCGACAGGACAGAGAGACCGACAGAACAGACTGACCGACAGAATAGACGGAAAGGACAGATAGACAGACCGACAGGACAATCAGACCGACAGGACAGACAGATTGACAGGACAGACAGACCGACAGGACAGACAGACCGAGAGGACAGATATACCGACAGGACAGATATACCAACAGGACAGACAGACCGGCAGGATAGACAGACCGACAGGACAGACAGACCGACAGGACATATATACCGACAGGACAGACAGATCGATAGTACAAACAGACCGTCAGGACAGACAGACCGACATGATAAACCGACCGACAGGACAGATATACCGACAGGACAGACAGCCCGAGAGGACAGATATACCGACAGGACAGATATACCGACAGGACAGACAGACCGACAGGACAGACCCAGACCGCCAGGACAGACAGACCGCCAGGACAGACAGACCGCTAGGACAGAAAGACCGACATTACAGTCAGACCGACAGGACAGACAGACCGAAAGGGCAGACAGACCAACAGGGCAGACAGACCGACAGGACAAACAGACCGACAGTACAGACAGACCGACAGTACAGACAGACCGAGAGGACAGACAGCCCGAGAGGACAGACAGACCGACAGGACAGATATACCACAGGACAGATATACCGACAGGACAGATATACCAACAGGACAGACCGACCGGACAGACAAACTGACAGGACAGTCAGACCGACAGGACAGATAAAACGACAGGACAGACAGACGGCCTGACACAGACAACAAGCACACAAAAAGTAATGTCTCGTGTCTTTGTTTCTAATCTATCGCCCACTGTTGTTCCAAGGGATCTCCGGGGAGGAGACACAGCAAGAGTAACACTGCTGTTCCTTCTGGCATGTCGTAGGAGACAACTAATACGAGATTATGCATGGCACTAACAACTTCCTCACGTAAAACAAACTGTTACAAAAATGACTACTATAGTGTACATGAAAGCTTTGATGTAGGCCTCCTGCAAAAGGACCAGTTGCAGGGATCGCTCTATGCTCAATAAGGAATGCAAAGGGACAAGAAGAAAAAGAAGACAATGGTTCAAATGAGATAAACCAAATCCAGGACTTACTGTCTCAAATTACGTACGTTTATTCAAACAAATACCGTAGTAACGTTGGTCCAGTTTCCCCAGAATAATTTACAGACATAATCTTTGTCAATTTAGACTTAACCACAATTCACCGTCGAAGTGAATATTTTTGTTCACAGAAGCCTAATTCATAAACACGGCTTTTTTGTTCCATGTCATCTGTTCAAAATCTTTCAAAGTTTTCATTATTGTTGTTACGTCTATTTGCTGTTCCTTCCTTTGGCTATGTGTTGTTACTTCTATCTGCTGTTCCTTCCTTTGGCCTTGTGTTGTTACGTCTATCTGCTGTTCCTTCCTTTGGCCATGTGTTGTTACGTCTATCTGCTGTTCCTTCCTTTGGCCATGTGTTGTTACGTCTATCTGCTGTTCCTTCCTTTGGCCATGTGTTGTTACGTCTATCTGCTGTTCCTTCCTTTGGCCACGTGTTGTTACGTCTATCTGCTGTTCCTTCCTTTGGCCATGTGTTGTTACGTCTATCTGCTGTTCCTTCCTTTGGCCATGTGTTGTTACGTCTATCTGCTGTTCCTTCCTTTGGCCATGTGTTGTTACGTCTATCTGCTGTTCCTTCCTTTGGCCATGTGTTGTTACGTCTCCCTATTTCTTTTACCATAGGGATTCAAAAACATAGACTGCCTTGTGATATATTCAACTGGTTTCCTAAGTGTGTGTTCTATTGAAGTTCTGCGTCTTCCAACTTCTAGATTTCTGTGGTTCTTTTCATGTCATACCATCTCAACACTTCTATTCTGCCTGAACACAGATTTATGCAGGTCTGTAACTTTCCAGTTATTCATTTTGCACTTCTCCATGTTTCAGAGCCATACGATAAGACTGACTTCAATTACGAAACGAAGATTTGCAATCTTGTTTTGGACAATAGTGACAAATTTAAATTCAGACTTTGTTCACAGGAACTACTTTCAAATACACAATCTTATATTCTTTTGTTTGGTTGTTTGTTTTTGTTTTAACTCACGTGGTTTTTATTATTATTTTTTTTTTACATAAACCTAAATTACTAGCGTACTAGATTGTTCACAGAAACTCGTATCACGCAGCAATGTTCCTAACAGGCACAAGTATTGTTCAAAGAAAGAGAAATCACGGCTCAACAGAAATAACTGATATCTTTGCTTATAGAAATCACGGCTCCGCAATAAAAACTCACGTATATTTTATCAGCAGAAATCATGGCTCATTATTTAAAAAAAAACAAAAAAAAAACATATTTTCGCAGGATCTAAATTTACATACATTTGTTTGCAGAAACACAGTTCAGCGTCTAAAACGTGCATCTATTTGTTCAAAGAAACAGCTCTGCATAACAAACTAACACATCTTTGCTCACATAAGTTTACGCCTCAGCATTACAAAAAACTCGCATACGTGTTTGCACAAAGAAATCACAGCTCAGCATAAAAACACATTTTCCCATAGAAATCACGGCTCAGCATCTAAAACGTTCACGTATTTTCTCACAGAAATCACGCACAGCATAAACAACTACTACCTGCTCACATAAATCAGTCCTATCATGGAATACTTATAAATATTCATTCACAGAAATCACGGCTCAGCATTCAAAACGTATATTCTCTCCCAAAAAAATCGCAGCTCAGCACAACAGCCTTACATATTATTTGCTGTGAAAAATTAAGATCATGCCGCAAGGTCCCAAAATAAACGTTATATTGTCCCTCGTAACAGCTTTTGCGGCAAGTTTAAAATATTGACATACAGAATAACGGGGCCCATGTCATGTGAAGAGAAGACAAGAAACAGAGGTCATAAAGAAAGCTTGGAAGGAGAATATAAATGAGGTCAAAGTTAGAAAGCTAAAACATACATATAAAGTTAAACATATTACTCTCGGCTGGATACTAATGGGGTTTGGTTCCACAGTATAGTGTCTGTGCACTCAACCAAGAATCCCATAGGTGGGGAAATAAATTCAGAAAGAAGGGTAAAGCTGGGAACAAAACGACTGATATCCCAAATCAATCTAAAAATTACAAGGAACTGTAAAAATATGGAAGAGTAAATACAGTCAATTAGTGTCTAAATCAGTGGTTCTCAACGGGGGCGTTACCGCCCCCTGGGGGTGTTTTCAAGATGTCTGGGGGCTTTCTGATTGGTCGCAACGATTGGGGGTCGCTACTTCCATTCAGGGGGGCTGTTGCGCACATATTCTTTGACGCACGGATTACGCATACAAAAGTAAAATGTATTTATTTGTCTGATAAAAATATGTTTATCTTTGAATGCATGTTTTTCGGTCTTAAGGGACAGAACTCAGATTAGGCAATGGGTATTCATTCTGTGAGTTATCGCTCTTTGTAGCGTTCTTAAAAATGGAACTCGGCGGAGGAATCTAGACTTACTTTAATCTATTCTATGTTTGGTTAGGAATAGATTGTTATTGATTTGTTAAACATTATATATTAACTGACATGACCAGTCAGTAAGGCCTGATGAATATTTATATGAGATATGGAACTCTGAACGTTTGTATACTGATGTTCCATTGTGATTGTCCTCAACATAAATGCCAATTGATTATTGTACACCGTGGGTCAACAATATGTTATTGATGTCGACCTGTGTTCCTGCAACTGTACCCGTTCTGTCAAGTGTGTGCGTCCCATTAAACTGTTAAAACGTTCACGGTAGTCTGTATCCTTAACTTCTGATACGTATGAGTGAGTATTCGTATTTCCAGTCAACTTTACAGAACAGTTCACACATTCGCGTATTAACAGTCACTCTACCACTCATGATACACATTACATCCTTGTTCGAGTCCTCAAGATGACCTGTACACCTGACACTGTGCTTGGTTGTTTGAGTTGACTATTCAGTCCCAGTGCATCTCTTAGGTCTTATAAAATTCTATGGACGATTCATTCCGAATCTGTGCGTCAAAGAATATGTGCGCAACAGGGGCGTTGTGTACATTTTGACAAGAATCAATATGAAACAATTACAAAAGATAGTCCCCTTCGCATAGCTTGTAACTCGATAGTTTTTATTTGCCCTGCGTCCCATGGAGTGTTTCAAGGATTCCAAACGCAAAATTGTAATACCTGGGATGTTACCATTGTCAGGAGACAGTAGGCGGAGATTTATGTCCCTTCAACACTCGAAATATTCGTTAGCCTCTCGACACAGCCAAGCTAACCTTCTCTCTCCACTCTCGACACATATTGTTTTCTGGAAACACATTCCCGTCAAACATTGATTAGCCCATGAACACAACACAGTCCCTTCCCTACTCTGTCCACTTCCACAGCACGACTCCCTCCCAAAACATTCCCCGCACAATCACGTGTCCCACGTGTGCCTGCCAAAGAACCCCTCTTTGTTTAGCGAGGTTGACGTTACAGTCACAGCACGACACAGAACTGTGTGTGACCTTTGTGTTCAACTCTCTTTGATGCGAGTGCACCGTAAATGTCTTCTCGCAACAGGGAAGTTGTGGGCAGTTGTGGCTTAGTTTTAATGCATCTTTGGATGTTTCGAGTGTAGAGAATTAAACTCAGTCAGTTTTGAGGCTTGACGAGGTGTAGATGTATGTGCAGTGATATTATACTAAAATTGTCAATATGTCATCAGTAAAGAGAAAGTGTCGACAATATTCAGTTGAATATTTGAAATTCGGTTTTGTACCTTCAGCCGTAAATGAACAATTACAAATGTGTTTGCTGTGTCTGCAAGTGTTTTCTACCGAAGCAATGAAACCGTCTCGGCTTAACAAGCATTTTACCAAGAAACACTCAGATAAAGTTGGCAAAGATATTTCTTACTTCCGGGATTTAAAACAAAAGTTTGAAAGCCGCAACACTGTCACTAGTATGTTTAAGAAAATGTATAATTACAATGATAAATATCTCACCGAATCTCACAAAACTGCACACATGATTGCGAAATGTGGTAAACCTCCATATTCATCAACAAATTGACATTATATAAAAATAATCTTAGTCGCCGAGAACTTTCTCATTGTCCATGTTTACTGCAGTTAGGTGGGGACAAGCTTAAAGATTCAGATTTAGAGGTTTATTGCAGTCATTTGGACGCTATTAAAAATGATATGAGCATAAGATTTAAAGACTTGCAAGAATTAATAATACCGGATTAGGTGATTAATCCGTTTGAATCAGGCGTGGAACAAGTTAGTCAACATTTACAAGAAGAATTAATTGAGCTACAAAATGACTTCGAGTCAAAAGCACAATTCAGTCACACACATTACGAAAAATTGTGGATCCAGCAGAGGCTTGCGTATCCCACTCTTTGGCGTGAAACTAAATTGCTAATCACAGCATTCCCAACGTCGTATTTGGTGGAGAAGGGGTTCAGTGCAGTAGTGTTGGCACTACAAAAGCAACAAAACCGACTACAGATTTGTAACAGAGGAGATTTGAGAATTCTTTTAACAAATTTAGAACCAAATATTACAAAACTGGCTGAGTCACACCAAGCGCAAGGATCTCATTAAGTTCCATTAGTAAGTGAATTTTCATATAATTATATCATTATTATCAACTAATAATTTTTCCAATTTTTTCATGTGGTTACACAAGGAGAGACTTAAATATTCAGATTTGAAGACATATATGCAGTCATTTAGGCGCTATTAAAATGATATGATTATGATAGTTATAGAGTTGTAAGAACTAATTTTATATCATTTGCTCCGCCAATTTGTAATTCAAGGATAATGAATTTGTGGTGTATATAATTCCGTGCTTAAGCACATATTTAATATAACTTTGCTTTTATAAATGTGCTTTCTCTTTTTCTTTATATTATAAGAAAAGATAACTCATTAACTGCATTGCTTTTTTAAAAGTATGGTGGAATTTATGTGTGTGAGTGTTTGTGTATACACGATAAAGAACAAGGGGGTTTTAAAAGGGTGGGGGGGGGGCGCTTTTAAAAATATTAGTTGTCAAAAGGGGGCGTTGCAACTATCAGGGTTGAGAAACACTGGTCTAAATGTTCGACATTGCAAGCATTTTGCGGGGCTCGGGGACTGACACAAGGGTTACAGTTCAGTGCAACCAGCTGTCTCCCTGGTCACACATCGGGTGCTGGGTGCCTCTAAATCCCAGCATCTGGATGTCCCCCAACTCCCTATACACGGGATTCGAGGTGCCTAAACTTCTCTTCTCCCAGTGGTACCCTACCCAGTGTTCACTGATTGAGGATACCCGTCCTTCTCCAAGTACGCGTAATAACATTGACAATATTAGCAGTAATAATAACATAGTAATACTATTTAAGAAAAACAAATGAAAGAAAATAGTCAAAACGCTCTAATAAATAAAAACTAACACATTAAAAAAGGAACTAAAGATTTATAAAAAGTAATTTAAAAAAATTACTACCTACTCATAATGTATGGAAATAACAATGAAGAAATACAAACATCATCACACGTGAAATCAACAAATTCTAATATAAACTGTCACCACCGACAACAATCAATATTTTAATATAGATATTTTAATATACCACATTACTGAAAATATAAAAAAAATTACAATACCCTAATTATAACCAACAGTTAGGTTGTGTGGTGATGACAGCTGATGATATATGTATATATATATAGTAAACAGATGACAGCATATTCAGTCCATAACAATATAAATGACAGCATTCAAGAACTTCATGAGATGTCTCAGTGCGATACGTTTAAAAAATTGGGATATATGGATATATGACGGCTAGCGCATGCACATACGGATTCGCGAAAAAGCAGAACAGAAGAGCATCAAAACAGAAAGTCAGATACACGGGCTTACAGTCAGACAGAGACTGACAGACATATATACAGATATACAGATAGACAGACAGACAGACAGACAGACAGACAGACAGACAGACAGACAGACAGACAGACAGACAGACAGACAGATAGATAGATAGATAGATAGATAGATAGATAGATAGATAGATAGATAGATAGATAGATAGATAGATAGATAGATAGATAGATAGATAGATAGATTAATGTGTTTGCGTGGCGTCATTAAACACTATATAAATTGTGCACCTATACACACGAGCCACCGACCACTTAAATATGTACACTACTAGTGCGTTGGCCTGGCCCCAGCTGTGTTATAAAAATGTCGACAAATAGCGGGATGTTTCAAAGCTGTTATAAATTATTGCGGCTCCAGTTACTACAGTATAAAGGACATGATAAACCAGAACTCACTAACAAATAGTTAATGTGACAGATATTCATGACAGGTCGACATTATTGTATGTACTATATCTGACATACTATTTGGGTTGGCCGTGGTAGTTTGTCATTGTGGATGGTAGTTTGTCATGGTTGGTAGTTTGTCATTGTGGCTGGTAGTTTGTCATGGCGGCTGGTAGTTTGTCATTGTGGATGGTAGTTTGTCATGGTTGGTAGTTTGTCATTGTGGCTGGTAGTTTCCTGTCAGTTCGATGTTCTAGTTGTAATCTCATCCAGTTATGACTGACTGAACACGTCAGTTTCCCTGTAGACTAGCCGCACAGCAAAAGGCGGGCTTTCAAATATGCCTAACAATAACAATAAGGCTGCAATTCAATTGGCCTAATACGCAACGTACATCTTCTCTTGCTGAAAAATATTGGCCAAAATGGCGGGCCTCTATCTGTAACCAGCTATGTATTCCTCAAGGTAGGCATGATCATCCAGCACAAGTATTACCCGCCAAACCTGCGGTTTTCCCTCAATGTATAATATATATATATATATATATATATATATATATATATATATATATATATATATATATATATATAATTATTGGGCTTCTGTTAAAAAAAGTAGATAAATAGTCTTAGGATGGCTCCCTTGAGCACACCTAATGGATTCCGCATCAAAACAGTCTGTGAGCCATACTCACAGCCAAGTAGCCTTACAATGTTCTGCATACGATGCGTAAAGAGTAATAATAAAGTCTGTCTTACCTTAAACAGAATCCAGGAATACACACAATTACCAACATGTTCGTCATCCCACTCTGACGAACAGAATATCTTTGGGGAAAACACTGACATTACAATCACATCACAGGCTTAACTTCCCCAAGATAAGGTAGAGAAGAACTATGGACATCTTGTCCATCAGAACCCAAGATCTCAACTCCACCACGGAAGTCTATCAGTTTTTTCTCAAAAACTCTGCGTATGAGCAGACAGCCCCGAACTGACTACTTCTAACCTTGTCTTAAGACAGGTCAACAACAATGAACGAAACAAAGGGAAGATAATCCCTAATCAACCTGTCACAGCAAAGTTAATACTTAGTTCTCTAACTTTGATCATACAAAATAATATCAAACAGATTGACATTTATAACCCCGTCAAAAACGACAGCAACAGTAGTCTATAATGGTTGCTGGTAGTTTGTCATGGTGGTTTGTAGATTGTCATGGTTGGTAGTTTGTCATGGTTGATAGTTTGTCATGGTGGCTGGTAGTTTGTCATGGTTGCTGGCAGTAGCATCAGTCAGTGAGGAACTAGCAGCTGATCAGACTGTTGAGGATTGTTTCATGGTGCAACCATCCGAATCGAGCATCGAGAGGTGCCTCACGAAAGTACAGGGTTTTTTCCTTTTGAGCTGGTATATGGCTCAAATCCTCGCGGACCTATGATGATACTAAAGAATTTGTTGGTCGGATCGTCAGCTGATGCATCCATTCGTAACAGCTATGAGTTAGTAATTGACCTCCGACAACGAATCATTGATGCGTGCACTTATGCATCTAATAGTATCAAATCTGCTACTCAAAGAGCAAGATTACTCCATAATCAGTCAAAACTTTAAGATTTTTTAATCCAGGAGAAAAAGTTTGGTTACTGCTTCCTCATAATGACAATAAATTGTTAATATCGTGGCAAGGTCCTTTTGAGATCATTAGACGTGTCACAGATGTTGACTATTCTTTAAATATGAGGTAAAATCAAGACTTTCCACGTCAATATGCTGAAATTGGCAGTGGAGAGACCGCAAGAGTTAATTCCTGTCATTAACTCTATTTCTGACTCTTCACCTCATGGTGCTTCTTTCGCAGTAGTTCACGATGAAGACACTACATCTTCTATTCCTCTACAGTTTTCATTGCCTTCTTTACAATCATCAGAATCTTGGAGGGATGTTACTATTTCATCTTCCTTGTCGTCTGCACAACAAGGTCAGGTTCGAGATATTCTTCTTTCTTTTGATGATATGCTTACAGACCTTCCAGGTCGGACATCACTCATTTCCCATGACATTATTCTTACAGACTACCATCCTTTTAAGTTAAGGCCCTATCCTATATCTTTACATCACAAAGATAGGGTTGAGAAAAAACTGAATGAGATACCGCATAGGTAACCATAGATTATATCCTGATGACACAACTGTCAAACGAATTTTAGATATTTCTATTCCCTCTACTAAGAAGCAAGTCAGAAGCCTATTAGGCTTAATTAACTTCTACCACAAATTTATTCCGCATTTCGCACAAATTTTTGCTCCATTATCCTGACTGCTTGCCAAAGGTAGTCCAAATAAAATTAAATGGACATCGGAATGCGATAGCGCTTTGATGAAACTCAAGGAATTATTTGCAAATCCACCCATTTTGTTATTACCAAACCTACACATTCCATTTGTAATTCAAACAGATGCTTCTAATTACGACATCGGAGGCTGTTTACTACAGTGGAACGAGGGGATGCCACATTCGTGTTTTTTCGTATCCCGCAAGTTGACCCCAGCCGAACAGAAATATGCAACAGGGGAACGGGAGCGCCTAGCTGTTGTATGGTGCCTTGAGAAGCTATCAAAGTACTTTATTGGCACCCACTTCTACATCCAGACAGACCACAGCCCACTTACTTTCATCACATCCAGAACGATGCGGAATGCGAGAATTCACCGTTGGTACCTGTTGCTCCATGAGTTCTCGTTTACAATATTGCCAATCTCTGGAACTGACAACAACCTCGCTGATCTTTTATCAAGGAATTATTCCGGACAGGATGGGAATTGACTTTAGTTAATTCATTAGTACTACAATATTTAGTATTCTATGACAAACGTTGGTATTAATGATGGTGATATAATAATAATTATTATATGTCAATATAATATTAATAGATTGCGTGCGTGTACGTCGTCTCCACCACTCTCACACGTGCCACAAGTGTCACGTTTGGGATCGAGGGGAATGATGTTGAGGATTGTTGCATAGTTTGCAAGCATCTGGGTTTGAGTTCGATTCGGATGGTTGCACCATGTAACACCTCGGCTGAATAAATAAATGAAATAGATCGCGTATATCGATGCATGACGCGTTAGACATAGTTACGATAGTCGTTGTGTGGCCTTCAAGCCAAATTGCAGTGTTTCAAAATGTGTGGCATGGCCACTTAGCCAAAGTGTTTTAAAGGTTTGGTATAGCCACTCAAGTGTGATAGTGCATAACTAGAAAGTTATATTTAAAGAAGAAATAAAGAATGTATAAAGACCCTTGAGTCTGAAAATATAAGTCGGCAATATTAGCCGCAATAATTTATTATTAACGTAAGTCGTGATAATGCGAAAACGCAGTTAGGATATGTAGGGCTGATTAAGCCTGGCTTTGAATGCCAAAGTAAATTAATATATAAGACAGTGCATCTAATAGAACTAGCAGAATGTTTAATTCTGTATAAATACAAGAATTATGCCAAACAGTTTTGGTTGAAATATAATCGAACGTTAATTATAACGATAATGTATCGGACATGCAATGTCTGTGAAAATATAGACTCTACGCTATAATGTATCCAGTGCTCTTGATGTGAACTATATTAAGTATTGTCTTTGGTTCATGATGGAAGAATGAATCCTTATTAAATTATTATGTCGTCAAAAACTGGTCTTATTCAGTAACGTATTCAACGTTCCAGTTATGACTGTTTTTATGAAGAATGACCATTGACCTTCAAATGAATAGGAACTTTTACGCCTTGCTATGGAATGTAGGAGCCCAGAAACGACACAAAGTTATTAAATAAGACTGACTCCTCCTTGTAACTGTTCTATTCACCAGTACAGACCACATAACACAAGACAAATACAGTACTACGTTTTAGAATATGAACACTATTACAGGGCGATTGATAAGCAGCTTATTATTTTTAAATTATCATGTCTTGACTCCCACCCATCAAATTTACACGAAACAAAAGTCAGAATAAAGATAATTAACTGTCAATTTAGTACATACAATGTTATATCTCACACTACGGGTAGATATAAGGCTGAGGTATACGTCACAGAATCTAATAAAACACAGGACTGCCAGTGGTGCAGCTGTTTATCAATAGGACTGTCAATGAAAAAGACCAGGGTTGGTCCTCTATGAAGTGTCCCAGCTGCCAGACCTGGCCAGTCGGCAGTTTAATACGGCTAAACCAAAACGGCTAGTATTTTTTCCAAACAAAAAAAAGTATATGACTACAGCTTCCGCAGGTATGTAATAAGTGGTGACTCACATGTTTTCCCATACAGCTGACAACCTCATCATGTAGGTGGTGACTCACATGTTTTCCCATACAGCTGACAACCTCATCATGTAAGTGGTGACTCACATGTTTTCTCATACAGCTGACAACCTCATCATGTAAGTGGTGACTCACATGTTTTCCCATACAGCTGACAACCTCATCATGTAAGTGGTGACTCACATGTTTTCCCATACAGCTGACAACCTCATCATGTAGGTGGTGACTCACATGTTTTCCCATACAGCTAACAACCTCATCATGTAAGTGGTGACTCACATGTTTTCCCATATAACTGGCAACCTCATCATGTAAGTGGTGACTCACATGTTTTCCCATACAGCTGACAACCTCATCATGTAAGTGGTGACTCACATGTTTTCCCATACAGCTGAGAACCTCATCATGTAGGTAGTGACTCACATGTTTTCCCATACAGCTGACAACCTCATCATGTAGGTGGTGACTCACATGTTTTCCCATACAGCTGACAACCTCATTATGTAAGTGGTGACTCACATGTTTTCCCATACAGCTGACAACCTCATCATGTAGGTGGTGACTCACATGTTTTCCCATACAAATGGCAACCTCATCATGTAAGTGGTGACTCACATGTTTTCCCATACAGCTGACAACCTCATCATGTAAGTGGTGACTCACATGTTTCCCCATATAACTGGCAACCTCATCATGTAAGTGGTGACTCACATGTTTTCCCATATAGCTAGCAACCTCATCATGTAAGTGGTGACTCACATGTTTTCCCATATAGCTGCAACCTCATCATGTAAGTGGTGACTTACATGTTTTCCCATATAACTGGCAACCTCATCATGTAAGTGGTGACTCACATGTTTTCTCATATAGCTGGCAACCTCATCATGTAAGTGGTGACTCAATTGTTTCCCATATAGCTGGCAACCTCATCATGTAAGTGGTGACTCACATGTTTTCCCATATAGCTGGCAACCTCATCATGTAAGTGGTGACTCACATGTTTTCCCATATAACACAACCTCATCATGTAAGTGGTGACTCACATGTTTTCCCATATAGCTGGCAACCTCATCTTGTAAGTGGTGACTTACATGTTTTCCCATATAACTGGCAACCTCATCATGTAAGTGGCGACTCACATGTTTTCCCATATAACTGGCAACCTCATCATGTAAGTGGTGACTCACATGTTTTCCCATATAGCTGGCAACCTCATCATGTAAGTGGTGACTCACATGTTTTCCCATATAGCTGGCAACCTCATCATGTAAGTGGTGACTCACATGTTTTCCCATATAGCTGGCAACCTCATCATGTAAGTGGTGACTCCCAAGTTTTCCCATATAGCTGGCAACCTCATCATCTAAGTGGTGACTCACATGTTTTCCCATATAGCTGGCAACCTCATCATATAAGTGGTGACTCACATGTTTTCCCATATAGCTGGCAACCTCATCATATAAGTGGTGACTCACATGTTTTCCCATATAGCTGGCAACCTCATCATATAAGTGGTGACTCACATGTTTTCCCATATAGCTAGCAACCTCATCATGTAAGTGGTGACTCACATGTTTTCCCATATAGCTGGCAACCTCATCATGTAAGTGGTGACTCACATGTTTTCCCATATAGCTGCAACCTCATCATGTAAGTGGTGACTCACATGTTTTCCCATATAGCTGGCAACCTCATCATGTAAGTGGTGACTCACATGTTTTCCCATATAGCTGGCAACCTCATCATGTAAGTGGTGACTCACATGTTTTCCCACATAACTGGCAACCTCATCATGTAAGTGGTGACTCACATGTTTTCCCATATAACTGGCAACCTCATCATATAAGTGGTGACTCACATGTTTTCCCATATAGCTGGCAACCTCATCATATAATAAAAAATGCTACAGAAACCATAGCTGCAAGTGCACATGAAAGCTTTGGTGTGGGCCTTCTGAAATGAGGGGGGGGGGGGCATCTAAATCAAGCCAAAATGCAGTGTTTCTTCCCACTAAGCTGACACAATAAAACAGAATATAAGCCAATTCAGCCGTCCAAGACAGAAGAAGGTTCTCTAGCAATGAGGTTCATGAAGCTGAACATTAAAATAAAAATTACATTTTAATTTGACTGTGCTTCTGACTGATTATTCTGAATCAGTACTAAAGCCAATCTCTTCATGGTAAACAGATGAACATCAAAACCAATCGTGGAAGGTGCACAGAAGAACTACAAACGGATCATCAAAACAAAACCACTCACCAAACACTTCATGTATCCTTGAAAACGGTCCAGTAACTAACTACAGGAAAGAGCATCAACCAACACTTAGTGGTCTTCGCCAAACAGCAAAAAGATCAAGGCTCCTCCCATCAAGCACACACACACAAGCAAACACACAATCTCACACTTAACTCCTTTTATGCAGACTCAAACTAACGCGAAATGTTTTCTGTTGACGGGATGAAGAAATCAAAGAGACACTTTCCACAACAACCAACATCCTTCCGCCATCACTCAACCATCCTCATCACCATCATTGTCAAGGCACGTCGTCTAAGAAAGAATTGAGCATAACCACCCTATCATCAATGTCGTATACGGCCGATTTGAAAACTACAACCACTATGGAATGGGTTCAATTCCCAGAGCAGGTGGGAAAAAACCAACACGGAGTGGACACACTAGTCATTAAAAAATTGGGCTTGCCCTCCTAGATTAACAAACATGTGGAAGAATGAAATGAAAGACTATGTCTGATGACCTGATCATCTCTTGTTGCAATACTCTGTATAGAGTAGTGGTTCCCAAAATTGGCAAACCACCGTTCGGGAGGGGGGGGGGGGGGGGGGGGGGAGCGATGGAAGGATCCAAGGAGGCGATACGGGAAAATAGGTCGGCAGGGGGCGTTCAGTATTAAGGGGTTGCTTGATGATTTGTCAAGCTAAATTCAACAATATTACTTAATATAACGCTTACATATAAAAGCGGTTTGCTTATACAGGGCCCTGACGTGAGCGCTTAAAAGGACAACATAACCTGAGCACACCCGAACCCACCGCTCCTCCCTAACATCGTTCGTCCCAGTGTGTTGTTTGATTATTTATTTACTGTTTACAGGCCTCAGGTTTCCCCTCCTTATATGTTTATACGTTTATAAAATACCAAAAACCTACATTCTGTCCTTTACTTATTCTCATTCTTCTATCATTTACTAGACACAGTATTAAGGTCTTTGTCTTGTGTAATCTGGCCTATACTGTTTAATAGTGAAACTGCAGAAGTGATTGCGCCTATAATTAGTCTGGGTCGTCCTATGGTACATATCCGGGTCGCGTGGGGGGTCGTGCTAGACCTCTGTCGGTGAAGCATTATTTTTGTAATGCTTAGCTGGCAGAGTGGATAGTGGCGATTCGCTCCCGTGGCTAGGCGGTGGGTGCCGTTCGGAAGGTCCTGGTTCGATTCCCGGTAAGCCTATCACTTCTGTTGTTTTTCTGTTGTCTGGTCTTCTACTTCTTTATTTCTCACTGAGTGCCTGATAACATACCTTTGTGTGTTGTTTGTTTATTTATTTAGTGTCTCATACACCTTATAACAGAGGTAAGGCGAGGATGAGATAGTAAAGATAGATGGCGGAGGAGTTGTATTATTAAGATCATTAAGCAAGGCATAGTTCCGTTTATATTTGCCACCCTGAGCTCAGGTCAATTTCGCTGAAACATAAATTCTAACCTTAATCGTCTGCTAAAATGCAGGATAACAAAGACCCTGCTGTCCACTCGGTCAACATCGAATACAGAGAAACTAACAACAAAAAGCATGTGGTCAGCTCCCTAAGATTTAATCAGCATCTTTGGGAAGGTGACAACAATTGCTAAATAGTGTTTACTAGTTTAATATCGGTGAGTGTCCTGTAAGCCTCTCGGTAGAAGGGGAACGACTAAGTAAAAGTAAGAGTGTGCTGTAGGAAGGTGTGTCCGAATGTAAATTTTGGCTGTAAGCTGATGAAATTAAATATCTGCAGGTGTTTCACAAAGGACTGGCTTTCATATGTTGCAGATCTGATTGTCTCAGTATTTAGGGAAGCCAGTGATAACGTGATATCCGTGATATATAAATAAACAAGAGAAACGTTTTAGTATAGTCCAGCATATGACCAACGGTGCTATTTATAGTTTTTTATGCAATGCAGGGAAATTTGGGGGGCGCTGGGAATGTGCTCTGTGAGACAAGGGGGCGGCGACCTGAAAAAGTTAGGGAAACACTAGTATAGAGCTTCCTATCGTTATTGTAATGTATTTCTAGTGTTAGATGAAGAGGTCATGGTAAAAGATAGAACAGCTCCCATTGAATAAATATGGTGAAAGCAAAGCGTAAGTTTGTGTGGAAACGTTGTCCTCTCCTGTGCGTCCAGCAGCAGGATCTTAGTAAAAGGTAGTGCCATTACACATACTGCCGTAGGTGAGTCAAGTGTTAGAAATGTCTTGTGACTCCGCTATCTCAGTTCCTCATGTGTTGGGCAACTTTGAACTAGATGTTCAGCAGCCATTTTATCAGTGCCACAGTTACACTCATCAGTAGTTCCTATCTTTAATTTGTTGAGTAGATGGTATCTCAATCTGTTGTGGCGCGTGCCAAGTCTGAAGATCACCAATAGTTCACTTCTGCTGAGCTGGTAATTGTCGTGGAATATTCTAATCCACATATATAAATTATTAGGTAAATATGAAGCCTAACAAATAAAATTAATAAAGAAAAGAGCAATGGTAAATAACAGTGCTGTCACAAAGAAGGTACTCGAAATCCCCTTGTTTTCTACTGCGTATGCAAATTGTAACGTTTCACGTTGATATTAAAGGCCTTCTGCAACATACCCGCGTTTCCCAAACACACAATAAAATGTGCTGCCTTTCTAAGAAAAACCTTGAAATATGCAAGTTGACCTAAATTTTAAATTCCATTCATGTCTTTTTCTACACTATGTTACCAAAAACAAAAGACAGATGGACTAAAGGATAGCGAGAAGGGAGAGGCAGAAAGCCGAACACTAAACACGCTTCGCGCGATACACAAATGCTGCCATCACGCGTGTAAGACTACAAGCACTAACTTTTTCGGACGGACAGTGATAAATTCACTACCCTTCCCAGAGTTAGGTTTTAAAATCATAAAAAACGCTTATTAGGAAAGATAACATTATATGGGTTTACGTTTGAAAACATTACAGTACCCAGACAGCACATCTTCGAAACAGGAGGTAGAAGGAATTGCATATTTTGAACGCAGCCACGTAGCTCTTTTAAATTTGGATATTTGGGTTCCCTAGGGCTTGCTGACAAAGAATATGTAAAACGTTACGCAAATAGTCCAGGAATTAATAAATTATAACCAAAATAAAATAGTGGGGATGCCTGACAACATGGAATCATTTCTGCTCATAAAATTTTTTTATAACGTGTTTGAAAAAAACCTTACGTTACAGAAATAGCCTACCATGTAAACTCCAAATTGATTGGAGCGCAACAAATGAAAGACTAACCACGATTGGTCGGGCTATAAATACTATCTTTCGTTGTTAGGGGAGACGTGAAAAGGTAACATTTTTTTTCAAACACTTGTCGAAACGGGACTCGATTGGCCAGACTCGCTGATATACTCACTTAGGAGCGTTAGTTCGAGACCACTAGTGCAAATAATCTTGATAAAGCAACAGTGCGTTGAAGCCAGCTCATATTTGTGTTAAATAAAAGCCTGGAACATAAGCAGATGGGAATTTGTGCCAGTATTTTGTGCCAGAATTCATTGCTAATCAACGTATCTGTGTTTATTCTATGAATTGTGGGACCGTGGTCTTGATGGTACTGAGCAGCACCTGGTCAGAGCTTTGCTGAATCCAGAGTCGGACAGCATACTCCTTGGTCTTTTTAGCTATCAGTGAGGTGTCTCCAGAGCCCAGAGGAGAATTCGGCAGAGGAGTCCTTTCCTGCCGCCATCACGCCAGATAAGCTAACTTGGCCAGCTGAGCTCAACATTATGTCCCCTCATCTTGAAATGACTTTGTAAAAATAACATTCAGAGGGGAATTTAATTGTCTTAATATCAGGAACTGAGAACATCTCCAATACTAGTCCCAAAAGACAAACTATTGAAGTCATGATGACAATTACCAACAGAGCTTGAACAAAACAAAACCAGTATTACCTCATATTACTACTACACAACTGACACACATAGGATAATTTTAATAATATATGTCACTACAATATTCATATTGATAAAGTCTGTACATATACTTGTAATTAAAATTGATTGTGATTCCTGGTTCCTTTGTATTTGAATCAGGACACATATACCTTTATGATAAAAATGAATACATATTGTTATTTGAAAAGTTATCAGTGACTCCTTAAGATATTCTCATAGAGTGTTATATGTATGTGAGTGTCACAGTGTTGTCAAGAGTAGTGGATTAAATTAAATTGTTTATCTGTCTGTTGTTGTGACTTACACTTCATCATACACATACCCTAGACACATAACGTAGTCATCACACTATTCCAGAATAATTCTGACTGAGATATATAGATATGTGGTAGCAAGTAAGGTTATCTATAATACACTACTCTTAATAGATATAGATACCTTCACAGCTGATCTCAGTCAGTACACTAAGTCCCCTATAAATATTTATAACATCCCACTTCACCACATATATTGGGGGCTCGTCCGGGATTTTGAATCTTTCCCTATTAAAAATATTGGGGGTAATTCACTTCAGGGAATATAAGAATTAAAAGGTATCCTTGGGTGGAATTAAATAAGGTTGAGCTCACGGTGCCTGTGTTGTCCATTAGATATATTTAGAGATTAAATTGTTGGTTAGACAGTGTAGAAATTTACCTGATAGACAATGGCGGACCTGGCCAAGTTTCGATCTGCTGCTGTACAGACTGCAAAAGAGTTAGGATTAGATGGGCAAGTTATGGTTGCCTATGTCACTACGGAATGTGACAAATTTATTGAACGCGAAGAAAGAAGATTAGAAAAAGAGGCCGAAAGAAAGTTAGAGGCTGAGACTAAGAGGTTGCAAGCTGAGGCTGAGACTAAGAGGTTGCAGATTGAGGCTGACAAAGAGGCTAAGAAATTGGAAGCAGAAAGAGAAGACAAAAGATTAGCTGCAGAAAGGGAAGAGAAGAAATTAGCTGCAGAAAGGGAAGAGAAGAAATTAGCTGCAGAAAGGGAAGAGAAGAAATTAGCTGCAGAAAGGGAAGCAGAAAAGGAGGAGAAGAGATTACAAAGGGAACATGAGTTAAGACTAAGGGAGTTTGAGTTTCAAGGCCATGCTCCTGAAAATGGTGCCAGTCCCTTTGCCTCTGATGCCACTGCTAGCCAAGGAGCCTCAACCTCAGCTATGAATTTTCATTTAGATCATTTTGTTGAGAAAGACGATGATATTGAGAGCTACCTAAATAGGTATGAGCTATTAGCTACCACGTATGGGTTAGAGAGAGAAAGGTGGAGCTTAAAGTTATCTCAGGGACTTCGTGGGGCAGCTTATGAAGTTTTTGCAAAAATGAGCAGAGGTGATCAGGAAAATTATGACATGCTAAAGCAGGCTCTTTTGTTAAGGTATGAAAAGAATGCAGAATTTTATAGGAAAAAATTTAGGAATGCTAAACTACTGTCAGGTGAAACCTATCACCAGTTCTCTGCACGAATAGAGACATACTTGGAGAAATGGACTTCTCTGGGGAAAACCCAAGATCTTAAGGAAATGGTCCTTATAGAGCAATTAAGAGAGTCCATGGCTCCAGACCTGAGAAAGTTTCTCATGGAACAAGGTGCAGAGAGGCTGGGTGAGTTGCTAAATGTTGCTGAAAGGTATCAAGCAGCTCAAGCAGAGGTAACAGGTAATAAAAAGAAACAAGTGGATAACTTTAGGGCACCACAGAACTTTAATAAATTTGATCCTAAGGATCAAAATAAAGGTAAGCACCAATTTGATAGGCCACGGTATGAAAATAAAAATAAATTCCCACAATTCGATGAAAGGAAATATGATGAAAGAAAATCTTTCAACCGAGGAAAAAGGTGGTGTAAGAATTGTCAGATGGACAATCATGACACTGACCGTTGTAGAAGGAAACCTGTGTATATGGCAACCCTTCAGGTCAGGTCGACCTCAAGACAGGAGGAGGATATTATGTTAGATACCACTCCAGAAGAGATGAGGAAGGCACAGGCTGGGGATAAAACACTCAAGCCTTGTTTCAGAAAATTGTCAACTTGTCATACAACTCCAGGCAAGGGAGACTTTTATATGAAAAACAAGTTGATGTATAGGAAGACTGGAGCTAGATCCAATGGTCACGGACAGCTGGTTCTTCCAAAGAGATATAGGACAGAATTAATAAGGAGCATACATGTGAAACCAGATGGGGACCATGAGAAGATAGGTACCATCATTCAAAAGGTGGCTCACAATTATTATTGGCCCAAAGCAAGATGGGACATTGAGAATTTTGTAGAACGGTGTAGCATAGCACATGAGGGAACACCCACAAGTGGGAACATGGATCAGGACCTGGACACGCCACGGGGCAAAATTAGGCCTGATAATAAAAAGAGATATAAATTTGATAAAGTGGACCAAATGGAATGGGAAGCCCCTTTTCACGGACAAGCTTCACTTAACTGTTTTACAATGGCCACTATGCGGAGAGTGCAAAAAGATGTCTTACCCCAGGATAAGCCGAAAATCCCTCAATCGGACTTAAACAAACTGGAGGAAGAGGATGTAGGGAGGAAATCTCTCATCAAGAATTTTAAGTGGGGAGACAGCCCCAAAAGAAAAATTGGTAGCGGTCGGTTTGTGAATGATAACTCTGGGAGGAAAAATCATCACTATAAAGCTTCGAGTGGAAGAGACCATACCGGTGCATGGACAAATAGGTCCACACAATAAAAGGTCCACTCGAAGCTATGTTAAGAACGTGGACTGATGAAAAGGCAGAGGAAAACATTACATCTTCATACCAATATGTGAATGAGCTGACCACTCGGTTAAAAACTGGCTGGAAACTTGCCAATGAAAATTTGAAACAAGCCAGGAAGAAACATGCTGCCTATTATAACAGGAAGGCGAAGGACAGAAATTTGGCTGTGGGAGAGAAAGTACTGCTTCTTTTGCCTGGGAGTCAGAATAAGTTACAAATTGGATGGCAGGGTCCATATACAGTTCTAGAGAAGGTGTCTAGAACAAATTATAAGATAGATAAGAAGGGGAAAGAAAAAATCTATCATGTGAATCTCCTGAAGAAATATTTGGAAAGAGAACATCAGGAAGAGACACACTTGTTGACCTTGTCCATCGCCATGGAGATGAAAAAGGAACCACTTTCATCATTTGAATATCCATTACACCCCTGTGAGACAGCAGCACAGGTGAAAATCAGTACACATTTAACGAAAACTCAGAAAGAGAGAGTGCAACAGGTTCTAAATAATCATGCAGAGGTGTTAACAGACCGACCAGGACATACAAACCTATTGGAATATGATATGAAACTAATAGACTCCACACCTGTCTGTATGAAACCATATTCGATTCCGTTTGCTAAGGAGAAAGCTTTGAAGGAAGAGATAGACTATCTATTGAAGGAAGGAATTATTTCGCACAGTGAGTCTTCATATAGTTCCGGTGTTGTACTCTTAAGGAAGCCCTCTGGAGAACATAGACTCTGTATAGATTACAGGAGACTGAATGCTATTACAGAAGGACAGGTGGATCCATTGCCGGATACAAATCAGCTGTTTGCCAGACTAAATAAAGCTAAATATTTCTCCAAAGTGGATCTGAGTAAAGGATATTATCAGATTCCAGTAAAGCCTGAGGTTAGACCATACCTAGCTTTTAGTACCTCAGAAGGACACTATGAGTTTAATAGATTGCCATTTGGATTGAAGAATGCGCCTAGTGTCTTCTCTAGAATGATGAGAAAATTATTGGATCCTCTGAATAATCCCTGTATAACAAATTTTATAGATGATATCCTTATAGCAACAGAAACATTTGAGGAACACATTGACTCTCTGAACATGCTGTTTGATCGACTTAGGGAGGCAAATTTAACAGCCCGACCAACCAAATGTTGCGTTGGATGTAAAGAATTGGAATTTTTGGGACACACAGTTTATCAGGGAAACATGACCCCTGACCCAAAGAATTTAGAGAAACTACAGAAAGCCCCGAGACCACAAACCAAGAAGGACGTGAGATCCTTTGTCTCATTATGTGGTTTCTACCAGAAGTATATCAAAAACTTTAATTCCATATGTGCACCGTTAACTGAATTGACACGTAAAGGACATCCAGATCGCATTACATGGACACCACAATGTGAAATGACTTACCAAGAATTGAAGGAAAAGCTCACAAGTAAACCCATTTTGAAATTACCTGACTTAAGTCAAGAATTCATAGTAAGGACGGATGCAAGTAATATTGGGTTAGGTGCAACTCTACTACAGAAATCAGATGCATTGGATGGGGAATTAAGCCCAGTGGCATATGCTAGCAGAAAGTTGAATAAAGCTGAAATCAACTACTCAACTAGCGAAAAAGAATGTCTTGCAGTAATATGGGCGATAAAGAAATTCAATATTTATCTATATGGGAAGGCATTTAAGTTGCAAACAGACCACAAACCTTTATCGTTTCTAGCACAGGCTAGGCATGAGAACTCCAGGTTACTCCGATGGTCTTTACTTTTGGCTCCATATAATTTTAGCATTGAGTATATATCTGGAAAAACAAATTTGGGAGCGGATTTTTTAAGCCGCCATCCGTGTGATGAGAATCACCGTAAACCCCAGAAATAATAATAAATTTCTCTATGTGAATATAGAATAAAGGACTGACATATAATGTCTGTTTTAAGAGGGGAGGTGTCGTGGAATATTCTAATCCACATATATAAATTATTAGGTAAATATGAAGCCTAACAAATAAAATTAATAAAGAAAAGAGCAATGGTAAATAACAGTGCTGTCACAAAGAAGGTACTCGAAATCCCCTTGTTTTCTACTGCGTATGCAAATTGTAACGTTTCACGTTGATATTAAAGGCCTTCTGCAACATACCCGCGTTTCCCAAACACACAATAAAATGTGCTGCCTTTCTAAGAAAAACCTTGAAATATGCAAGTTGACCTAAATTTTAAATTCCATTCATGTCTTTTTCTACACTATGTTACCAAAAACAAAAGACAGATGGACTAAAGGATAGCGAGAAGGGAGAGGCAGAAAGCCGAACACTAAACACGCTTCGCGCGATACACAAATGCTGCCATCACGCGTGTAAGACTACAAGCACTAACTTTTTCGGACGGACAGTGATAAATTCACTACCCTTCCCAGAGTTAGGTTTTAAAATCATAAAAAACGCTTATTAGGAAAGATAACATTATATGGGTTTACGTTTGAAAACATTACAGTACCCAGACAGCACATCTTCGAAACAGGAGGTAGAAGGAATTGCATATTTTGAACGCAGCCACGTAGCTCTTTTAAATTTGGATATTTGGGTTCCTTAGGGCTTGCTGACAAAGAATATGTAAAACGTTACGCAAATAGTCCAGGAATTAATAAATTATAACCAAAATAAAATAGTGGGGATGCCTGACAACATGGAATCATTTCTGCTCATAAAATTTTTTTATAACGTGTTTGAAAAAACCTTACGTTACAGAAATAGCCTACCATGTAAACTCCAAATTGATTGGAGCGCAACAAATGAAAGACTAACCACGATTGGTCGGGCTATAAATACTATCTTTCGTTGTTAGGGGAGACGTGAAAAGGTAACATTTTTTTCAAACACTTGTCGAAACGGGACTCGATTGGCCAGACTCGCTGATATACTCACTTAGGAGCGTTAGTTCGAGACCACTAGTGCAAATAATCTTGATAAAGCAACAGTGCGTTGAAGCCAGCTCATATTTGTGTTAAATAAAAGCCTGGAACATAAGCAGATGGGAATTTGTGCCAGTATTTTGTGCCAGAATTCATTGCTAATCAACGTATCTGTGTTTATTCTATGAATTGTGGGACCGTGGTCTTGATGGTACTGAGCAGCACCTGGTCAGAGCTTTGCTGAATCCAGAGTCGGACAGCATACTCCTTGGTCTTTTTAGCTATCAGTGAGGTGTCTCCAGAGCCCAGGGGAGAATTCGAGCAGAGGAGTCCTTTCCTGCCGCCATCACGCAAGATAAGCTGATTTGGCAGCTGAGCTCAACATTATGTCCCCTCATCTTGAAATGACTTTGTAAAAATAACATTCAGAGGGGAATTTAATTGTCTTAATATCAGGAACTGAGAACATCTCCAATACTAGTCCCAAAAGACAAACTATTGAAGTCATGATGACAATTACCAACAGAGCTTGAACAAAACAAAACCAGTATTACCTCATATTACTACTACACAACTGACACACATAGGATAATTTTAATAATATATGTCACTACAATATTCATATTGATAAAGTCTGTACATATACTTGTAATTAAAATTGATTGTGATTCCTGGTTCCTTTGTATTTGAATCAGGACACATATACCTTTATGATAAAAATGAATACATATTGTTATTTGAAAAGTTATCAGTGACTCCTTAAGATATTCTCATAGAGTGTTATATGTATGTGAGTGTCACAGTGTTGTCAAGAGTAGTGGATTAAATTAAATTGTTTATCTGTCTGTTGTTGTGACTTACACTTCATCATACACATACCCTAGACACATAACGTAGTCATCACACTATTCCAGAATAATTCTGACTGAGATATATAGATATGTGGTAGCAAGTAAGGTTATCTATAATACACTACTCTTAATAGATATAGATACCTTCACAGCTGATCTCAGTCAGTACACTAAGTCCCCTATAAATATTTATAACATCCCACTTCACCACAGTAATATGCGTCATTTTTGTTGTTGTTGGTGGCCATGATGGTCGGCTTTCCATGTGCTCGTGTATCTGCTCTTGATAAAACTCTTGGTTGCCTCATAAATTATGCTTGTGTCAAGTTGAGTTAGCTTTCCACCTTCCTTTGCTAATATGACAGCCTCTTCATTTCCGGGGATGTTACAGTGAGATAGGATCCCTTGTATAACAACCCTTTTGAATTGCTGACACAGTTTGTGGAGTTGGCTCAATTCCCAGCGAAAGAAGAAACAACAACTACAATAAAAGGAAGATAACGTCTGGAAGTCATGACCGAAGTGGGCCCGCTCCATCTTAGAGCCGCGGTAGGCAACACACGAGCTGTGAGGATCTACTTGTCAAAGCTTAAACAATCTTTATTTTTCCATTCCACCATCCACCATCTAAAGATCTATCAAAATATCTCCCGCGATCTATCAGGAGATCTGGAATGACCGATTGCCGACACTTGCTCTAGAGCTTCAAGAACATAAAATGGCCGAAACGCTGTTACGACGGAAAATACAACTTCTGATGATCAGATTACCTCTTGTTGTAAAGCTCTATATAGTTTCCTATTATTATTATTGTACACATGAAACGTATTCTGGCAGTAACATGTGCCTAGAACATACTTAGGAAGAAATGACATTCAAGTTCACGACCACAATTATGATTTATATGATGAAGTTGACAGCCCCATGCACTAACTCTTGTTAGTCGTCTCTTACGACATGCTTGAGGGACCAGTAGCCATATTATTTCTTTGCCTCTTCATAGGCCCTCGACAGGACTGAGCCGGCTCTGAAAGACCGGAACTTGTCCAAGCAAAACTGATATTATACACAAAGAATTTTAAATATAAAACTTTGTTGGTATAACCCCCTTTTCATAAAACCACAATAATAATAATTTTGTTATATCGTGCAAACTATTTTAAGACATAATTATGACCACGGCGGAGGTCCATCATCTGTACTTATCTATTATTCTTTCGTTCATTTATCTTTTCGAAACTGCTTCCTCTTGTTTGCTCAGGAGTAAGTCCTTATTTCCGGCTGGAAGGGGGAACCACTGACGTTATCCGCAACAAAAATATGCTATTTCCGAAATGGCGTTAACATTTCGTAAAGTGCCACGTGGCTTTGCTAGTGGTTGAGTAGGTTTAAAAAAGTCACACGCTAATGTATGAAGCTGCATTCGCAACTTCTTTTTTTAATTCACTTTCAGTCACCACTAGGACATATCCAAACATTTGTATGCAAGAAGTTGCATTTATTGCTCGGGAAACGACACCAAATTGCTGGAGATCTTGGTGTCTTTTCCTTATGACCAAAAAATAAATAAATAGCTAGAACGTAGGATGCGGTTGCGAACGTTGACATATTTGAGCAATAAAGAGACACAGAGTCGGTAGTAGATATGTACCGTATATTATCATGACGGTTGTTATGGGTGTGAATGTAGATATGTAAGAGTATAACAGACAAAAATATCATGAAATGGTAGCCAAAATATCCTGCTTCTGACCTGTGAGGCTAATTAGCTGAAAACATTATCCGCAAATTCACCTATTTATTTAACTTTAGAGTATTTATACAATCATTCTCACACCTCGACAGTAATTATAGCACTATTCTCACACTTCGACAGTAATTATACAACTATTCTTACACCTCGGCAGGAAATTGAACAACTATTCCCACACGTTGACAGTAATCACAAAACTATTTTCATGCCTCGACACTAATTATACAACTAATCACAAACTCAGCAGTCATTATATAACAATTTTCACACCTCGTCAGACATTATACAATTATTCTCACACCTCGACAGTAATTATACAACTATTCTCACACTTCGACAGTAATTATTCTATTCTCACACTTCGACAGTAATTATACAACTATTCTCACACCTCGACAGTAATTATACAACTATTCTAACACCTCGACAGTAATTATACAACTATTCTCACACTTCGACAGTAATTATACAACTATTCCCACACCTCGGCAGGAAATTGAACAACTATTCCCACACGTCGACAGTAATCACACAACTATTTTCATGCCTCGACACTAATTATACAACTAATCACAAACTCAGCAGTCATTATATAACTATTTTCACACCTCGTCAGACATTATACAATTATTCTCACACCTCGAGAGTAATTATACAACTATTCTCACACTTCGACAGTAATTATACTATTCTCACACTTCGACAGTAATTATACAACTATTCTCACACCTCGACAGTAATTATACAACTATTCTAACACCTCGACAGTAATTATACAACTATTCTCACACTTCGACAGTAATTATACAACTATTCTCACACCTCGACAGTAATTATACAACTATTCTCACACCTCGACAGTAATTATACAACTATTCTCACACCTCGACAGTAATTATATAACTATTCTCACACCTTGACAGTGATTATACAACTATTCTTACACCTCGACAGCAATTATACAACTATTCTCACACCTCGACAGTAATGATACAACTATTCTCACACCTCGACAGTAATTATAAAACTATTCTCACACCTCGAAAGTAATTATACAACTATTCTTACACCTCGAAAGTAATCATACAACTATTCTCACGCCTCAGCAGTAATTATACAACTAATCAACAACTTCGGCAGCAATTATACAACTAATCACAAACCTCGGCAATAATTATACAACTAATCGCAAACCTCGGCAGTAATTATACAACTAATAACAAACCTCAGCAATAATTATACAACTAATGAAACATCGATACCCTAACTTTAAAAAGTAGATACAGTGATCTACCAACCTGACTTAAATTCGGGGGAAAAAATAATACTGGGAACACTGAAGCAATCTAACTATTTGATTAACTTTGACAACTGGGCACGAGCTTCAAATTAATTACCAACAAGTGGAGATGACTGTGCAAATAAGATAAGACCAGAAGACAGAAAATCTTAACAAATAAAGAGATAAAAGGGCGCACTGGGATGTGATCAGATGTTTGTAGGACAGAACCTGTGGATGACTACATGCATTAACAATAGTACATGTGGTGGGTAATGACGAAACAGCAGCTTGGACTATCTGTAACGTAACATCAGACTAGAGCGGCTCATGACAAACAAATTACGTCACGTCCTAGGGAAAGATGGATCAGCAAGACTGCGCTAACTAAACAGTAACCAAAAAAAAAAAAAAAACCCGAACCGTATGTACGGATAATACAGGGTGGTAAAAAGTCACTACCTATTTTTAAAGTGTTGTCTCTTCACCCGTATCCAACTAATTTATGTCACACAAACGTCAAAATAAACATAGTACTAAGTGTTTAAAGGAAATGTCTCGTAACGAACAAAACAATAATCGCGTCAGCTTTTCGGGAAAGTACGTCACAGGCGCGCACTGCTGCGTGAAAGCTAAGTTGAGCCTGTAAATTGTTTCATGCTGCACTGGCCATAAGTCATGATCAGTTTGACTACAAAGATTTAATCAAGCTGACATGGAATAGACAGGAAAGAAATGACCTCATGAGAAGTAATTCCGTCATCAGGGTATGCAGCAGAAGGCCACAGCACACATATTTTCCCCGTCATGTTGTGACGAGTTACTTGCTCGTTAACTGCTATGTTCTTTCATAAAATACTATGCCACATTAACATTACAGCTCGACGTGAGATCCGGCCTGCTCAACACGTGACCTCAATGCGGGCAGCCATTCTCACACCATTATTGTGACACGTACCACTACACAAACTATCACACCATTATTGTGACACGTACCACTACACAAACTATCACACCATTATTGTGACACGTACCACTACACAAACTATCACACCATTATTGTGAGACGTACCACTACACAAACTATCACACTATTATTGTGACATGTAACACTACACAAACTATCCAACCATTATTGTGACATGTAATACTACACAAACTATCACACCATTATTGTGACACGTACCACTACACAAACTATCATACCATTATTGTGACACGTACCGCTACACAAACTATTACACTATTATTGTGACACGTACCACTACACAAACTATCACACCATTATTGTGACACGTACCACTACATAAATTATCACACCATTATTGTGACACGTAACACTACACAAACTATCACACCATTATTGTGATACGTACCATTACACAAACTATCAAACCATTATTGTGACCCATACCACTACACAAACTATCACACCATTATTGTGACCCATACCACTACACAAACTATCACACCATTATTGTGAAACGTACCACAACACAAACTATGACACCATTATTGTGACCCGTACCACCACACAAACTATCACTTCATTATTGTGACCCATACCACTACACAAACTATCACTTCAATACTGTGACACATACCACTACACAAACTATCACTTCATTATTGTGACATGTACCACTACATAAACTATCATTTCATTACTGCGATACGTACCACTATACAAATTATCACTTCATTATTGTGACACGTACAACTACACAAACTATCACTTCATTACTGTGATATGTACTACTACACTAACTATCATTTCATAATTGTGACCCATTAAACTACGCAAACTATCACATCATTACTGTGACCCATTAAACTACACTAACTATCACTTCACTACTGTGACACGTACCACTACACAAACTATCACATCCTTATTGTGACCCATTAAACTACACAAACTATTACTCCATATTTACGACCCATAACAATACACAAACTTTCACTTCATTACTGCGATCCATAACACTACACAAACCATCACTTCACAACACTAAACGAACTATTACTTCACTCCAGCGACAGACTAGTAAAATCATAACTCCTCAGCCAACCCGATTGTCAGCCTTGAGATAAGATTTACAAGTACTTTTGTGGTTTTCAATGATAACGGGCCAAGGCCGTTATCTCTAGTCACAATATACTTTCATTACCGTTGTACGCAATCCTTACACGAAACGGCACACTGTAGTATTAATTCATGTACCCTCGATTTACGAATGCCAGTTTAACGACTTCCATTAGCCACATGGGTGTAGAGCAGAGGTCGGCAGTCCAGAAGCTTTTGGAATCTACTTTAGTAACATTGTGTCCTCTAAAGATCTATTTTATAAATATGTATCCACAGACTGGTGGATATGCTGACAGACAGACACACTGATGGATATCGACAGACGTAAGGGCTGATAAATAGAATGACAGATAAACAGACTGGCAGACAGAGACAGACGGGCTGACATACAGACAGCCAGTTAAACAGATACAAAATCAGATAGACTGACGGATAAGAACACAGACATACAGACAGACATACTGAAAGATATAGACAGAAGAGCTAACAGACAAAGATAGATAAACAGACTGACAGATACGCAGACATAGATATAGACGGATAAATAGACATATGCAGACAGCCGCATAGGCAGACAATTCTAGGTTTCCAAATATATACAGACAGACAGATATAAAGACAGTGAGGCACATAAAAACAGAAAGTCAGGCAGATATAAAGACAGCCAGATATATATAAAGACAGACAGATATATATATAAAGATAGACAGACAGACATACAGATAAATAGGTGGATATACAGAAAGACTGGAAGGCAGAACTTAGTTTCCAAATTGTACATAGACAAACAGATAGTCAGATAGAACTCGGAGCTATTACTTCACTCTCGCTATCTTTGATGAGAGTCTCACAGAAAGAAAGAAAAGAAGTGTGATACACAGGTAAAAAAACAAGGTGTGCGAGACAAAGAAAGAAGAATTATGACAAAAAACTTCGTATCCCATCCGCATTAGTGAGTAATGCAACTGTTTCTAAAAGAAGCTAGACGTGTACCTGACTTCGGAAAAGCAACAACCAGCAACACGATAAACCATCGTTAGCGACTATCTCAGGTTTCACCGTAATAAGTAAATAACCCGCTTCCGTCTAGATGGGTCAGCTGATTCGGCTCTTATCACCAGGGTTGCCAGATCGAAATTTTAATTTAAAGCCAAACAATACTAGAAAAAAGCCAAAAAAAAAAGCCAAACACATTTTAATATATTTTTCATACTCACATCACATGAAAAGCTCCAGATCCAGGTCATTACTATCCTCCCCACTGGAATGAGTGGAACACACGGCATAAACCTTGTCCGATGTGAAGTTTTTTAGCATTTCTGGAGATGCAGTGAAGTCTTTGCAACATTTGCTTGAAAGCAATAGTTCTGCCCTGATTCTCACAATTGCATCAAGAAGATTCAGCTGCATTCTGTTTCTTGCCTTCGTTTTAACGGAGGATACAAGAGAAAATATCCTCTCAACTACAGCATTGCTGACAGGGGTTATTAGGTCAAGTAAGGGCAAAGGTGGCGAGCTCTTTAAATGCCTGATGCTGAAGTACACCAATCCAAAACTGTTCAGTGTCTACAGGGAGTCCATCTTTCTTAAATGGAGCTTCTTCTTTCCAATCGACAAAAGGCATTTGTCTGTATTGTTCTTCAATTTTGCTGACGTTGTTTCCTGCATGGTGTATAAAGGGTAACTCGGAAAACATAGGCCTTGAAATTTGATTAAAAATTTTCACAGGGCTCAATTTTGATAAACTTTCAAATGTATCTCTCGCCGACGGAAATCTACATGTAACTTGACTGAGAGCTTCTTCTAGCATAGACATACATCTTTCTTTGACATTTTTTATTTCTAGATCAGCCTCAGCACTATTGTTCTGCTGTAGGAACGTATTACATGCTGTTTAGAATTTTACACCAAAATCAACTTGATGAATATTTTTTTTCTGTCTTTTGGCATCATACAGTCTGTTCTGAAGACTCTTCTGGTGTAAGAATATTTGTTGGTACAATTCATGAGGATCAGTAGTTTTTGTAGTCTGACAACATTTCCTTTAGAAGTCTTGCTTTGAATTTTGCATCAAACAGTGATTGGGCTAGTTCAGCAGAAGTGAAATAAGCCTTTAGCTCTCCCCAGTTCATCAAAATATTAAACATAATCTTTCCACGCACAAGCCACCGCTTAAATGAAGGTTTTTCAAAGGGAAGGGGGTAGTTCGGGTTGGCTCAAATTCTGTAGCTGTGTTCATCACTGTAAACAATTCTTTGTATGCTTCTCGTCTTAATTCACTATGGCGAAACCAATTGGGTATTTCTGACAGTAAAAATCCAATATTTGATGGTAGCTTGGATACTGCATATTGTGGTAAAGTGGGATGTTATAAATATTTATAGGGGACTTAGTGTACTGACTGAGATCAGCTGTGAAGGTATCTATATCTAATAAGAGTAGTGTATTATAGATAACCTTACTTACTGCCACATATGTATACCTCAGTCAGAATTATTCTGGAATAGTGTGATGACTACGTTATATGTCTAGGGTATGTGTATGGTGAAGTGTAAGTCATAACAACAACAGACAGATAAACAATTTAATTTATTCCACCACACTTGACAACACTGTGACACTCACATACATAAAACACTCTAAGAGGATATCTTAAAGGAGTCACTGATAACTTTTCAAATAACAATATGTATTCAGTGCTGTCATGAATGTATATGTGTCCTGATTCAAATACAAAGGGAACCAGGAATCACAATCAATTTTAATTACAAGTTATATGTACAGAATTTATTAATATGATTCTTGTAGTGACATATATTATTAATGGTATCCTATGTGTGTCAGTTGTGTAGTGGTAATATGAGGTAATACTGGTTTTGTTTTGTTCAAGCTCTGTTGGTATTTGTCATCATGACTTCAATAGTTTGTTTCTATTGGAACTAGTATTGGAGATGTTCTCAGTTCATGGTATTAAAACAATTAAATTCCCCTCTTAATTTAATTTTACAATGTCATTTTAAGATGGGGTACATAATGTTGAGCTCCATGGCCACACTCTCTTATCTTGCGTGATGACTGCAGTAAAAGACTCCTCTGCTCGATTACTTTAATGAGTTCTGGAGCCACCCCACTGGTTGCTATATGGACCAAGGAGTATGCTGTCCACCTCTGGCTTCAGCAAAGCTCTGACCAGGTGCTGCTCAATAACTTTAAGACCACGGTCCCTGAAACAAGAAGGTTGTACCTTCTACGTCAGAACTAATTTATACTCTATTTATACACTGAGCACAATACATCACAAACATTGAGTTCAGAGCGTTAGGCCAACTGTCAGCTTCATCTGAAATACTTTATACCAGTATTTCCCTCCCTAATGGTTACTACGCCTCTGCAATTCCAGCATTATTTCTTTCTAGTTAATAATCTAGGTGTCAGTGTACTGTTTGGCCATTCCATGCAGTTTTACTTTCCTCCGACACCTTCTGTTCAGGCTGGAGCACTATAGGCTTTACATCATGTTCGCTACTGAACTACACATATATACAGACATAATTTATCAATTTACATTCAATTTTCATTTTAAAATATTGAATATTTCAAGCTTACCACAATTCATGGAAATAATAATAAACAGTTTCGTTGACTGGCAATGAATATAGCACAACTCCGATCTGCCGATGTCCCAGGCTTTATTTTATAAAAAATATACACTGGTGCTCAACGAACTGCTTCTTAGTAGGTTTATTACAAGATGTGGCAATGAACAGACGCTCTGAATTGAGTATATTCGCAGCTCTACCCAATCAAACCATGTCTACACATCTTTTCAAAAAAATACTCCTTTTCACGTTTCCCCTGACAACACAAGATAGTATTTATAGTCCGACCAATCGTGTTTAGTCTTTCATTTGTTGCGCTCCAATCAAATAGGAGTTAACATGGTAGGCTATTTCCGTAACGTAATGTTTCTTCAAACACGTTATAAAAAAATTTTATGAGCAGAAATGATTTCATGCTGTCAGGCACCCCCACTATTTTATTTTGGCCATAACTTGGTAATTCCTAGACTATTTGCGTAACGTTTTACATATTCTTTGTCAGCAAACCCTAAGGAACCCAAATATACGAATTTAATGGAGCCAATACGCATTTTCTTCTAGGATAGTCGTGCTGTTACTACCTTCTCACTTCCAAACTTGAGGGTGTCTGGGTACTGTCATGTTTTCAAACGTAAACCGGTATAATGTCATAATTCCCAATAAGCGTTTTTCAGGATTTTAAAACCTAACTCTGGTATGGGTAGTGAATTTTATCACTGTCGATTTGAAATAAAGTTAGTGCATGTGGCCTTACACGCGTGATGGCAGCAATTGTGTATCGCGCAACGCGTGTTTAGTGTTGCACGTGTCCTTGCTTTCTGCCTCTCCCTTCTCTCTATCCTTTAGTCCATCTGTCTTTTAGTTACGCCGTGTATAAAATGGAATGAATGAAATATTAAATTTAGGTCATTGATCAGCTTGCATATCTCAAGGTTTTTCCAAGAAATACAGTACACGTTTCATTGAAGAAAGCGGGTAATAATACAGTAGGCTTTTACTATCAACGTGAAAGCGTTACAATTTGCAGACGAAGTACAAAACAAGGGGGATTTCGAGTACAGTCATTGTGACAGCACTGTTCTTTACCATTCTTCTTTCCTTTTATTAAATTTATTTGTTAGGCTTTGCATTTACGTTTTAATTTATATATGGGGATTAGAATAATTCACGACACATATTGAATGCGCAGTGCCAGCGAATGACAGATACATTTGAGTTGCACACAGAAAGGAGATACAGCTTTTAGTCTAGACTACACAGAGTTGTTGCACCCAACCATGTTTGATGCACCATCCGTTGCAAAACCAATGCAATTTGCAAGACTCTGGCCACATCTTTTTATTTCCTCGTCAATAAAATTGAATATCTTTTCTCCTGTAGCTTCTTGCACCGGAATTAAACCTATAAATCCAGTTACAATTTCATTTCTCCTATCACAAAAAAAAAATCTAACTATCATGCACAAGTGTTTTTGTGTTGAAATGTCAGTAGATTCATCTAAAATGATGGCATATTTCTTGTTCTGAAAGTCATCAATGAGATCAGTTTTCAGTGCAGGCGAAATGATGTTTTTGACTAAGCATGCACATTTACTTCTGTGTAACTTTATGTGCTCCAGTGTACTCCCATGCCCATGTGCTATTATGATTTCACTCAGGTGGTCAACTGTACGTATCGCACAATGGCACGTCGTGCTAACAGCAATTTGCAGCTCTACTGCCTTAACTTTCCCCGTATCTTGTCTAGGAGTCTTTCTTACATTAAGTTGCGTCTGGCCTTGTAATGGAGTTCTACGCTTGTGTTTCTCCGATTTTTCATGATTTGAGAGGTTGCTAATTCTTGGTAAAATGTGCAGTGGCACAATTTACAATAAGCTGCATCCGACACATCAGCAGCCTTTTGGACCCATACAAATGTTTCTTACCATTTGCTTTTGTACTTACGATTGCTATCGTAAGAAGCTTTCCATTTATTTGACAACATGGCCATTACTGTTGATAATAAATGATTTATAAAAACAGCCGAAGGTGTCACAGTTTCACCACAAAACGTTTTTACATATAGAAAGTACATTTCACGGCAGAATAGTATGATTATAAATAATTATAAATCACATCCAAACACTTCGGAGGTCCGAGACACCAGACAAACTGGAGAGACGGTTGGCTATTTCATTTATTTTTTGCCTTCTTCTGGCGAGGCTTGTTCCTTTCAACCTATTTGGTTATGTCAGAGCCCCGGTTGGCGCCTTTTTGCCCAGATTCTTGGCGGCAGAAATATTGCCAATGACCAAGAAACACTTCTCTTAAAGGAAAATGATTTCGAAAAAGGATGGTTTGTAATTTTCGTGCAGATAATTTTAGCATGTAAATAAGCCAGGAAAAAGCCAAAAAGCCAAATGAATTTTCTAACGCCAATCACATTTTTAAAAAGCCAGATTTCTGAAATCTGGCTTTAAAAAAGCCAATATGGCAACCCTGCTTATCACAGGTACAAGTTTGCAGAACTCAGGTCCCGCTGTGGGACCGATAGCAAAGCCACGCTTGTAATAGGCTGCCCTTCTAAAATGCTGGAAATGATAAAGTCATTCCATGACGACATGAAGGGAACAGTCCAATATGCTGGAAGCACGTCACAGCCCTTTGATATACGAAGTGACGTTAAACAAGGCTGTGTTCTGGCTCCGACCCTCTTCGGAATCTTCTTTGCCTTACTCTTGAAACATGCATTCAGAGATGCAACTGAAGGAATATGCCTTCACACTAGGTCAGATGGCCGTCTGTTTAATCTTTCAAGGCTGAAGGCAAAAACAAAAATCAGAAGGGTCACTATAAGAGACTTGTTGTTCGCTGATGATGCTGCAGTCGTCACTCAAAGCCAACAGGAGCTTCAGAGCTTGATGGATCGCTTCACTAAAGCATGCAAGGACTTTGGCCTCACAATAAGTCTAAAGAAAACGAATGTTCTGAGTCAGGATGTGGGTGCTACACCAGTTATCACTATCGATAACTATGAATTGGCAGTGGTGCACCACTTCACATACCTAGGGTCTATCATCAATGACAAACTCTCACTGGATACAGAAATCGACAGCCGCATTGGCAAAGCTGCAGCTACCTTTGCCCGCCTCACATCGCGTGTTTGGGGAAACTCTAAACTCACAATGAAGACCAAAGCTGCGGTATATAATGCCTGCGTCACCAGCACACTCCTATATGGCAGCGAGACCTGGACGACCTATGCTAAGCAAGAAAGAAGGCTCAATACCTTCCATTTGCGGTGTCTACGCCGCATCCTCGGCATCTCGTGGAAAGATAAAGTGAGAAATGTCGAGGTGTTGTCACGTGCTGGCCTTCAAAGTATGTATACACTGCTTAGACAGCGCAGACTTCGCTGGCTTGGCCATGTTCGCCGCATGGAAGATGGTCGCATCCCAAAAGATATCTTCTACGGACAATTAGCAGATGGCAAGAGAACAGTTGGGCGACCACAGCTGAGGTTCAAAGATGTGTGCAAGAGAGATATGAGGGCACTGGACATGGATCCAGCAACATGGGAGGATGAAGCTGCCGATCGCACTAAGTGGCGATGCTATTTACGGTCCCACCTCAGATTGGGCGAAGAGAGGCTGACACAACAAGCAGAGGAGAGGAGAAAACGTCGAAAGGAGCACCAGGAAAATAAGCAGCTGAGGGCTGCCACCTCAGGGGCGCATTCCCATAGTCAGTTATGACTGAAGGGGCTATTATTATTATTATAACGTTTGTAGTGGTCTAGCAAGGCCAGTCAAAGACACGCAGAATTCTTAAATTCTCGTTTTGAGTGAGTAACTCGTCCTCTCTAAATCTGGCTTATAGCTGATAAAGGTACTACTGTCTGGAGCATGCGATCTACCTTGTTGGTGAGATATCTGCTAGACCGAACACGGGGAGCTCAACAGACAATTACAGCAGTTCTAGAAGTGGTTTTTATTTATTTTTTTCTTTAAAAAAAATGGCGGATGGATTTGAAGAAAAAAAACCCAAAAGGAAAGAAATCGATAGCTTAAGTAGGAGACATGAGAGAATAAATGACAAATGGGGACTACCAGTAAAATGTACTAACACCTCTCGTGTCCTTCCATAACAAAATGGCTGCCACTTCTGGGTGGAGAAAGTAAATAATAGGAAGGGAAAGAGAACGAGAAACAACTCAAATTTAATAATAATAATGAGTGAGGGATGAGGTATTGGAAGATGAATGTGTAAATGGAGGAAGGGACAACAAGAAAATATTTTTAAAATTATACACATTTATGGACAAGGGAAATAGAATGGGTGCAAAAGGTCACCTCAGAATGTTGGGTATTAAGACCGTCTGATGTGAGGAAACCCATAAGGTGAATGATGAGTTGTTCAAGCAGGTCTCGACTGGCAGTATCGTTTCAAAAACCTAGGCACCTTAGTAACATCAGACGGAAGATGCGTCATATCTCGGTTGAAGAGTAAAACAGCCCAGACAAAAGCAGCATTTCGTAACATGAAATTAAAACAGTGTCCGAGAATTATTCACCGGCTCAATAACCTTGACCAGGTACGAATGTTAGTGATAAATGATATTGCAAATGCAGCCCTAACCCAAGGAATTTTATTGATCACATTCACTGAGTTTCACATTCACTGAGATTCACATTCAAAATGAAAAAGTTCAGGATATAGTTTTTCAATATGTCTCCTCGTGAGCCCCCTTTGTAACACCTACAATGTTCAGTTAATACTCCAGTTCCCGCCACGTGTTTTGCAGCAGCATAGGTACAACCAGTTTCAGTGAATGCGACCAATAAAATTCCTCGGGTTAAGCTTGTAAATGCAGCATCATGTACCACTGGCGTCTACTTTAGTTTACTTTTAGAAGTGGCTTTACACATTTCTTTCTGTCAAAACAAAACTTTCTTTACTTTCTCATCCAGATATACCGTCAAGATGTCCTTCTTGTTAGGTGTTTATCTTAGGTGTAACACTTGCCAGCGTTCATTGTCTGACGTTCTGATTTCTTTTGTCTTTAACAAAATTACAAATATCTACGTACATCACTTCGTCAGACCGATTTATTAATAAATCAAGTAAATGACCATTGTCTATGAAGCACTAGACCTATTTTTGTGGTTCCTTTATGCGAATAATAATAATTTGTTGTGGTGCCTAGTTAGAACGGAGGATAGTTGTTATTCGCTCCCGTAGCTAGGCGGTGTAGCCGTTCGGAAGGTCCTGGGTTTTACTCTCTCGTAAGCTTATAACTTCTGTTGTTTTTCTGTTGTCTAGTTTTCTACTTCTTCATTTCTCACGAGTGCCTGAAGCATACCGTTATGTGCATTATTTATTTTCTTTTTACGGCTCTCGGGTTTCTCTCCTTTATTTAGTCACAAGTAATCACTTATATGTCATACATTTAGGTTGTTGTTGCTGTTTTATGGCTGCACAGCTTTTCGTTCTTTTCAACCACCACCAAATTGAAGACTCCCTATTCTGAAACGTGTTAAGGTGAAGTAATGATGTCCAGCTTCTCCAACTTGGCTTGTATTTAAAGGATCACTCAGCCAAAAAGAAAGTAAATATAAACATCATCCAGTGTTATGCACCAACAAATGATAAGAAGAATCTGTGAAAGAAGACTTTTACACCAGACTACAACATGTCTTGGACAAAAAGAAAAGAAAGGACATCACAATTTTGATGGGGGACCTAAACGCGAAAATAGGAACAGACAACACCAGCTTTGAAGAAATCATGGATTAGGTATGATGAACGAGAATGGTGAACTATTAGCTAACTTCTGTGCTTGTGACAGAGTTATGTAAATATATTACATGAATCCACACGATTTGCTTCCACCTGTTTTCCACCTTTGCTTGCTTATTAATATTCACGTTTTGTTAACGCAGAACCCCTGTACTTCTAATATCTGTCAAACTCATAATTATAGCCACGCCTATTTTTTTCGTTTCTCTATGTCTTACAAGCACTAGGAATGAATCGTCTAATGGTAAAATTAGGGGCGATAAGTCAAGTCGTACTTTTTGTAGTTACATTGGTCATGGGGAATTAATCTGAGGAAAGGGGAGATAATCACATTTACCCCCCCCCCCCATCCGTTTGTTTGGAACGTAATTAGCTACAGTGAGCGCCGCCTGATCAAAGCGAGTCCGTTCGCTAGCGAAGAGTCTGCAGTCGGCACAAGTGTGAAAAGTAGCTTTGATTCAGGATTCGACCGAAGAATTCCCCAAAATCTGGGCGAAGGCGTTATATCCAGCAACTACCAGCGAATTTTATACCCATTATATGGGACCTCAAGACGCAGCAATAGAGACCGCAGTCAGCGACTCATAGCTTGACTGCCTGCGTCAGGACCAGCGAACCATAGCTGGTCAAGACCGCACTCCACCTCCACGTGGTGGTCCTGGAAACAGTCTGCAGCTGTGCAGTCTGGCTGAGCGAGTGTGGATCGAAATGGGAAGGCAAACCCGGTCCTAAAAATGCAGTGCAGAAGTCGGATGCGTCGACCGAAAGGTGCAGATATCACAGCTTAGACGTAAACAGACACAACGCAACCACCGTCCTTTTCAGGACGAACGAAGAAGAAGAAGAATACCCATTTTATATATATATATATATATATATATATATATATATATATATATATATATATATATATATATATATATATATATATATATATATATATATATATACATATATATATATATATATATAAATATATATATATATATATATATATATATATATATATATATATATATATATATATATATATATATATATATATATGTCACAAAATTAACCGTGATACAACGTTAAAATATCTCCAATGATACAACGTAGGGATAAAAAACTAATGCGTAAGCTGCTAGAATACATGATCGCCCACGCCGCGGGTCATCACCCGCCATGGAAATTAAATTGTTAGACTTGAAGGCCAAACGGAACGGGATGAGAACGGAGATCAAAAGGAAAAATCTGACTGAACGCGTGCTTGAAACTAGCAAGGCTAAAAGACGCAAGTGGTGGGGAAAAGAGGAAAAAGTCACGTTCCCCAAGTTGACATAAAGTAAAGAAATCGACAAAAGGGACCTTGGATATTATACGCCACAGTCATTTCTTGGACGCTTTTGCGATAACTTAGTCCGTTTATTTGAATGCAGTGATGAACGCATTCCAGAAGATTCTAGAAAATATTTGAAAAGTAACTTTTCTTAATAATAATGTTAGGAATATAAAACCTAGCTGGCCGGATGGCCCATCTTGAGCAGTGAAATAATATGCTTTCATTTATACAGACGGATAGATAATAAGAAAGATATTGACAAAAGACTGTGTTGTTCATATCAACGATCGTCTGCATTGAAATAAAACATGTCACTAATTTTCAAAAAATTGTGGCCTTGAAGACGCAAGTGCTAAAATCTAGTTGGAATGAAGAGACGGGGTGGGATGGTGAATTGTGGCTAAAAATAACTTTAAAGGCAAAATTGTGTAGGGGAAGGCAGAGTTGGTTCAAAAAAAACAAGTGTGTTTTTTTTGTGAAACGCAAGTAGAGACGGACGGACCAACAGACAATAAGGCATACTTGACTGAGGTATGACTGAAATGACTTTTTGGTAGGATATTTGAATTTGAAAAAGAAAAGGCAGTGATTGGCCATAGATGAATATATTATCGGCGCTCAGACGCGCATTTTGTGCCATTCATTATAAGTTGTCCTAGTAGACACAGTGAATTATTAAGTGGTGTAATTCCCAGAAGCTATTGAAATATTTAGAGGGACGCCATCCTAAGGCCAGCAGCTCAGCTGAGTTTTGCTAGCATTTAACTGTGTTCTATATTCATAATTCTGGTAAGACTGAAATTATTTCTTTGTACATTTTAATATTTGTTTAAGGTTTCGAGTGATTTGATACTGCAATAGCATAATCTGTCCCTTACAACAAGTAAGGATTCGCTCTAGACCCCCCCGCCCCAGTTCAGGGTCTAGAGACAAATAAAATACATAAACTCCAGCAAGGATTATGAAGGACAGATTAAGTGTTGAGATCAGTGAAACATATCACCTATCCTATTCTATGGCAGGAAGCTAATGAACATATTTCAGAATAAGTAGTCTGGGAGAACTTATCCTATGTGAAACCAACTTGGTAAGATGTGTTGTTTGGTCAGAAAGATCTGACCCGTCTATGTGGTGTTGTTGTTGTGTAGTGTTGTGTCCAGAAATGGTTAGAGGATGGAATTCTGACACATGACTAATACTTTGATTGCAGAACTGTGAGTTTTAGTTGGCACCAATGCGGTGTCAAATGAGTTGTTGAATATTACAAGAGTGGACCCGTGCAGTAACATTTTGTCAGAGCAGCCTATTATAGCCCCCAAGCACGGAGAGGTGGGGCCACCAGACTTCTGATATTGCCCCCAAGCACGGAGAGGTGGGGCCACCAGACTTCTGATATTGCCCCAAGCACGGAGAGGTGGGGCCACCATACTTCTGATATTGCCCCCAAGCACGGAGAGGTGGGGCCACCAGATCTCAGCACCAGAGCTACACATTCAAGCTACGTGAGCGTCTGGTCTGCTGAGAATTCACCAACTCACTTATTTCCTAACACACCCATAAAATTCCATCAAATAACTGGACAATGTGTAGTCGCCATAGACAGGGAGTGATGAGGCCACCCCAACAGCACATCCATTAAATGTTCTCCCAAATAGATTACAACTATAAACAGTAGTAATATTAACTAGTCTAGTAACATACATATGTACACACCTTGCATTTATTATGTAATATTCATGCATTTCTTTCATAATTGCAAAACCTTTCATATGTTCTGACCAAATTAAAACCTTGGTTCAGAACAAATAAATTTAAAGAAAATTACTATCCAAATTTTACACAGCTGAGTTAGTTCAGTGTACTATAACATTTATTAATATTATTAGACTTAGTAAATATCTGTGTGTGTGTATGTAAACTACCACAACACATTACATATCATTACCCTAGACATTTAACGTAGCCACATTCATTAGAAAAAAAAGATAGGTGTGAGGTCGTAGTGGTAGCAAGAAGGGCCTTCTGACAATTCACAGCTACATTTTATCTCAGGAGCCTTCACAGCTGACCTCATGCATCACACTTAGTAATATCACCATCATACAATACCATCAATCCACTACAATATATATATATATATATATATATATATATATATATATATATATATATATATATATATATATATATATATATATATATATCTATATATATATATATATATATATATATATACCCCAGCTTTTAAAATCATTTTATCTAGAACCCACAGAATTTTTCAGAACATCTAGCTTCGATTTCTAGATCCATTGTACCGTTGGAATTACTCAGTTTTTCGATTGGAGATCGTTTTAAATTTCTGTGTTGCGTACGGGTCACAACCCAAAACCTACCAGCGGCCTGCATCTTAATCTGAATCTGAGAATAATGGATCTAAGTCCAACAGTACCAAACAACATTCTTATATAAATATCGGGTCTTCAAGGTTGACCTGTTTGGCCTCTTGTTTCACCCAGAAAGAGAGAGAGAGTACCAACAAAAGACTATAAGAATAAATTGTAACTGGACCTACAGATATCCAGATTTCTTTTTCCATTTTCATATACATTCAGCCCGCAGTGGCGAAATTATCAAACATTAACATTTCCCGACTATCGACCATTGTGGTGTGACGAGGATTTTTTATCCCGAGAGAGTTACACACCTGACATTTCTCTTTAAGTATTAAAATTACAAGCTACTGACACTGTGAACACTAGTATTTTCCTACCTGGATTAATTGATGTGACATAAACAGAATCCTAGTAACAGTAACGAAATAAGCGTTCCCCGAAGAAGAGGATTAATCAGTCTTTCAGGAACTGGGGCTTAGTTTGCCAAAAATAACCCAACACTGGATCTGCTGTTTATGCCATGAAGATATGTTCCAGACGTTGTTAATCAACAATTAGGTAAGAGTGAACGAACGTGGCCACAGGGTGTCTGAAGCGAGAGAACGAAGGAATGAATAATTATTTTACTGTATAATCATTGCACTCACTTTGTTTTGCCTTTTTCTTTTTTTTTTTTTTGTTGGCTAATACTGTTATTTCCAGGAAAGATTACATTAGAAACTCTGTTCTTTACAGTGTAGTCAAATTCTATACTATAGTGCTAATCTTTTGACCTTTTGGTGGTTAACTTCTTCTTGTGGGATCTTGTCTCAACAGAGGGGATTGCACTTATGTGTCTATTTCTTTATTTAATTCTGTAACCTATGATTTTATATTTGATACTAGATGTTGTGAAGTTTTCTTTATGCTAAATAAACTTAACATAAAACTTAATTACCTGTGTTGGTCAGCTCGGCCCAATATTCCTACTCCATTAAGATAGTTTCACGTTTGTGCGTCAAGTTGTTGTCACTTATCTGTGTGTGTGTATGTGATTGGTTATAGTGTATATGTCAATATATACCGAAAGGTAAACAAATTTCAGTCGTAAGATAGGCTGGACTAGAGTATTTTCTCAATCCAGGGACAGACTCTACCTTTTCACCATTTCACTCGTGAAATCTATTTCTTTACCTTATCTCTCACTGAGTTACCCCTTTTTCCAGTTCTATTCAGACGGGACCAGCATCTATCGTAATTACCTATCAAAAATCTACGACAGTGTTTCAAATCGACTAGTTATAGAAGGAAGCATATTTCCACATTAAAAAATACATAAAGAAACATGGATATCACCAGACCACAGAACTGAGAATCAGATTAATCACATATGCATAAGTAAGAAGTTTAGGTCATCATTGCATGATGTAAAAGTATGTAGAGGAGCAGATGTGGCATCAGACCACCATCTTCTGTTGGCTAAAACAAAATTAAAATTCAAGAAATTTAAAACAGCATATAGCTATAGACAACAGTACAACGTGGGATATCTAAGAAATCAGGAAATAAGAGAAAAATGTTCAATCACAGTATCCAACAAATACCAAGTACTCCAACAGCTGGAAGATGAAACAGATACGGAAGACCACTGGCAACAAGTAAAAAAAATATGGAACGAGACACGTGAAGAAGTACTGAGAAAAAGAGAACATCAGCACAAAGCATGGATAACAACGGAAACCATTAGTAGATAGAAGACACGAAAATCAAGAAAGCAGATTTAAACAGAAGCAAAACCAGAAGCTCCAAAGCCAAGGCTCATGAAGTGTACATAGAAGCAAACAAAGAAGTAAGAAGAAACATCAAAAGAGACAAGATGAAATATATTGATGATTTGGCAAGGGAAGTAGAGGAAGCTGCAGCCAAAGGAAATATGAGGGACCTGTAAGGTAAAGGATCCCTTTACACGCCCATTGAGGCATATTCGGAATACGGTGTTAGGCCCATATTTTCTTGACCATCGGCACACTAGGGGTGATGTGGTCAGCATCACGCCGGCCGCCTTAACCTTCCCAGAGTTTTTATTTCAGCAGAAAAAAAATCAATAATAAAACGTTATGTAATAACATAAACATCATCATCATCATGTGACGTATTCTCTCCAGAACGTTGTCTCCATTACAGCTGCTCTGAACGCATCACGATTTTGGGCAAGTCGACCTGCATCTTCCAGAGACATTTTCAGACTCTCTGTGATGTCCTGGATCCGCCGTCGTCTAGGTCGCCCCGTTCCCCTTTATCCAGGGACCATGCCTTGCATTACTAATTTTTCCAGACTATTAAGTCTTTTTATATGACCGAAAAATTTCAGCTTCCTTATTTCGATGGTATTTAGGAGCCAATTTTCCTCTACGTTTAGTGAGTGCAGTACTTCTCTGTTGGTCTTTTTTTTTCTGTCCAGGGTATTCTCAACATCCTTCTGTAGCATTTCATTTCGAATGATGTAATCTTTTTTGCAACTGTTTTATTGAGTGTCCAAGTCTCGCAACCGTATGTTGCTACTGGGAATATACATGCTCTGGTCAGTTGTAACTTTGTTTCTTTGCTTGTGCCTTGCCATAGGTTTTTCATCTGTATTAGTTTATGTGAGGTAATTGCAATGTTTTTTTGGTCTGATTATCTCCCTTGGATAGCGAAAGAGGAAAAATTACATACCTCATTAAGTAGACAAACATTACAATTCTTTCTCAAAGCTTTACAAATATTTAAATTAACCTTGTTCAGAATCTTCAAAATTGGTTCAACAAAATTTTCAGCCTTCTAAGTATACTGCAGATGCTGAAAATGTTAAGACGTTCGCTTTGAATCTTCCCTCGCTATTGCTTTGACAGGTATTCATTCATAACCCTCCACTCCCAAAGGAGCATAGGCCTTCAACAAACACATGCCAAGTCCTCCTGTCCCGTGCCATCATCTCAAGTTCTTTCCATGTTCTCCTCATCATTTTCACCTCTGTTTCCAACTCTCTTCTCCATGTACTTCTTGGTCTTCCTCTGCCTCTCTTGCCCTGGGGGTTCCAGAACAAGGACTGCCTTGTAATGCTATCAACAGGTTTCCTCAGTGTGTGTCCTATCCATCGCCATCGTCTTCTTCTCATCTCTTGTTCCACTGGCACTTGTCTAGTTCTTGTCATCAGTTCCACGTTGGTAACCTTGTCATACCATTTTAATCCCTCTATTCTACGCAAGCACCCATTTATGAAAGTCTGTAGCTTTTTGGTTGTTGTCTTTGTTGTTCTCCATGTCTCCGAGCCATACAATAGGACTGACTTCACATTTGAATTGAAGATTCTTATTTTCGTGTTGGATCCGATTTCTCTTGATCTCCATATATTTCCCAATGCAATGAAAGCTCCTCTTGCCTTTTGTATTCTTATTTTGATATCGCTGTCTGTCCCTCCAACTTTGTCTATATTACTGCCAAGATATGTGTATGATTCTACATCTTGAATTGGTGTTTCTTCAAGTTCAATCCTGTTATCATTACCTGCATTTATTCTCATTATTTTTGTCTTTTCCCTGTGTATTTTCAGACCCAATTGCTGTGACCTCTCATCGAGTGTTTTCAATTTGTCCTGCATCTGATTACGGTTATGGGACAGGTATACTTACATGTAAATTGCTAAATTTCCTGCAGTCATAAACTAGATTAAACTCACTTCAATACCTCGCTCAAATTATTTTTTATAATAAGACGGGCTATACCTCACTAATAAGGCGCACACTTTCTTAATGTAATAAATCTTATAACATCTTATTACCAAATATCTTAAAATTATACCTCAATTCAATAAACCGCTCAATTTCTTGACATAACAAATTCGATTATATCTAATTTCGATAAACCGTCAAATTTATTATTATAACAAATTAGATCAGACAAAATAAACCACTCTTTTTACAATAACCAACTATCATCATCATAATTATTATACGTTGACTCCCACAGGAGCATAGGCCTTACACAACAAGTGTATTCCAAGTTCTCCAGACCGTGGTCATCAGCTCAAAAGCTTTCCATGCCCTCTTTATTTCTTTCACTAATGTCTCCTGTTCTTTTCTCCGCGAGTTTTTTTTTTTTTTGGTCTTCCCTATTTCGCTTACCCTGAGGATTCCATATTAGCGATCTTGTTGTATCACATCAAGCCTTTTATTCTAGGCAAGCACCCATTTATGACAGTCTGTAATTTCCTTGCTGTTGATATTTCCCCCCATCCCCTTCCACGTGTCATATCCACAGAATACGCTTGTTTTAATGATGGATGGCATATTTAATGCATTAAGTATATAGAGAGACAGAAAAATAAGTAGTTTAGTCATCTCATGAGAAGGTCTTGTTTCGCGCCTACAACAGTAGAAGGTCTTGTTTCGCGCCTACAACAGCAGAGGGTCTTGTTTCGCGCCTACAACAGTAGAAGGTCTTGTTTCGCGCCTACAACAGTAGAAGGTCTTATTTCGCACCTACAACAGTAGAAGGTCTTGTTTCGCGCTTACAACAGTAGAAGGTCTTGTTTCGCGCTTACAACAGTAGAAGGTCTTGTTTCGCGCCTACAACAGTAGAAGGTCTTGTTTCGCGCCTACAACAGTAGAAGGTCTTGTTTCGCGCCTACAACAGTAGAAGGTCTTGTTTCGCGCCTACAACAGTAGAAGGTCTTGTTTCGCGCCTACAACAGTAGAAGGTCTTGTTTCGTGCCTACAACAGTAGAAGGTCTTGTTTCGCGCCTACAACAGTAGAAGGTCTTGTTTTGCACCTACAACAGTAGAAGGTCTTGTTTCGCGCCTACAACAGTAGAAGGTCTTGTTTCGCGCCTACAACAGTAGAAGGTCTTGTTTCGCGCCTACAACAGTAGAAGGTCTTGTTTCACGCCTACAACAGTAGAAGGTCTTGTTTCACGCCTACAACAGCAGAAGGTCTTGTTTTGCGTCTACAACAGTAGAAGGTCTTGTTTTGTGCCTACAACAGTAGAAGGTCTTATTTCGCGCCTACAACAGCAGAAGGTCTTGTTTCGCGCCTACAACAGTAGAAGGTCTTGTTTCGCGCCTACAACAGTAGAAGGTCTTGTTTCAGGGCATGAGGACAACCAAGAGACAGATGGATAAACAACATCACAGACATCCTACTACATCACAGGCATCCTCCAACATCACAGACATCCTCCAACATCACAGGCATCCTACAACATCACAGACATCCTACCACATCACAGGCATCCTCCAACATCACAGGCATCCTCCAACATCACAGGCATCCTACAAAATCACATGCATCCTACAACATCACAGACATCCTACAACATCACAGGCATCCTACAACATCACAGACATCCTACAATATCACAGACATCCTACAACAACACAGACATCCTACAACATCACAGACATCCTACATCATCACAGACATCCTACAACAACACAGACATCTTACAACAACACAGACATCCTACAACATCACAGACATCCTACAACATCACAGACATCCTACAACAACACAGACATCCTACAACAACACAGACATCCTACAACAACACAGACATCCTACAACAACACAGACATCCTACAACATCACATACATCCTACAACAACACAGACATCCTACAACAACACAGACATCTTACAACATCACAGACATCCTACAACAACACAGACATCCTACAACATCACAGACATCCTACAACATCACAGACATCTTACAACAATACAGGCATCCTACAACAACAGGCATCCTACAACATCACAGACATTCTACAACATCACAGACATCTTACAACAACACAGACATCCTACAACATCACAGACATCCTACAACAACACAGACATCCTACAACAACACAGACATCCTACAACAACACAGACATCCTACAACATCACAGACATCCTACAACAACACAGACATCCTACAACATCACAGACATCCTACAACAACACAGACATCCTACAACAACAGACATCCTACAACATCACAGACATCTTACAACAACACAGACATCCTACAACAACACAGACATCCTACAACATCACAGACATCCTACAACAACACAGACATCCTACAACAACACAGACATCCTACAACATCACAGACATACTACAACATCACAGACATCTTACAACAACACAGACATCCTACAACATCACAGACATCCTACAACATCACAGATATCCTACAACAACACAGACATCCTACAACATCACAGACATCCTACAACAACACGGGCTCACAGCAGGCAATGCGACACAATTGGCCCAAGAACGCAAACTGCAGCTCCTTGTGACGCTTCACGGCAACAATAGGCCAAAAAAAGTAGATATCCTTTATCATAATTAACCGTGACATCTGATTAAAATAATCCATATACTGTATTATGCGGCACTCGCGAACAAAATACGTAAATGTGTCTATGATAGGGGACAAATGAACGACCAATAGTACGACCACAATGTTTTCGGTAGGTGCAAGACAAACAAAAACAGTATATAAAAAAAAAAGATACAAAATCTACATGCATTAAAAAATGGATATGATTCCGCCAGGGTCGGACTGATAGTGATCCGGGGGAATAAGGGTCATTGGCTCGTACCATCCATCAGACAAAGATGGAGCTAAGGGAGAGTGCCCCCCCCCCCCTTTCAACCAAATGCTGTGGGCTCTTGGGCACTGCCCGACTGCTCAGTTTGCACCTGAACTGCGCTAAAGTTTAGCGGTTGTCACGCACGTTTAAATCTACGTAAGAAATAACGCGACAGCACCGTTTATTATAAGTCTTGCATTGGAAGGAAGCAACCCAGCATAGTTTAAAATTGAGGACAGCATTAGACAATCTCTGAAGGGCCTAGGACTAGACTAGAACCAGGCCAGGAAGAAGACTGCCGACAGCATAGTATGGCGTTCTCTCTGGCAAACCTCTACACCCCAGGGTAGAAGAGGAACGACTAAGTAAGACAATTAAACTGCAGGAATAACTTATCTTGTATAAAATAATACAACATGTACAATGGAGCAACTTGTTACTTTGGATAAAACATTACAACATGTATCGTGGAGAAATATGTTATCCTGGATAAAAACAACTTGGCCTTTAAACGTGAGCGACATGTTATCTTGGATTAAATAACACGCGTCACACTGAAGTAACATGTTACCTTCAATAAAATAACATGACCCTGACATTGCTGCAACACAGTATTTCGAACAAAATATCACGACGTTCTCAGCTAGACCAACTTCTAGTCTAAAACACAATAACACGACGTTCTCAGTTAGACTAACATCTGGTCTAGAACAGAATAACACGACCTTCTCAGACTAACTTCTTGTCTAAAACACAATAACACGGCGTTCTGAGTTAGACTAACATCTTGTCTAAAACACAATAACACGGCGTTCTCAGTTAGACTAACATCTTATCTAAAACACAATAACACGACATTCTCGGCTAGACCAACATCTTGTCTAAAACACAATAACACGACGTTCTCAACTAGTCTAAAACACAATAACACGACGTTCTCATCTAGACCAACATCTTGTCTAAAACACAATAACACGACGTTCTCAACTAGTCTAAAACACAATAACACGACGTTCTCATCTAGACCAACATCTTGTCTAAAACACAATAACACGACGTTCTAAATTTGTCAAAAACACAATAACACGACGTTCTGAGTTAGACTAACATCTTGTCTAAAACAATATAACACGGCGTTTTTAGCTAGACCAACAACTTATCTAAAACACAATAACACGACATTCTCATTTAGACAAACATCTTGTCTAAAACACAATAACACGACGTTATCGTCTAGACCAACATCTTGTCTAAAACACAATAACACGACGTTCTAAACTTGTCCAAAACACAATAATACGCCGTTCTCATCTAGACCAACATCCTGTCTAAAACACAATATCACTTCGTTCTAAACTTGTCTAAAACACAATGACGTTCTCATCTAGACCAACATCTTGTCTAAAACACAATAACACGACGTTCTAAATTTGTCAAAAACACAATAACACGACATTCTCATCTAGACCAACATCTTGTCTAAAACAATATAACACGGCGTTTTTAGCTAGACCAACAACTTATCTAAAACACAATAACACGACATTCTCATTTAGACAAACATCTTGTCTAAAACACAATAACACGGCGTTCTCAGCTAGACCAACATTTTATCTAAAACACAATAACACGACATTCTCATTTAGACAAACATCTTGTCTAAAACACAATAACACGACGTTATCGGCTAGACCAACATCTTGTCTAAAACACAATAACACGACGTTCTAAACTTGTCTAAAACACAATAACACGACGTTCTCATCTAGACCAACATCTTGTCTAAAACACAATAACACGACGTTCTAAATTTGTCTAAAACACAATAACACGACGTTCTCTTCTAGACCAACATCCTGTCTAAAATACAATATCACTTCGTTCTAAACTTGTCTAAAACACAATGACGTTCTCGTCTAGACCAACATGTCTAAAACACAATGACGTTCTCATCTAGACCAACAACTTGTCTAAAACACAATATCACTTGGTTCTAAACTTGTCTAAAACACAATGACGTTTTCAGTTAGACCAAGAACTTGTCTAAAACGCAAGTCCATTCTAAACACCGGAATCAACCCACACACCGCGTACAGCCTAGCAGTTAAGTGTTATCTCCAGCCTAGGACTAAAACGAGGTCCTTCGCCAAGCTGATGGGTATGGTAAATTGTCGAATGCGCCAGGCAGTGACGCCACACCTGGCAGAGGAAACAGGGCTGCCAACCTTTCGTCCACACATGTACAAGCAACTCCCGAAATGCACCATGACACGCTTCATGGCCAGATAAGACGGAATCTAAAATAATCACCGAATTCTCGAAGCAGGGAATCTTGATGGACTTAACCGTTCTCATTTTATCGCTGAGATCACGTGGCAAGGGAGTCTGGGATTTGATGAAAACAATGAAGTAAAAAACCTAATCACTTTATTTTTTTTTTTAAAGTAATTAAAAATAACTCACTTCATCACACCGTGAGATACTTAAAATTGTTAGTATCAACTACAATGATAATCCAAGTCTGTTTATGGCTCGTCTAAACCGGTCGTTTTCACCGGCAGCAAGTTATAAGAAACGGAAGTTCAACATCTCACCAGATCTCCAGACGTCGTTGGTTACACTGAAACGATTATTGTTACTGCAAGGCTTGTTACATCCAGATGCGCATATGTCAATCTTGTTTGATCACAGAATGCCTGGTAAGTACATCGTTTAAAACTGGAAGCATGTGCTGAACCTGCACAATAGCATTCTGGAGGCTAAGCGTCCATACTTTCAGTGGTAATACACCATTGGCGGATCCAAGGGGGAGGGAGGACGGGGCGATCCCCTCGGGACTGTGAAAATCTTTATTTCAGATCAACCGCTCCAGTATCCCCCATCCTCCAACTTTGGAATTTAAATGTAAGTAATCATTAGGTCGAAGGACCGACAAATTAAAACGTGTCTTATACTGTACACAAGCAATGACATTGGAGAATTTTTCAAAACAACTGTAGGAGTTCGCCAGGGATGTATCCTGTCACCAGTGCTCTTTAACATTTATCTAGAACATATTATGCAGGAGGCTCTCTACGATTATAAATCAACCATATCGATTGGAGGCCGACCTCTGTGTAATCTACGTTTTGCTGATGATATTGATCTGATAGCTGGAACAGAATCAGAACTTCAAGACCTTACCTCTAGACTGGAGAAAGTAACAAGAACATATGGGATGGAAATTAATATAGAAAAAAGCAAGATATTGGTGAATAGCCATAAGAAACATGTTCCGACCAACATTACGTTAAATGGGCAAACGTTAGAAGAAGTTAACACCTTTAAATATCTCGGGTCCACTATATGTAGTGATGGAAGATCAAATAAAGAAATCAAGACAAGACTTGAGATGGCCTCAGCTGCCATGACAAGGTTGAATGTGATCTGGAAAAGTAACATCAGTTTTCCTGTGAAGATCAAATTATACAAATCACTTGTATTATCTATTCTCTTGTATGGGTGTGAGGGCTGGACACTCACTGCAGATACGGAGCGAAGGATTCAGGCTTTCGAGCATAAATGTTATAGAAGAATTTTGCGCATTTGCTATAAAGAGCACAAAACAAATGTCTATGTTAGAGAGAAGATAAACACCTATGCAGGCCATCAAGAACCACTTTTGTCAATAGTGAAACGTCGAAAGCTTGCCTGGTTTGGGCATGTAACTCGTCATGACTCCCTTTCGAAAACGATCCTCCAGGGAACAGCCGAAGGTAAACGGAGAAGAGGAAGGCAAAGAAAATCCTGGGCTGATAACATCAAAGAATGGGCAGGACACGGTTTCTCCACACTTGTATGCATTGCTGAGAATAGAGAGCAGTGGAGGACCCTGTCTGCTGATGCTTCCACCATGGCACCCCTACGACCCATGACGGGTTATGGGTTGAGATGATGATACTGTACAAAGGTAAGTACCCTAGGGGGTCGCAGTCGCTAAGAGGTGGCGCCCGCCTCTAATTCTAAAGCAACCGTGTTCGGTTCCCAGTATAGGGAACATATTTGATGACATTTTTTTTCCAGAACCAGTGGGTTCTAATGATGTCATAATTCCCCCCCCCCCCACCCCCACCCCTAATGGCTAGTGAGATCGGATGCCTAGCCTTCTCGGATTAGGGTGAAAAAATAGAAAGTTCCGTGTACAAGTTGAGCACGTTAAATACCCCTCGGCAGTTGGAAATCGTAAAGAGTAGGCCATACAGCCGTTCTCTGGCAAAATTTACAAAATTAGGAAACGCAACCCACCAATAAAATATTTATAGAATGTGTGATTCATGTATAGAAGCAGTGGGATCCTCGCTGGTGCTACCGAGTTCATGCACTGTGCTGAGATCCTCCTCGTGTGATCTAAGGCAGGAGATTAGAGCATTAATGGAGTTGTCTGTGAGCAATGAAGATGGTCCTTAAAGCCAAACCAAACCAAATCAAACCAAAGTAAGTATCCTAAATGTTACGAACGTAGTCTGCAAGTAATTCTACGTGGCTAGACAACAAGCAATGCCAGATAATCATGTACCAAGTAGTGTGGAAGAATATTATAGAAGTTTATTTATTTCTATGTTGGATTTGATGGTAACTGATGTCAAGGCGCGTTTTTTTTTTCTTTAGAAAATGCGCTTAATGCGTTCCATTTATATACTCTTCTTCCAATCAAATTAACCAATATTAATAAAGAAGATCTGCAAACATGTACTGCAAGATTAAGGAGAAAATATGAGACTATGTTAATGAAAATGAATTCTTTACAAATCTTTAGAGCAGAAGATACGATCTGGCAAGCGACATCTTTGCGGCTTCTTCAAAATCAAGAAAGTGATTTGAAAGATCCTGTAAAAGTTTATTCATACTGTGATCATGACATTTATCCCAACTGACACACTTTATTACACATTTTGTTAACACTGTCTATCAGTGTGGTCAGTGCGGAGCGAAGCTTTTCGGCTCTTCCCAGATTAAAAACGTGGCTGAGAAACAGGGTAACAGAAGAAAGATTATTAAGGTTGGTGTTAATGCATATACATCGAGATATCGATGTAAACATAGAAAATGTCATTGAAACGTTTGTGAATTCAGGAAAAAAGAGAAAAATTGATTTTATAATTTAATATACTCTTGATGTTGTGGTAAAATGGGATGTTATAAATATTTATAGGGGACTAGTGTACTGACTGAGATCAGCTGTGAAGGTATCTGTATCTAATAATGTGGAGTATTACAGATAACCTTACTTGCTACCACATATAGATATATCTCAGTCAGACCTATTCTGAAATAGTGTGATGACTACGTTGAATGTCTAGGGTTATGAAAATGATGAAGTGTAAGTCACAACAACAACAGACAGATAAACAATTTAATTTATTTCACAGTACTTTACAACACTGTGACACTCACACACAAGTAACACTCTATAAGACTATCTTAAAAGAGTCAGTTTGAAAAGTCAAATATATATATATATATGTATTAATTTCTTTACATAGAGATATCCTGATTCAACTACACAGTGAACCAGGAATCACAATCAATATTCTTACAAGTAGTATGTACACAGTTTATCAATTTAATCTTGTTATTGACATATTTTATTATTCTTATCTTTTGTGTGTAAGTGTGAAGTAGTAATATGAGTTAATACTGGTTTTGTTTTTCAAGCTAGAGTGTTGTTTGTCATCATGACTTCAAGTGTCTTATCATTGGGAAAAGTTCACAGTTCCTGTCAATTTAAACAGTTTATATTCCCTCTTTATTTACTGTCAATTTTAGAGGGGGGGCACATAATGTTGAGCTCCATGGCCACACTTTCTTAACTTTCGTGATGACTGCAGTAAAGGACTCCTCTGCTCGATTACTTCAATGAGTTCTGGAGCCACCTCACTGGTCGCTATCTGGACCCAGTAGTATGCTGTCAGCCTCAGGATTCAGTAACTCAGGCCAAATACTGCCTCAATGATTTTTGACCACCGTCCCTGAAACAAGAAGGTTGTACCTCCTATTTCAAAACTAAGTCATAATCCATTTCCACAATGAGCACAATACATAACAAACACTTGTGTTCAGTGCTGTAGGCCACTGCTAGCTTCATCTGAAACAAATTACACCAGTATACTCCTTCCTAATGGTTACTACGCCTCTGCCATTCCAGCATTATTTCTTCCTAGTCCATAAGATAGGTGTCAGTGTACTGTTTGGCAATCCCATGCAGTTTTACTTTTTTCCTACACCTCCTATTCAGGTTGGAGCAATATTTAGGCTTTTCTCAAGTTGGCCACTGAACTACACACATATATATAGACATAAATCATCAATTCACATTCAATTTTCATTAAAAAGATATCAAATATTTCAGCTTTCCTAATAAGCATTTTTCATGTTTTTAAACCTGATTCTTGTAGTAGTAGTAGTGTTTTTCTGACACTGTTTATTTGAAAAAAAGTTAGTGCTGGCCTTACACGTGGGATTGGCGTTACTATTAATCGCGCGACGCGTGTAGTGTTGCATGCTTCCTGCCTTCAGTCGTCCCTCTCTCTCTCCTACTTTCATCTGTCTTTTAGTTACGCCGTGTATAAAAAGGAATGAATGAAATATTAAATCTAGGTCATTGATCAGCTTGCGTATCTCAAGGTTTTTCTTAGAAAGGCAGTACACGTTTCATTGAAGAAAGCGTGTAGTGATACAGTAGGCTTTTACTATCAACGTGAAAGCGTTACAATTTGCAGACGAAGTAGAAAACAAGGGGGATTTCGAGTACAGTCATTGTGACAGCACTGTTCTTTACCATTCTTCTTTCCTTTTATTAAATTTATTTGTTAGGCTTTGCATTTACGTTTTAATTTATATATGTGGATTAGAATTTCTCACGACAGATGTGTAATTATGTTATAAATAGTTATATTATTATAAGTAGTAATATTTTTCAGTTACTTATAGTTGTTATGCTATAATATAAAATATGTATGAATTTTTATCAAATTGTGTCTCTTTGTAGTTGTACCTTACTTTTTTGTGTAATTATGTTTTAAATAGTTACAGTCCTCCTATCGACCAACCCAGAAGGACTTTAACAATTAATTCTGTCAACCAAAAAGCACAGCGAGGCCCAGAATCTATATCTAAACATCAAGAAGACCAAAGTATTGACAACAGACAAAGTAAAGACCAAACCAGAAATTGAAATTGATAACGAAGAACTGGAAAGTGTTAATGAATTCGAATACTTAGGATCAATCATCAACAGCTCTGGCGACTGTGCAGTAGAAATTAAAAGAAGACTTGCAATTGCCTCATATTAACTAATACATATGAAAAACCTATGGCAAGGCACAAGCAAAGAAACAAAGTTAACAACTGATCAGAGCATGTATATTCCCAGTAGCAACATACGGCTGCGAGACTTGGACACTCAATAAAACAGTTGCATACATCATTCGAAATGAAATGCTACAGAAGGATGTTGAGAATAGCATGGACAGAAAAAAAGACCAACAGAGAAATACTGCACTCACTAAATGTAGAGGAAAGTTAGCTCTTAAATACCATCGCTATAAGGAAGCTGAAATGTTTCGGTCATATAAAAAGACATAATCGTCTGGAAAAATTAGTAATGGAAAAAGGGGAAGGGGACGACCTAGACGACGGTGGATCCAGGACATCACAGAGAGTCTGAACTTGTCTTTGGATGATGCAGGTCGACTTACCCAGAATCGTGATGCGTTCAGAGCAGCTGTAATGGAGACAACGTTCTGGAGAGAATACGTCACATGATGATATATATAATAAAAATAAAAATTTCTGAGTTACAATAAAACTATCCAGGTGTTACATTTTTTTCCAAAATTCATTGTTTTATTTTTTAATTGTCTAAACATATGTGTAAATAAGGAGCGGCGAGCCGTATCATTCTGATGTATCCCCCCCCAGACAATTCCTAGATTCGCCAATGTAATCCCCCCTTTCTTGCCTTACTGCAAGAAACTCCTATGACAGCTTAGAAATACTTAAAGCCTTACAAAGATTACAAGACAGTATAAAACCAATTATAAACCGGGTGTGCATAATCATCGGCGGAGCGAGTCATATTATTCAGGACTGACCCTCATCAGGGCTTCGCTTCACTAGCTCATAGATAACAGTGGTTCATTTCAGGAACTGTTTTAAATTGTTTTTAATTATACATTTTTCTGTTTTGTTGTTGTTGTAAATACAATGTAATAAACACATTTCCAGTAAACAATGTTGACCTAGAAGATAATCGATGTCCAGTGCTTTCAATGGAGAAACATCGTTGTTGTATTTAGCAAAATAACAAAAGAACGTTGTTTTTTTTTTTTTTTGTAGCATGGTTGAAAGTACCAAAACATTAAAAAGTGTGCACCTCAAATTTTGCTAATCTCGAATCCTGTACTATACTACTGGACAAAAGTTAAGGGCCACCATTCAGTTTAGACAAGGTTTATATAATTGATTGGCAAACTGTAAAGACAAGTGAAAATATCATTAAAACTGAGCTCAGAGAAATGTGTATACATTTCTGTGTGCACTAGGTTAATTTTTTTTAAATGTCCAAAAACTGGGTCACTTTAACCCGCACGTGAAAATTGCCATTGTTGCTGCAAAAACTCGTGGTTTTTGCAACACGCCCCACTAGTTCAAAAGGTGAAAAAGTGAGTTGAATTTGAATGCACGTGGAAAATGATCATCGGTAAAGAGTGTTCACCGTTGGTATGCAATAAATCAGTATGACAAGTGGTCGAAATGATCACTGCATTAGCCATGCCACCAAGGAGGAGCCTCAGCACTGTAGACCGTGGTCGAACCATGGCATGGATTCAGGATGGTCAATCTGTTCGTCATGTTGCAAGACGTTTAGCAGTGTCCCACTCTACCATTCAGAGACTTCTTGAGAGATTTCAAAGTACCGGACATTTGGAAAATCGACCCTGCTCACGAAGAATTATATAAACCTTGTCTAAACTGAATGGCGGCCCTTAACGTTTGTCCAGTAGTATATTTTGTCAGAACATAACACTAACAAGCCTCATGTATGTAGTTCACGGCACGTCATATTTTACCAGTCTCATATAGTGTACTGTGTTGTCAAAACATAACACTAACAAGCCTCATCTATGTAGTTCACGGTACGTCATATTTTACTAGTCTCATATACTGTACTGTGTTGTCAGAACATAACACAAACAAGCCTCATGTATGTAGTTCACGGCACGTCATATTTTACCAGTCTCATATACTGTACAGTGTTATCAGAACATAACACAAACAAGCCTCATGTATGTAGTTCACGGCACGTCATATTTTACCAATCTCATATACTGTACTGTGTTGTCAGAACATAACACAAACAAGCCTCATGTATGTAATTCACGGCACGTCATAGTTTACCAATCTCATATACTGTACTGTGTTGTCAGAACATAACACAAACAAGCCTCATGTATGTAGTTCACGGCACGTCATAGTTTACCAATCTCATATACTGTACTGTGTTGTCAGAACATAACACTAACAAGCCTCATGTATGTAGTTCACGGCACGTCATAGTTTACCAATCTCATATACTGTACTGTGTTGTCAGAACATAACACTAACAAGCCTCATGTATGTAGTAAACGACGCTTCATATTTTACCAGTGTCAGATCCTGTACGGGACCCAAAGATGCAGCAATAGAGAATGCAGTCAGCGACCCATAGCTTGACTGCTTGCATCATGGTCAACGAACCAGAGCTGATCAAGACCCTACCCCACCTCCACGTGGTGGTCCTGGAAACAGGCTGCATCACTGCAGTTTGGCTGAGAGAGTAGGGATCGAAGAGGGAAGGCAAACCCGGTCCCAAAAAATGCCGTGCTGAAGTCGGATGTGCCGGCCGAAAGGCGCAGATATCGCAGCTCCGCTGTAAACAGACACAACGCAACCAACGTCCTTTTCAGGACGAACGAGGAAGAGGAAGATCCTGTACTATGTTGTCAGGGTATAACACAAACAAAGCCCCATCTATGTAATACACGTGGTCTCTGAGAGAGACACAGAAAGAATAACACGACTGTTAAGTCAGACATGTCATCAGAGGCAACTAATATCGGCTTCTAGGCAGTCTTATTGTCATAAGAGGCAACTAATATCGGCTTCTAGACAATCTTATTGTCATCAGAGGCAACTAATATCGGCTTCTAGACAATCTTATTGTCATCAGAGGCAACTAATATGTCTAGGCAGTCTTCAGAGGCAACTAATATCAGCTTCTAACTTATTGTCATCAGAGGCAACTAATATCGGCTTCTAGGCAGTCTTATTGTCATCAGAGGCAACTAATATCAGCTTCTAGGCAGTCTTATTGTCATCAGAGGCAACTAATATCGGCTTCTAGACAGTCTTATTGTCATCAGAGGCAACTAATATCGACTTCTAGACAATCTTATTGTCATCAGAGGCAACTAATATCGGCTTCTAGGCAGTCTTATTGTCATCAGAGGCAACTAATATCAGCTTCTAGGCAGTCTTATTGTCATCAGAGGCAACTAATATCGGCTTCTAGGCAGTCTTATTGTCATCAGAGGCAACTAATATCAGCTTCTAGACAGTCTTATTGTCATCAGAGACAACTAATATCAGCTTCTAGACAGTCTTATTGTCATCAGAGGCAACTAATATCGACTTCTAGACAATCTTATTGTCATCAGAGGCAACTAATATCGGCTTCTAGACAGCCTTATTGTCATCAGAGGCAACTAATATCGGCTTCTAGACAGTCTTATTGTCATCAGAGGCAACTAATATCGGCTTCTAGGCAGTCTTATTGTCATCAGAGACAACTAATATCAGCTTCTAGACAGTCTTATTGTCATCAGAGGCAACTAATATCGGCTTCTAGACAGTCTTATTGTCATCAGAGGCAACTAATATCGGCTTCTAGACAATCTTATTATGTCAAACTAATTGCTACAGACACCACCCCTGCTAGAACACATCAAGTCTGTCGTGCAGGATTCCTGCAAGGGGACCAGCTGTAGTGATGGCTCCATCCACCATAAGGAGCAAACAATTGAAAGGAAGAAGATAGCATGAATAATAGACAGGAAGAAGATAGCATAAATAATAGACAGGAAGAAGATAGCATGAATAATAGAAACTCCGAAACACAAGAGACAGTCGACATTCTGTTCCTTGTAAAATAGGTGAATGAGAAGCGAAGTGAAGAATGTTCACCCCACCACTCTTCAGCAGAGGCTCATTCTCAGAACTCGACTTAGGTTTCTGGCTTTGCACTTTGAAATTTAGTATTAGTGAGATCTCTAAATGTTCCAATCCTTCTCCTCCACCCGTTTGTGACAATACCTGCCACTGGACTGCGGTTTAAATAACAAATTAACTTTGCGGTTTCTGCACTGACCTTATTTACAGCCAGGGAGAGACCAACTGTGGATACAGGGAAATCGTTAGTAAGAGTTACTTCCAGGTTTTCCGAAGCCTATGATCGTAGCCGCTTATCATTATGTTGTTATCTTCTTTTACTTCGTTCGCTCTCACACACAACCACATCTATTTCTTTCATAAAATTAACAGTATGTCTTCCATTGTGACAACGCTTTCCACGGTAACCCTTTAGCAGTCCCCGAGCCTGGTCGTTTACAAAAGCAAGGTTTCTCAATCGGGATTCCATGGAACCCTAGGGTTCCGCGACAGGTCGATAGGGGTTCCGCGAGATATCGTGATTGAAAAAATAAATAAACATTTTTTTTTTAACTTAGCGCGCCGGGCGATGTTAGCGCTCGCAGTGGTGAGCAGTGACCGAGCAGCCACGTACGGCAGTGCGCAACAGGACCGTGTTCACACTTGCATTAACCATATTTCTTTAGCCTTTTGTAGAATATACATTTGTGATACGATTTTTAGGCATACTTGGATAACGTTAAAAAACAACAAGATAAGGAAAAATTCAAGTATCTTCTACGTAGACTACTGACTTGCATTAGAGTTGATACCATTCCCGGGGTAGTGGGAAACACACATTAAGAGTAGGCTAATACGTTTGGCCAAAATAAAACAAATCCACAGAAACATTCTCTACTCCAAAAAGCTTTGTCAATTGTTACTGGATTATTATATTTATAACTTACTGATCACGTTAACGAACGAACGAACGAAATATTTATTTCATCATGGTAAAGAAATAGGTATGATTGCCTTTTTACATTTCTGCCCTGCAATACAATTCTCAATGTTTTAAAATTAAAATATTAACTTCAATCACAATTAATCAATATCATCATCACATTCAGTAACTGAGCACACACAAGTACATTTACTCATAGTCATTCACGCACATAGAGAAGAGAGAGGGATAGATATACAGAGAGAGAGAGAGAGAGAGAGAGAGAGGTCAAGCAATAAAGTTACTTTATATTTAAAGTTCAAATTAATATAGAACATATTACATTGACAAGTAAATGCTCATGGAAACGTTGAAATAACTGAAACAGAATTGTCGTTAAATGTGTGTACAAGATTTCATGACATGTGAATGTAGATGTCTTTTAAATGTGGTGTAATTATCAGTTTTGACAGATTTGGGTAAAGCATTCCATGTTATAGCACCTGCATAACTAAAACAACTTCGGAAGAGGTCAATTCGGGGTTTCGCAAGGTCCAGAAGTAGGTCGCCACGTATAAAATATAAGCAGTATTTATAGCGAAAGAACATTTGCAAGTATGAAGGTGTTCTGCCATGTAAAATTTGATGCACAAACAGGAGATCTTGGAAGAGGAAGAATTTTTTAAGAGGAAGAATATTCAGCTGTGAAAATAGCTGAGCACTGGGAATGTTATCATTCAAGCAAACAAGTCGTAGCGCCCTTGTCTGTAGGGACTCTAGACGTTTCAAAAACGACAAGCTACAGCGACTCATGATATTTGAGCAAGGTACCATGAGCTGTAGATATAATCATTTTTATGCAGGGGATCTCTGAAAATTATTTCAAGGGTTTCTCAATGATAACAAGGTTGAGAAATGCTGATCTAAATAAATACTGGCGCCCGACATCAAACAATTGTTAGCAATGTATCGCCACCTTTGTCAAAAAATTATGCGCTGTCGTATAGATTAATAACTTGGTATTTTGAGAGGGATAAAGACAGAACTTCTGCTTAAGCGAGACAAAATTCGAATTAGGACTGCTAAATTACATCGACTTATCAGAAAACTCTATTTATGAGAATTCGACTTAACTAGAGTTTTTCAACAAAGCCAAAGAAGACTTTTGGCCAGGATCATTACATGCTTCCACTTAAGCGAAATTCGATTTAAGCGAGTTCCGCTTAAGTGGACTGCACTGTAATTCATTGATCACAACTTATGTTGTGGATTTTCTCTCAAGTTGATAATTATTTTGCGAAACGTGGACATACGAAAGAACTGAAGTTATTGGTGTGTTTACTTTATAAATTTAATTTATTTTTTATCGTTAGAAATTAAATTAAATCAAAGTTAGCGACATTTTAAACAAATTTAACAACATTTAACCAGCAAAGAAGTCTTTGTAAAAGTCTGATTAATTAAACACTATTTTACTTAAGATTGTTATGTTGTCTGTACTAGTTAACTAATTTACATTCGATTACACTCTTTTCATTAGGACAAAAACATGGGGGACATAATATGGGGGGGGGGAGAATATACATTTATGACGTCACATAAGGGTGTCTGGGTTTTTGTGACGAAGTGTGACAAGGAAGGTGGGGGAAGGAGGATTTAAAAAACGGCAAAAATTGAATACGTCATACGTGGACGACCCCCTATCCCAAGGGTTCAACTTTTTTTCTCTTTCGCCACATTGACGGACATTCGCATGCGTCATGCGCACTGAACTTCGTACAAGTAGTGACGGGAATATTTCTGCGTCTTCAAGTGCTTGAATAAATACAACTGGTGCAGTGAGCCGAGAGAACAAGCCATGGCTTGGAGGTTTCGTAACGATACAACCAGAAAGGCCCGTCAGTAAACAAGACGAAAGAAGTTCTTTTCAACTCCACCGATCTTACGGTCGCCTGCTCTTGCCATAAGAAATACCAGCTTTCTCATCAAGGACTACTTGAGACCAAATACACATGAACTTAGGAGTTCTGGGAAATTCTAGACCTCACATCGGAACTCTTCATTCCTGTTGACTAACAACACAACTTAACTAGAACTCGGAAGCAAACGAGCGTAAGAGATGGACTTTTTAAACTGACATGACCATTTTCACATGGCGCGTCATGATCTAAGTCAGATCATGCGTTATTTTCACATGGCCCCCGTGAAGTCACCGGGGGTCTCTGCAGGGGCAAAGAAAGAATAGAACTAAAGCTCCCTCAGGCATGTCGTACAAGGCAACTAATATGAGGTTGTACATGAGGCTGGCAACCTCATCATGTCAAACTAATCCTACAGAAACCACGCCAGCAAGAGCATGCCAATGTTTGGTGCAGTCTTTGTGCAAGGGGGACAACTGCAGTGGTGTCTCCACGTTTCAAAAGGAGCGAATAGAAAAATGATGATGATGATTTACACAAGATGTCAGACGGAAACAGATCTCCAACAATTTCCGTTTTCTACATGAACTTAGCTTGAAATGGATCCCCTAGAATTCTCGTTTTCTACATGACGTTAACCTGAAACGGATCTCCAACAATTTCCATTTTCTACATGACGTTAACCTGAAACGGATCTCCAACAATTTCCATTTTCCTCATGAATCTAGCCTGAAACGGGTCTCCAACAATTTCTGTTTTCTTATAGAATTTAGCCTGAAATCTATCCCCTACAATTTCCAGTTTCTACATGAATTTAGCCTGAAATGGATCCCCTAAAATTTCCGTTTTCTACATGAATTTAGCCTGAAGTGGATCTCCAACAAATCTATGTCTCTTCCTCTGAAGTTCTGTTCCCAGAAGTCTACTTGTTATTTAACTGTTGATGTGTCATGGCCATGTCTATCCCGGATCCCTGCCGTTGTCACTCGGTCTCTTTCAATCTTTTCCGTTACACAGACTTGCTTTTTGTTATCCGTTCACGTTAGGTTTCCTTTTGTCACATTAGATGGACATGTTAGTACCTAGTTCCATGACTAATGGAACAACAACATTTAATAAAAACGACCCCACTGTTATCAACTTAACTAGCTATTTTTTAAATTTAAATGTCATTATCGGAATCATTTTAAAAGAAAATAGAACACTTGACAGAGAAGTTGAAACAAGTTGTCAAAAAGCCTGTGAAGTACTTACCAACAGTTACCTTTACTCAAACATCAGAATATTAGTACGGAAACTTAACGGAAATTTATAAATAGCATATTCTTACCAGCTCTTTGAGATCAAACTCAAACACGGTAGCTGCACAAAGCACAGGACATGATGGCTTCAGAAAAATTGTAACAACAACATCTTGTATCCGGTATATACATATATAAATATATATAGACAGACCAAATATAAAGTGGTATGGTAACCTCATGAAAATCGAGCCGAACAAATTACCACTAAGAACCTGCAACAGTGTAATGGATTGAAGGTACGGCGAATAGCAAGGGACACATAGAGAGACAATACTGCAGAAATCTGACAACATTACGGGCTGACACAGCACATGCGACGGGCTGACACAGCACATGCGACGGGCTGACACAGCACATGCGACGGGCTGACACAGCACATGCGACGGGCTGACACAGCACATGCGACATACTTGGCTCAAGGACAAAAACTTCAGCTCCCCCGGTGCTTCACAGCAAGCAAAACCGAAAAAAAACGAGGAAAGAAGAAAGAGATTGCCGGATCTAAAGTCTGTCTCCAGTTCTCTTTTCCGTATGTTATTTGCAAGCATTTATAGACGGATTGAAGTGGCATGACAAGATCATTAATGTGGAATTGATGACACGATCACTAACGTAGAACTGTGACGTGTAATGGAAAAGAGCGTACAGTAATCTGACAGCTTATTGTAACCTTATAGCTGCTCTCTGATTTGCTAGCTAAAACATGCATTATACCAACTGTCTAATTCTGTAGTTCACCCTTTTGTCCCGCCCTCTTTTCTTTTAAACACGGGCTAACGCAGTGTTTACAATCTTCTTTGAGCTATCATTCATAACAGGAAACAAATCACGCTTTGTTTTACCGCGTTCCACTCACGTCAGCTCATCTGTCAATCATATAATACTTGACAGACAGCACGTGAGAGAGAGAGAGAGAGAGAGATAACAGACTTCTTTGAAGTTTGCTCAGGGGAAATATAAAAATCTCTAATATCCTTTGATCTTGGAACACGCGCATTCTACAGGTAAAACCGCTAGGAGAACAGAAAGTCTTTTGATGTCGGTCACCGCCCCAGACGAGAACCTCTGGAAGACCGAACCGTAAGCCTTTTATCTTGCATCTCTAGCTTCTGAATTTTTGTCCCACACAGGAGAGCGAATTAACGCCATTAGAGACGAAAAGCCATTTAATGATATATATACGGCTGTTTCTATAACCCATCATCAGTCGTCAGTCAGAATTCTGAGAAGAAGTCTAGCGCGTAGTCATAAACCATTTCTTTTGGATTATTGTTTAAAAAGTGATTCGTGAAGATTTTCATTCTGGATTTTCTGGTAAATAGTTCAAAGTGTTAGAAGTATTTTAAGGTGATAGCATTTAAAGTTAAACACTTAAATACTTTAACCATACAGTTAAATACTTCACTTAGATCTTTTTTTGCTAGTAAGGCGAATTAAATCAAATAACGCGTAGCGATTTTCATAACCAGGTATTCAATTAAAATGTTAGACCACATCGCCGACGCTACATAGCTGAGACGAGACAGTAATTTGTGTTTACAGTGTAGACGGACGCAAACACTTAACTCTCCAGGATAGAGAGCTAAACAAGACGGTTAACCAAACCGGACTTAGATGCGTTTAACGACTGATAGTGGGAGGAAAGAATACTGTTTATATTTCATTTGTAATTATTGTTAATTATAGCGTCTATTATTTTTTTTAATGCCATACGACAAATGGTTCTTGTGCGTTAATTCACCGCTAAAATCAAATTGTGGAAATTTATTACCCAAACTGAGAACCGTACTTTTTCTTGACTGAAAAAGGTTGATTTCACATTGTGGTTTGGGAGGGCAAGTTAAAAAAAAAAAAGTTCGTCGTGCATTCATAGTTGACACGCTTACGACAGACCCGCCCTCACTCCCCCCCCGTATTTTAAGTTTATAAACCAATAAAACGGTATTGAATCAGTTCTACAAGTTAACGGTACACAGGAAACAAGGGAAGTCACTGCCGTTGCCTTCTCTAACTCAAGATCAGAGTCAGGTACCCATTTACAGCTAGTTAGACTGATGCATGACACTACCAAGCTCGAGAGGTGGGGCCTACGTAGCTATAAATGCGTGACACCTGTTCCCTTCCTCGCTGCCGTTGCCTTCTCTAACTCAAGATCAGAGTCAGGTACCCATTTACAGCTGGTTAGACTGATGCGTGACATTACCAAGCTTTGAACCCGAAACCCGGTAACTTATTGCGGTAGTGGAGCGTTAGAGACTTCACTACACTAGGTCCAGCATCGAGGTGGGGAGACCAGTTTCCTTCCTTGCTGTCTTTTCCTTCCCTAACTCAAAGTTAAGTACCCATTTATAGCTAGGTAGGCCCCACCTCTCGATGCTGGACCTAGTATAGTGAAGTCTCTAACGCTCCACTACCGCAATAGGTTACCGGGTTTCGGGTTCAAAGCTTGGTAGTGTCACACATCAGTCTAACCAGCTGTAAATGGGTACCTGACTCTGATACGGACTTGAAAGCTGATGATGATGATTATGATGAATAGCAATTCCCTAGACTTAAGGGTCTTTTATATTTGGACATGCGCCCTAATATAACCGACTAGGTTGAACGGGACGCGCCTCACCAAAACGAGACAAAAAGTGTAAAAAAAAAAAAAATTCGAGTAAGTTGTATTTTTTCCGGATTACAAAAAAAAAAAGAAAGGACGGACTGGGTAAATGTCACAACTCCACGGCCTAGACTGCGATTGGATTAAGGCGAGAAAAAAAAAAATTGTAAGAAAACAAATGTAAGAAATAGTACGGTTCTCGGTTTGGATAATAAATTGCCAAAATATTAATTTGACGGTGAATTAACGCACACGTACCCGACAAATTAACAGACACCGACAATTCACTAGCTACTAAATTATAGGTGATAAGTGTACGTGGCACATTATGAGGAAAAAATAATAAATAACACACTGTGCGTGTGACCGCCAGCCGCGAGAAGGGGCGGGAGAGTCTTCATCGACTCAGTCCAACACAAATCCGCGGCCAGCGATGTCTGTGTGTAAGGCGTAGGGAAAACACCGTGTATCTTTTAAATTCGTCAGGATTGACAGAGCGCTCGAGAGACTGTCGGGTCCCCGTCTATATATAAATATATATATATATATATATAAATATATAAATATATATATATATATATATATATATATATATATATATATATATATATATATATATATATATACATACATAGAGTGGTAGCATTTTCCCATAAATGTTTGTATTTTTAGCAGACCTGATCCCAAGCGGACGAACCAGCAGTTTTTTTCTTTTTCTTTTCCATTTCCACGGTTAAGTGTTACTAGCCGAAGATACTGTATGACTATAAATTATACTACTGGACTTACCAAAATCCAGAATATTATTTTTATCAGCCAACAGTGGCGTATACCTCAAAACATTATTATTATTTTCCCCAACACCTGACAGTTGTAATCCAAGCGGAGCACTAAAATATACACTGTGCAGGACTGGCACTCTGACAAAGAGTCGGCCGATAGAAAATCCATCATCATCATTTGTAACATTTGTGGCAACTGGATTTTTCCAGATTTTCTAGACGCGTTACCCTCTCTTAAAACGGTAATCACCAAGGATTCTCACACTATTTAATATTTGTAGTAACCCTATATATCCAGATAGAAGTTCCAGAACGAGCGGGAAACAAGACTGTTTTTCCCCCGCCCGCCCTCAACACTGCAAGAGTTGTTGCAACGGAAATATTCAGTTGTAGTTCCTGTGTCTATACTTACATTCCCCTGTGCACCCATCGGAGGAACAGTGCTAGTTGTTTAGAACAGTGAAGACACCCCTTTATGACTTATATCGTCACCAGGATTCATCGTGGAAGTAAACTTGTTCGGCGTTCACCTCATTGGTTTTTTGGGGGATGAACTGGGGCCAATTTGTATCCTTGACAGCAGGGGTGATACATTAGTCAACAGTAAAAATAGGGATTATGTTCGTGGAATAAATTTACCAAGGGATACCACAGACCCAAGGGAAGAATACAAAATAGGTAATAGTGTGAAAGGTGGCCACATGAATGAGAGAGCGTGTGTTGATTTTATTGTTGCTGGAAATTATCTATTAATGTTTGGTGGTTTGAGTTTGTTTACTTTACTTGGTCATATATTGTACCAATATTGTTATTCTGTAAACCTAGTGCTAACTTTCAACCTTTGGGTTAATATTTTCTTTGGGTTATTTTCCTTTATACGGTGAAGGCGCACCATTCTTCTTTACTTCCTCTATATGTAAATGATTTTTTTAATATCTTTTGGGTATTTTGATGTTGTAAACAGTTTTAGTGATAATAAACAACAAGAAAACTAAACTTTGTGTGTTGGTCAGACCCATACCCATTTATCCTTAGTTTTTTTTCACGTTTGTGTGTGTCCTGTTGTCACATATTGTTGTGTGTGTGTAGAGTAACCGGTTCTTATTTTAGATAGGGAGGCAAAGACTGTCTTGTAACAAAGCACAGTTGTACGGATAGGCTGGATGAGAGAAACCTACTCACTCCAGAGACATATCTTTCCCTACCACCTACCACCTGTGAAATCTATTTTCTGTACATTCTCGTGTATCAGTCAACCTTTACTCTTTACCTAGACTGGGCCCAATAAACCAACCGTACGACAAGAACTGATGACAAGATCACTAACGTAGAACTGATGACGAAAACCAGACACGTGCCAATGGAACAAGAGATGAAAAGAAGACGATGGAGAAGGATAGGACGCAAATTGACAAAACCTGCTGATCGTATCCTTTTCATTTCTTGTTCCACTGGTGCATGCCTGGTTCTTGGTCATTAGTTCCACGTTAGTGATCTTGTCATCAGTTCCACGTTAATGATCTTGTCATCAGTTCCACGTTAGTGATCTTGTCATCAGTTCCACGTTAGTGATCTTGTCATCAGTTCCACGTTAGTGATCTTGTCATCAGTTTCACGTTAGTGATCTTGTCATCAGTTTTACGTTAGTGATCTTGTCATCAGTTCCACGTTAGTGATCTTGTCATCAGTTCCACGTTAGTGATTGTGACGTACGTCTAGTTCGACAAGTGAATTTTCCCTGATTTGATGGATGATTAAAGGGACTTTTAGCTTTTCATAACATTATAACCCCTGAACATTTGTTGTAACTTTGTTGTTTCGCCAGAGCGAACCGATTCCACCGGGGCTCATTAAGTATGCGGCATGAGATCTTAAGACACTGAGACGATCCCCAGAACAGAGAAGCTAGTTCTCGCAGGAATTTCTCATCTCCGTGCGAACACTGAACCGCTCGCAAGATGGACCAGAGCGGTCAGAAGAAAGCGGAGGCAGCAAACAGAGCAACGTCTCGCAGGAAGATGACACGGCAGTGCGAACCAGAGTAGACGAAGAAAGCTTCTTGCAGACCTCGCACTTCTGTGGCAACCGGCAGGCTTGCCCGAAAGACTGAGAAACAGGAGAGACGGAGATCGGAAGCCAGGGGGCAATCGCGGTTAACACGACGGCTAGAAACCTCGACTTGTCCTGGGTTCTAAAGAGGCGCTAGAATCTAACAGGTCCCACTCATCTTGAATTCCATTTAGATATATACAGACCCTGAAGAATGCAACTTTATCACTCGTTTCGCCAGACCTTGACAGAAGCACTAGCATAGTGAAATCCTGTTTGATTCACTCTGGATACTCAACTTATTTGCAGTGAATTCTATTCTGTGCTAAACGGTATAATATATTTGTTTTAAAGTGATCAGTGGTCTAGTTCATTCATTCATTTTATTTCACTGGATTTTGTGATTAACTTAAAGCTATTAAATTAAACTTATCTCAATTAGTTCCAGTGGAATAGGTAATGAAATAACTATTATATTATTTCCCAAAATGATAGATACTTAAATGCTTAAAGTAACATTTAACGACACGAGGGAATTTATAACTAAATTTAATTGAGTTTAGTTCTAGTTTTTATGTATGTTTTAACTATTAAATTCGCGTGGAGTTCTTCCTGAATTTTATAAAAATTATAGACGCGAGTGTATAAATAGTTAACTGTAAATTTATCGCGCTTTGGAAATGATACTTGATTTTCGGTATGAATTACATGTTTTCTATCTTTTATCTAGAGTGATCGTTACCTTCGTGATCCCAGCAAGAAGAAGTACAACCTGGTAAAGAGTCCCCAGACTCAGTTCTTAAACCCCCTTCCAGAATCTGATGAGAATGTGTATTAAATTTTAAATCTTTGAGGCGATCCTATGTTTGGGATCCAGCTATCTAAATTAATAGAAAGAAAGCACCCCCATTGACAAATTTAAACACCTCACCAAGTATATTCAGTTGTAACTGGAAGAAGAACAATCGCCAGAGTTTTTTATTAAAATTACTGCTACAGAGAGAGAGAGAGAGAGAGAGAGAGAGAGAGAGAGAGAGAGAGAGAGTACATATTTACCTGAACTGTGACGGTACCTAGTTTTTCCTCACCGGATTTAAAACCTACCTCACTGGACAGTTGTAGTCACCTCGGTTTTTTTTAAAGCAGAAGGTTCACCACCAGCGGTGAAATCTAAGAAGCCACACCCCACTCTCACCAGTATCTAACTGCGACGGTGCCATCCCATAGACTCTTTTTATATCAGAAAAATAAACCACAAGAACATTTAGTCTTCACGACCGGCGATAAGCGGGAATATTTGCTACCAGCCAAACCTCGCTAAATCTGGGGCCGGACATTGAAGTAACAGACAATCTCAATATGTCAAGTGTTAATTGATGAGTTTTTTTTTGTATAATTCTATGGATTGCCTGCTTCTAAGATCGGTAAGTCTGTGTGTGAGTTTGTGTGTTGGCCAGCACGTGCGTGCATGACTAAAAGGAGATTTATGTGCAACTATTTTAATTGCTGTACCTGGTAGACACTTTGTTAGTTATTCCTTACATGGTTCGATGTGGGATTTCTTAACCTCTGTTATTTCCCCTTCCTAGTCTGCTTAGTAGAAGGGAAAACAGTTAAAGATAATAGGACTAGTTTCCTAATCCCTCTTTTCAGGATAGATTAATTGACTGTTGGGTTAACTTATCTACTTCTGTTTACTACCTGTCGTTTGGACCGGGTTCCTTTTTCCATTTTTCTGTACAAGAGGGAAGGGCATATTGAACACTACTCTTCAACAACCCCCCACCCTCCTTGTTTTTTTTTTTTTTTTGTATTTTGAAAGTTCGATTTCTGCATGTAAATTGATAATTGTTTGTGACTTGTTTTTTTTTTTTAATGCTAAATAAAAGGAATAAAACTTTTAGCATTTGTGTTGGCAGGCCCAAACCCAAACTTTCCCATATTCGTTATCATAGTTTGTATTCACGTGCGTCTGTGTGTCTGAAGCACCAAATCGGTGTGAGCGCAGTTGTGAGTCTGGAAACTGGCAAATAATTGCTTGTCCAGAAGAGTTTTTTTTTTTGGAATAGAATTGAGAGGCAAATTGTCGTAAAACAGTCTGTCCTTACTCTTCCCAGCACTCTGTGAATCAACTATTTACTTCTAAATCCCTTACTATCACATAGCCTTTTCCATCATTCTCCACTCTAAACAGGACCACTATTTCCAAGACTCTTCCTCTCAAATAAATTTACGACAGTGATCTTGTCATCAGTTCCACGTTAGTGATCTTGTCATCAGTTCCACGTTAGTGATCGTGTCATACCACTTCAATCCGTCTATGAATGCTTGTGTAGAATAGAAGGACAGAGGAACCTTAGAAGACAATAATACGGATCATTTCCCACTAAAATGTAAGAGGTGTCAACAAAAGAGAATCCTAATACTAAATCATTTACAGACCTCAGCACTCGATGATGTCAGGAAAACGCTCCATCCTCCGAGGCCAGATAAGTGGAAAACCTTATATGGAGCAAAAGAACAACTTTTGGACACATGCAGATACAATAACATGGCACTAGGACAAAGGGCGAAAGCCCAAACGCCACTGAATCAATAACAGACCTGCAATTCACCCATAGCTATAGAACAAGTGTTGAGAACAGACAAGATCTAGTCAACTGCACAATCTAGTTAAACAGTATTTAACAAGAACAAATATTAACATACAGTAAACAGTAAAAGTATAAGAAGAACATAAAGGTCTAATAAAGATATAGAATGTCAAATTAAGAGTAAATTAATTATTAAGCTCTCCTTTTACGAAATAACAAGTATGAAAAATCTACCAATTTACAGCTGAGCAGACTAGAGAGTGACATTGCATGGTTGTGAACTCGGTAACACTTCGTCGCGAAGTACGCATCCTAACTACTCTACCACTCGATATTTTATATAATACACACTGAAACAATCAACGCATTATGATTATTCACCTCGCCAATCGGACACAAGGCGCATTCAAACCAAATAATTTTATCATGGCACAAATTACTCGTGTTCACCCACCATTTTACAAAACTCTAATTTCACTTCATTTAATTTGAAAAACAATAAATCAAATTAAGTTTAAATAACCACATACATAGCTGTATGTCCGTAACATATAAACCGTATTCCATGTAAAATAATATCCACATACATAACTGTATGCATGTAACATACAAGCCGCAATGTAAACTACTATCCACATAGATAACTGTTATGCTCGAATCATACAAACCGTACACAGGTTAATATCAGACAGCGCAGCTTCCCACTGGCTATTAAAACCGTCACCGTGCCGGATTAATCCCACGCAAACTGTCCCGAGCTAAAACTCAATTATGTTCCATGCACGATTCATCAATGACCTAGTTTAGAACATGTTACAAGTAATTACTTCCACCTTGCAGTTTCGGCCCGGATCGGAAACAGAACTTCCGGCGATAGGTACCTGATGGTTATCTATATCTAAGGTAGGCTGAACGCGCCGATGACTCAGTGGCGGACCGATTTCAATACACGGACTTCATCAGGATACTCAACTTTTAGCATAAGATTTCGTGTTCTTGTAGTTGCAGTCTATCTCTCCGCTCACATTAGAATGGGATGTCAATGTCAAGAGTTGCCCCTGAAGTTCCGGGGGTTATCTGTTCCCTCTGGCATGTTGTAAAAGGAGACATGTAAGATTGTACGTGGAGCTGGCAACTTCATGGTGTAAAACACACTGCTACAGGCATCAATGCTGCAACAGCGAATACATTCTTTGTGCCAGGTTTCCTACACAGGGGCCACATGCAGTCGTGGCTGCATTTCTCACATAGGAGCGAAAATGGGAATATGATGATGACAGTTAAAACAGTTCAGATTTGGTTAATATAGCTGTATGCAAGCTCACTCATTAAACGACCTTCACTGTGATGCTCAATGAACAATGACGTCACTTGGTGTATGTTAACTAATATTAAGCAGCCAGCCAATCAAGATGGCTTGACTGTTTATTCTCCGTCAAACATGTATTACGATTGGTTGCTACAGATGCAAGTTGAAATGTCAAGGAACCAAACGGTTGTTACGGAACCTTATTCATTTCTAAATTACTTCATATACCCTAAATTCTTTTTATGTGTCTTTGTGTGGTTCGATCTCATACAAAATTTATAATTATAACAGTTACAATGTCTAACACAAGGCCCTTTATATCTGAACATAAGTCCTAACTTAAGCGATGGACCTTGTGTCTAGGTTTAACGTGGCGCACTTCGTCACAATGAGGCAAAACTCCTTTTAAAAAAAATTCAAGGTTGAAAAGCGAGATTTCATAAAAACCATTTTACATGTAACGAAAATTACAGACCTTTCAATTTTTATCAAGATCGAATGGCCATAAGTCATGATAAGTTTGACTACACAGATCCACTGACCATAAGTCATGATAAGTTTGACTACACAGATCCACTGACAATAAGTCATGATAAGTTTGACTACACAGATCCACTGACTATAAGTCATGATGTTTGACTACACAGATCCAATAACTATAAGTCATGATAAGTTTGACTACAATGATCCAATGACCATAAGTCATGATAAGTTTGACTACACAGATTCAATGATCATAAGTCATGATAAGTTTGACTACGCAGATCCAATGCTTAAGTCATGACAAGTTTGATTACACAGATCCAATGACCATAAGTCATGATAAGTTTGACTACACAGATTCAATGGCCATGTCATGATAAGTTTGATTACACAGATCCAATGACCATAAGTCATGATAAGTTTGACTACACAGATTCAATGGCCATGTCATGATAAGTTTGATTACACAGATCCAATGACCATAAGTCATGATAAGTTTGACTACACAGATCCAATGATCATAAGTCATGATAAGTTTGACTACACAGATCCAATGACCTTGAAATGTAATGGAAATGACCAGATGAGAATTGGTTACGTCATCAGGGTATGTAGCAGAAAAAGCACAATATAATTATGTCCTGCTATATTTTGGCGGGTTACTTGCAAGTCAGATATACAGCTGTCCTGGTATGTCCATAACTAACCTTTTGGCGGGTTACTTGCAAGTCAGATATACAGCTGTCCTGGTATGTCCATAACTAACCTTTTGGCGGGTTACTTGCAAGTCAGATATACAGCTGTCCTGGTATGTCCATAACTAACTAACCTTTTGGCGGGTTACTTGCAAGTCAGATATACAGCTGTCCTGGTATGTCCATAACTAACCTTTTGGCGGGTTACTTGCAAGTCAGATATACAGCTGTCCTGGTATGTCCATAACTAACCTTTTGGCGGGTTACTTGCAAGTCAGATATACAGCTGTCCTGGTATGTCCATAACTAACCTTTTGGCGGGTTACTTGCAAGTCAGATATACAGCTGTCCTGGTATGTCCATAACTAACCTTTTGGCGGGTTACTTGCAAGTCAGATATACAGCTGTCCTGGTATGTCCATAACTAACCTTTTGGCGGGTTACTTGCAAGTCAGATATACAGCTGTCCTGGTATGTCCATAACTAACCTTTTGGCGGGTTACTTGCAAGTCAGATATACAGCTGTCCTGGTATGTCCATAACTAACCTTTTGGCGGGTTACTTGCAAGTCAGATATACAGCTGTCCTGGTACCTGTCTTCAGTTATCATAAGTGCGTTTTTTTTTCCATTTTCAATTATAGTTTCCAAGTGTATGTGTGTACTGACGGGATTACTTACTCGGTGGAAGGAAATTAAAAAAAAAAAAAAAGAAGAACCGAAAACAGGAGAAACGTTATGTTCTCAAAACATATGACAAAAATCGCACACCATAATTCTCGGACCTCATTTCTTGTTACTTTACTTGATAGTACACATAATATTTGGTCCAGACAGGTACGCCTTTCTTTTGAACAAAACCACATCTTTTGCCAAGCGCTGTAATATTAATTTTACAAGTTTTATAATTATTAAGTTGTTTTTTAAAACCAAAGAAGTAAACAAACATTATGTCTGTAAGATATGTCCTTCACAGAGAAGAGAAAAAGAAGCCAAGCAGAGTGGGACATAATATCTTGTTTCAGGGTGTTAGCGCCCACAGATCTACCTGACATTCAGGTGTGACGCCACTGCAAGTTCTTTACCTAGAGGCAACCTTAGCTACAGGCAACGTTAATTACATAATTTATGTCCTTATTATCCGCTGTTATCGTTTCCGCTTTCGCACGGCTCTGAGAAACACCTGATTAACCCACATGTGGTTCCGTTTTTCTGACTCTGTAAATAGTCCGGAAGTTTCTCATCAGAATCTTTCCAATGTAAGCTGCTTTACACACTCGTGTGATTCCTGCAGCCCGACATGAGAGTAAACAACAGCAACAACTACAACAAAGTGGTTACGTTTTTCCATAGATGAGTGCTTGCATAGAATAGAGGGATTACAATGGTATGACAAGGTCACCTATATGAAACTGATGGACAGATCAACATAATGATTATCAATATACGTATAACTGGCGGACTTCGTGTCTAGGTTGATCTCCAAAACTCCCATTTAAAAAAAGAGATCTAGACATATACCAGTAACAGACGTGCTCAGAAAAAGACCTCGGTGTTGGATAGAATACACATTAAGAACACGTGGTGATAGCATTACAAAGTAGTCCGTGCTTGTAAAAAATATTAAAGCTACTATTCATTTTTGCCCGTTTTACGTCAATCTCCCTGGCCCTGGAGCAAACGCCGTCAACAAATTCACGCTGAATATCCATGTCCTGTACCATATGTTCCAGTCCGTGTCATATCTTATTTACTGCTGTTAAGTCGGTCTCCTATTAACTTCTGCATATGTTTTTGCTCGCCCTCCTATTTCTCTAGCCATGAAGATTCCAGCATAAGGACTGCCTTGTAATGCTATCAATAGCAGTGGCGTATCCTGGTAATGCGAGCTAGGCGTGCTGCCACTTAAAATAATATGTACGCCTACTATTTAACTTCTTCGCCTCTTAATTTAAAAACCAATTATATTCAATTACGCAACGATAGTTATTAGGGGTATATGTCAACTATCTCCGAAATACTAATTAACTTACAACTTGAAACTCACTGTCACTAATAATCTGCATTCCCGGCAACTAACAAAAATTAATCACAAAAAAACACTGGACGGACACAACCGATTTTTACAACTCGAGAGCTGCAGGACCACCGCACGCATGTTCGCATTGTATTTACGTATCTGGCCATGACCCCGATCCAATCAAACCAGTGTTCAGACATGAATCCGAAAGGTGCCGCACGCATTGTGACGGAATTACCCGAGAAACTTCGTGCGATTGCTACCAACCAATAAAAACTGCACTATAAAAAGCGTCTGGGGAAACTGAAAGTAGATTATACTCGTAGATTCTATGCGGGAAAATCCGTTATCCTGGTGCGCGCGGTCCGAAAGCAGAACATTAGAAGAGAAATATTTTATAGAATAATAAATTAAATTTTTATTTTCCTTCGGGCACAGGTGTGCGCAGCACGCACAGCACACATAGAGAATACGCCACTGATCAATAGGTGTTCTCAGCGTGGTTTCTATCAAAAGCCAATGCGTCTTCTTTGCCTCTTCTGCCATTTGTCTGGTTCTTGCCATCAGTTCCACATAATTTTTGATTATTATATTTTAATATTTCTCTCAGAAAGTTGGTGGTCTGTCTAAGACTTCTCTCATCAATAATTTGTCCGTCACAGGGATTGGCGAAGGCCACACTGTCAGTTTGCTTGTCTGAAGAAAGTCTATAACTACAGTTATGATTCGTATTACTTCGTTGTTATAAAAACCGTTTAAACAACTTCTACAATGTTTTCTTTTGTTTCAGTATTATTTATCATTTCTTTTGTGTTCCTTACGGAGCATGCGGCTACCACAGAAACTGGTCGCCTTACAGCAAGCCTGCTGTGGTGGTTTCTTAGTCAATTTGTTTTACATGGTGAGGTTGCCAGTTCCATGTACGATCTCACATTAGTCGTCGTCTAGTGCGAGTTGGTCGAAGATGCAGTAGTCCTATCCTATTGTCTCTTCAGAGACACCCGGGAAGTTAACTACACTTGACTTCATTTCAGTATGGTAAGAAATATTTTAAATTAAATCATGTTTTAAAACAAAAAAGATATTATTTTCACATGAAGGCGCGGTTCACCTGTAGAATTTCCGCGTCTTACAACTTGGTACACGAACCACCGCTGGAGCCGATTGAAAAATTCAGGACTTTAGGCTAATACACTGTGAAAAATACTCCAGGACCCACTTAAGCGCTGGTGACGTCAGTCCAGTCGGACAGGAAGCACAGCAGACGTCTAACCCTTCCGAGCACTTGGTAAAATGAACCCATGTCTTCATAAATCTCTTGCGGAATTTCCGAAATCCATTGGGAACATTAAACTCTTCTGCAGATCCGTTAAATGCAACGTTTCGTACCTCTGGCGTCAGCAGACAGCTATTGTACATGGTTGCCAAATCACTAAAAAAAAAAAATAATAATAATAAAATGGAGCATTGGTTCTTGGCGAGGCCTAGTTACTTGTAAACCTAACGTCTAACTTTGCCCGCTCAAACTTGAGGCTCGTCAACAATATGAAAAAAAAAAAAAAAATCCGTATACATGAACACACAAGAAGCGACGTGTCTACTGTATTTACTTATTAAAATAAAATTAAAAACACACATTCTAATGACCTGCAACATTCATTTGTCTACTCTAATTATATAGCATATATATATATATAAATATATATATATATATATATATATATATATATATATATATATATATATATATATATATATATATATATATATATATATATATATATATATATATATTGCGATCAATTCCTCTTCCTCCCCCTTTTTGAGCTTTATTTAACGTTATTTTGAACTTTAACTGTTTCCTTTGTCCGCTGGCAAAGATATACTGGTTTACACGTTCGGATTCTAGCTGTGTTCAAGCCAAACTACATATTCTACTTGTACTTTAATGCCATTATCTCAACTCCATCGGATAATTATAACAGTTATAAACAATATATCTGCAGCAGTTCATATCTAACTGCAGAGTTTCTCAAACTTTCTGGAAACACAGTCTTTTTTTAAAGATATGCCCCTAATTCCGTGGACTTCTCTTGAAATGTATTCCACATGCATAATAATTATAACATAACACAATAGAATGGATCCGCAAGTCCTTGGAAACATCATCACCATGTGCTGTGATAGGTAACATGTACCCTAATCATTTCTCTTCACGAGACCCTATCCTTTATCCAAGAGAAGCAATATTTTGCCTAAGAATATTAGCAGAAAACTAAGGATCTTCTTGTTCACAGCCGTCTCCCAAAGGAGAATGCCACTCACTTTGGCACACTACACTGTGGTCGGACACGATGCAACACGTGCAAGTATGTCATCCAAACCCACTAGGTGTCTTTTCCTGAGGCTACGTACACCATCACCAGTAGCTTCACGTGTGAGTCGCGCAATGTCATTTATACGATCATATGTAAACGTTGCTGCAAAACCTATATTGGCCAAATAGGCAAACGACTTGGGTACAGATTCAGCCAGAACTTGAATGACATCTCTCAGCAAAAATCCACACCAGTTGCCATACACTTTAATGATCCTGACCACCATGGTCCCATCGACATCCATGTCACGGCGATCAGATCCTGCTCCTCTGACACTGCTAGCCGAGAACAGCTTGAGAACCGTCTTATCCACCGCATGGGGTGTCTAAAACCAGCTGGTCTTAATACTCTACACACCTTTGTCTGAGGTCACCCTTTCCTCTCTTGTTCTATTTTGACTCTTTCCACTCTTATCCTATTTTTCTGCCGCCCTCTAATAATATGTATGAATATATAATACAATGTTTTTAATATGTCTTGATTTTTTTATTTCATATTTATTTATCTCCAACCCATTCTGTCCTCTTCTATTTCCAGCCCCCACTAATATTACGTTTGGGTAGTTTATTGTTCAGTTTCGTTTTTTAGTTTCTTAGTATGCATTGTGTACATCCGGTGATGGCAGTCATTTCCTTTTCCGGGCACGCTCGTCTGTTCGCGGGCAGCAAAAGTGTTAGGACTACGATGCCTTTAGGGAAGTACCTAGGTTTTATTTTTATATTTATTTAGGTTTTTATGTGTACTATCTAGCCTTCACTTTCTTTCCTTTCCCTGACGAAGGCCTTGTGGCCGTAACGTTGGCTATTTTCTTTATCTTTTGTCCTCGTAAGACGAATTACCTTTTTTCGATTTTTTTTCCACACCCATCCATAGCAGAAAACTATAGAGGTCCAAAAAAGTATGTACATGTGCTTCATTGACTATAAGAAGGCTTTTGACAGAGTCCACCACGAGAAAATAATTGAATGCCTCGAAGACACAAGTATTGATGGAAAAGACAAGAATACTCTGCAACCTTTATTGGGAGCAAACTGCTACAGTAAGATCTGTCAGGAATTACTCACCAAACATAGACATAAAAAAATATATCAGACAAGGTTGTGTGCTGTCCCCCTGCCTATTTAATCTATACACACATTTTTCAAACATATACAGGAACTGCCAGGACTGAACATTGGTGGAAGGTCAATAAATAACCTTAGATATGCAGATGATAAAGTTTTGTTAGCTGAAAGCGAACAGGATTTACAAGAACTAGTGAAGCAAGTAAACACCATAAGTCACGAATATTGATTGGATATTAACATCGAGAAAACGAAAACTATGATAATTAACAAAACAGACGATAAGCCCATATTAAAGATAAGCATAAATGAGAACAACCTGGAACAAGTCAAGAGCTACGTATATCTTAACAGAAATCAAGAAGAGAATAGCAATGGCCAAAGCTACACTCAACAACATGAAATATATACTGACATCTAAACAGTTATCTCTCAAATTAAAACTGAAAATCATCAAGTGTTATATATATATTCTTCATTACCGTATGGTGTAGAAACATGGACAGTGAACAAGCAATTGGATGAAAGAATCGAGGCTCTTCAAATGTGGATATATAGAAGAATAGGGCGCATCTCAAGGAAAGAGAAGAAAACAAATAAGGAGGTCCTAGAAAATCTAGATATGAAAAGAGAACTAATGAAGGAGATCAAAATTAGGCAGCTAAAATATTTTGTTCATGTAAAAAGACATAACACCTTGTAGAAGACCATAACAGAAGGGAGGGCTTAATAAGAGTAGTATATTATATATATAACCTTACTTGCTGCCACATATCTATATATATCTCAGTCAGAATTATTCTGGAATAGTGTGGTGACTACGTTTTGTGTCTAGGGTATGTGTATGGTGAAGTGTAAGTCACAACAACAGACAGATAAACAATTTAATTTAATCCACTACTCTTAACAACACTGTGACACTCACATACATATAACACTCTATGAGAATATCTTAAAGAAGTCACTAGTAACGTTTCAAATAACAATATGTATTCATTACTGGCATGAATGAATATGTGTCCTGATTCAACTACAAGGGAACCAGGAATCACAATCAATTTAAATTACAAGTTATGTACAGAATGTATTTAATATGAATATTGTAGTGACATATATTATTACCAATGTTCTATGTGTGTCATTTGTGTAGTGGTAAAATGAGGTAATACTGGTTTTGTTTTGTTCAAGCTCTGTTGGTATTTGTCATCATGACTTCAATAGTTTGTCTTTAGGGACCATTATTGTAGATGTTCACAGTTCCTGATTTTAAGACAAGTAAATTCCCCTCTGAATAGTATTTTTATAAAGTTATTTCAAGATGAGGGGACATAATGTTGAGCTCAGCTGGCCAATTCGCTTATCTGGCGTGATGGCGGCAGGAAAGGACTCCTCTGCTCGAATTCTCCTCTGGGCTCAGGAGACACCTCACTGATAGCTAAAAAGACCAAGGAGTATGCTGTCCGACTCTGGATTCAGCAAATCTCTGACCAGGTGCTGCTCACTACCATCAAGACCACTGTCCCTGAAATCAAGAAGGATGTACCTTCTACTTCATAACTAATTTATATTCTCTTTTACACTGATCACAATACAGCACAAACATTGCGTTCAGAGCGTTAGGCCAACAGTCAGCTTCATTTGAAATACTTTATTCCAGTATTACCCTTCTTAATGGTTACTACGCCTCTGCACTTCCAGCATTATTTCTTTCTAGTCCATCATCCAGGTGTCAGTGTACTATTTGGCCATTCCATGCCGTTTTACTTCTCTCCGACACCCTCTGTTCAGGCTGGAGCATTATAGGCTTTACCTCACGTTTGCCACTGAACTACACATATATATACAGGCATAAATCAACAATTCACATTCAATTTTTCATTAAAAGATACTGAATGGTTCAAGCTTACCACAATTTCATGGAAATAAACACAGATACGTTGATTAGCAATGAATTCTGGCACAAACTGGCACAAATTCCGTTCTGCCTATGTTCCAGGCTTTTATTTTAGCAAAAATGTGAGCTAGCTTCAACGTACTGTCGCTTTATCAAGCTTATTTGAATTAGTGGTCTCGAACTAACGCTCCCAAGTGTGTATATCAGCGAGACTGGCCAATGAGCCACGTTTCGACAAGTGTTTGAAAAAAATGTTATCTTTTCCCGTCTCCCCCAACAACCAAGATAGTATTTATAGCCCGACCAATCGTGGTTAGGCTTTCATTTGTTGCGCTCCAATCAATTTGGAGTTTACATGGTAGGCTATTTATGTAACGTAAGGTTTTTTTCAAACACGTTATAAAAAAAAATTTTATGAGCAGAAATGATTTTATGCTGTCAGGCACCCCCAATATTTTATTTTGGGTATAATTTATTAATTCCTGGACTATTTGCGTAACGTTTTACATATTATTTGTCAGCAAACCCTAAGGAACCCAAAAATACTAATTTAAAGGAGCTACGTGGCTGCGTTCAAAATATGCAATTTCTTCTATCTCCTGTTTAGAAGATGTGCTGTCTGGGTACTGTTATGTGTTCAAACGTAAACCCATATAATGTTGTCTTTTCTAATAAGAGTCTGTTATGATTTATAAACCTAACTCTGGGAAAGGGTAGTGTATTTTATCACTGTCCGTCTGAAAAAAAAATTAGTGCATGTAGACTTACACGCGTGATGGTAGTAATTGTGTATCGCGCGAAGCGGGTTTAGTGTTCGGCTTTCTGCCTCTCCCTTCTCTTTTTATCCCTTTAGTCCATCTGTTCGTTCGTTTTGGTAACGCAGTATAATTAATGTTAGGGTTAATTTAGGTCATTACGCAGTACGTCTCAATGCTTTTCCAAGAAATACAGCACACGTTTCATTGAAGAAGGCGGGTAATAATACAGTAAGCTTTACTATCAACGTGAAAGCGTTACAATTTGCAGACGAAGCAGAAAACAAGGGGGATTTCGAGTACATTCTTTGGGACAGCACTGTCATTTTACCATTGCTCTTCTCTTTATTAATTTTATTTGTTAGGCTTCATATTTACCTAATAATTTATATATGTGGATTAGAATATTTCATGACACTTCCCCTCTTAAAACAGACATTATATGTCAGTCCTTTATTCTATATACACATAGAGAAATTTATTATTATTTCTGGGGTTTACGGTGATTCTCATCACACGGATGGCGGCTTAAAAAATCCGCTCCCAGATTTGTTTTTTCCAGATATATATTCAATGCTAAAATTATATGGAGCCAGAAGCAAAGACCATCGGAGTAACCTAGAGTTCTCATGCTTAGCCTGTGCTAAAAACGATAAAGGTTTGTGGTCAGTTTGCAACTTAAATGCCTTCCCATATAGATAAATATTGAATTTCTTTATTGCCCATATTACTGCAAGACATTCTTTTTCGCTAGTTGAGTAGTTGATTTCAGCTTTATTCAACTTTCTGCTAGCATATGCCACTGGGCTTAATTCCCCATCCAATGCATCTGATTTCTGTAGTAAAGTTGCACCTAGCCCAATATTACTTGCATCCGTCCTTACTATGAATTCTTGACTTAAGTCAGGTAATTTCAAAATGGGTTTACTTGTGAGCTTTTCCTTCAATTCTTGGTAAGTCATTTCACATTGTGGTGTCCATGTAATGCGATCTGGAAGTCCTTTACGTGTCAATTCCGTTAAAGGTGCACATATGGAATTAAAGTTTTTGATATACTTCTGGTAGAAACCACATAATGAGACAAAGGATCTCACGTCCTTCTTGGTTTGTGGTCTCGGGGCTTTCTGTAGTTTTCTCTAAATTCTTTGGGTCAGGGGTCATGTTTCCCTGATAAACTGTGTGTCCCAAAAATTCCAATTCTTTACATCCAACGCAACATTTGGTTGGTCGGGCTGTTAAATTTGCCTCCCTAAGTCGATCAAACAGCATGTTCAGAGAGTCAATGTGTTCCTCAAATGTTTCTGTTGCTATAAGGATATCATCCATAAAATTTGTTATACAGGGATTATTCAGAGGATCCAATAATTTTCTCATCATTCTAGAGAAGACACTAGGCGCATTCTTCAATCCAAATGGCAATCTATTAAACTCATAGTGTCCTTCTGAGGTACTAAAAGCTAGGTATGGTCTAACCTCAGGCTTTACTGGAATCTGATAGTATCCTTTACTCAGATCCACTTTTGAGAAATATTTAGCTTTATTTAGTCTGGCAAACAGCTGATTTGTATCCGGCAATGGATCCACCTGTCCTTCTGTAATAGCATTCAGTCTCCTGTAATCTATACAGAGTCTATGTTCTCCAGAGGGCTTCCTTAAAAGTACAACACCGGAACTATACGAAGACTCACTGTGCGAAATAATTCCTTCCTTCAACAGATAGTCTATCTCTTCCTTCAAAGCTTTTTCCTTAGCAAACGGAATCGAATATGGTTTCATACAGACAGGTGTGGAGTCTATGAGTTTCATATCATATTCCAATAGGTTTGTATGCCCTGGTCGGTCTGTTAACACCTCTGCATGATTATTTAGAACCTGTTGCACTCTCTCTTTCTGAGTTTTCGTTAAATGTGTACTGATTTTCACCTGTGCTGCTGTCTCACAGGGGTGTAATGGATATTCAAATGATTAAAGTGGTTCCTTTTTCATCTCCATGGCGATGGACAAGGTCAACAAGTGTGTCTCTTCCTGATGTTCTCTTTCCAAATATTTCTTCAGGAGATTCACATGATAGATTTTTTCTTTCCCCTTCTTATCTATCTTATAATTTGTTCTAGACACCTTCTCTAGAACTGTATATGGACCCTGCCATCCAATTTGTAACTTATTCTGACTCCCGGGCAAAAGAAGCAGTACCTTCTCTCCCACAGCCAAATTTCTGTCTTTCGCCTTCCTGTTATAATAGGCAGCATGTTTCTTCCTGGCTTGTTTCAAATTTTCATTGGCAAGTTTCCAGCCAGTTTTTAACCGAGTGGTCAGCTCATTCACATACTGGTATGAAGATGTAATGTTTTTCCTCTGCCTTTTCATCAGTCCACGTTCTTAACAAAGCTACATATGGACCTTTAATTGTGTGGACCTATTTGTCCATGCACCGGTATGGTCTCTTCCACTTGAAGCTTTATAGTGATGATTTTTCCTCCCAGGATTTTCATTCACAAAACGACCGCTACCAATTTTTCTTTTGGGGCTTTCTCCCCACTTAAAATTCTTGATGAGAGATTTCCTCTCTACATCCTCTTCCTCCAGTTTGTTTAAGTCCGATTGAGGGATTGTCGGCTTATCCTGGGGTAAGACATCTTTTTGCACTCTCCGCATAGTGGCCATTGTAAAACAGTTAAGTGAAGCTTGTCCGTGAAAAGGGGCCTCCCATTCCCTTTGGTCCACCTTATCAAATTTATTTTTCTTTTTCTTGTCAGGCCTAATTTTGCCCCGTGGCGTGTCCAGGTCCTGATCCATGTTCCCACTCGTGGGTGTTCCCTCATGTGCTATGCTACACCTTTCTACAAAATTCTCAATGTCCCATCTTGCTTTGGGCCAATAATAATTGTGAGCCACCTTTTGAATGATGGTACCTATCTTCTCATGGTCCCCATCTGGTTTCACATGTAGGCTCCTTATTAATTCTGTCCTGTATCTTTTTTGGAAGAACCAGCTGTCCGTGACCATGGGGATCTAGCTTCCAGTTCTTCCTCCTATACATCAACTTTGTTTGTTTTTCATGTAAAAAATCTCCCTTGCCTGGAGTTGTATGACAAGTTGACAATTTTCTGAAACAAGGCTTGAGTGTTTTATCCCCAGCCTGTGCCTTCCTCATCTCTTCTGGAGTGGTATCTAACATAATATCCTCCTCCTGTCTTGAGGTCGACCTGACCTGAAGGGTTTCCTTCTGCAACGGTCAGTGTCATGATTGTCCATCTGACAATTTTTACACCACCTTTTTCCTTGGTTGAAAGATTTTCTTTCATCATATTTCCTTTCATCGAATTGTGGGGATTTATTTTTATTGTCATACCGTGGCCTATCAAATTGGTGCTTACCTTTATTTTGATCCCTAGGATCAAATTTATTAAAGTTCTGTGGTGCCCTAAAGTTGTCCACCTGTTTCTTTTTATTACCTGTTACCTCTGCTTGAGCTGCTTGATACCTTTCAGCAACATTTAGCAACTCACCCAGCCTCTCTGCACCTTGTTCCATGAGAAACTTTCTCAGGTCTGGAGCCATGGACTCTCTTAGTTTGCTCTATCTATAAGGACCATTTCCTTAAGATCTTGGGTTTTCCCCAGAGAAGAAGTCCATCCATTTCTCCAAGTATTACCACCTTTTTCTGCTTGATACTGGTGCATTGAGTTCTTGGTGATATTTCACCACTGAGAAGTAGTTTAGCCATTTCCTAAAACTCGTATCTTTTTTTTCACCTGTCTCAATTATTTCGCCCATAAAAGCCCCATTTCCGTCCACCTTGCATTTTCCTTTTTCATTGTCCCTTAAAACAAAAAATGAAGCCTGCATTTAAGAACAGGAAAGACATGATAGGTTTCACCTGACAATTTTAAATTTCACCTTCTAAAACTCTGCATTTTAGAGCTTGCAAAAAACCTAAACAACAAAAGAGCCTTCATTAACCCATTTCATAAAGATCCCCTCTGCTCATTTTTGCAAAAACTTCATAAGCTGCCCCACGAAGTCCCTGAGATAACTTTAAGCTCCACCTTTCTCTCTCTAACCCATACGTGGTAGCTAATAGTTCGTACCTATTTATATAGCTCTCAATATCATCGTCTTTCTCAACAAAATGATCTAAATGAAAATTCATAGCTGAGATTGAGGCTCCTTGAGTAACCGTAGCATCAGAGGCAAAGGGACTGGCACCATTTTCAGGAGCATGGCCTTGAAACTCAAACTCCCTTAGTCGTAACTCATGTTCCCTTTGTAATCTCTTCTCTTCCTTTTCTGCTTCCCTTTCTGCAGCTAATTCTTCTCTTCTCTTTCTGCAGCAATCTTCTTCTTCATTCTTCCTTTTCTGCAGCCATTTTCTTCTCTTCCCTTTCTGCAGCTAATCTTTTCCTCTTCTCTTTCTGCAGCCATCTTCTTTCCCTCTTTTCTTCCTTTCTGCCTCCAATTTCTTAGCCTCTTTGTCAGCCTCAATCTGCAACCTCTTAGTCTCAGCCTCAGCTTGCAACCTCTTAGTCTCAGCCTCAGCTTCAAATTTGTAACTTCTTAATTTCCCTTTCAGCCTCTAACTTTCTTTCGGCTTCAAACCTTCTTTCTTCGCGTTCAATAAATTTGTCACATTCCGTAGTAACATAGGCAACCATAACTTGCCCATCTAATCCTAACTCTTTTGCAGTCTGAACCGCAGCAGATCGAAATTTGGCCAGGTCCGCCATTGTCTATCAGGTAACTTAATACAATGTCTAACCAACAATTCAATCTCTAATGGACAAAACAGGCACCGTGAGCTCAACCTTATTTAATTCCACCCAAGGATACCTTTTAATTCTTATATTCCCTGAAGTGAATTACCCCCAATATTTTTAATAGTTAAAGATTCAAAATCCCAAGAGCGAGACCCCAATATATGTGGTGAAGTGGGATGTTATAAATATTTATAAGGGACTTAGTGTACTGACTGAGATCAGCTGTGAAGGTATATATATCTAATAAGAGTAGTGTATTATATATAACCTTACTTGCTGCCACATATCTATATATATCTCAGTCAGAATTATTCTGGAATAGTGTGGTGACTACGTTATGTGTCTAGGGTATGTGTATGATGAAGTGTAAGTCACAACAACAGACAGATAAACAATTTAATTTAATCCACTACTCTTGACAACACTGTGACACTCACATACATATAACACTCTATGAGAATATCTTAAAGAAGTCACTAGATAACGGTTTCAAATAACAATATGTATTCATTACTGGCATGAATGAATATGTGTCCTGATTCAACTACAAGGGAACCAGGAATCACAATCAATTTAAATTACAAGTTATGTACAGAATGTATTTAATATGAATATTGTAGTGACATATATTATTACAAATGTTCTATGTGTGTCAGTTGTGTAGTAGTAATATGAGGTAATACTGGTTTTGTTTTGTTCAAGCTCTGTTGGTATTTGTCATCATGACTTCAATAGTTTGTTTCTATTGGAACTAGTATTGGAGATGTTCACAGTTCCTGATTTTAAGACAAGTAAATTCCCCTCTGAATAGTATTTTTATAAAGTTATTTCAAGATGAGGGGACATAATGTTGAGCTCAGCTGGCCAATTCGCTTATCTGGCGTGATGGCGGCAGGAAAGGACTCCTCTGCTCGAATTCTCCTCTGGGCTCAGGAGACACCTCACTGATAGCTAAAAAGACCAAGGAGTATGCTGTCCGACTCTGGATTCAGCAAATCTCTGACCAGGTGCTGCTCACTACCATCAAGACCACTGTCCCTGAAATCAAGAAGGATGTACCTTCTACTTCATAACTAATTTATATTCTCTTTTACACTGATCACAATACAGCACAAACATTGCGTTCAGAGCGTTAGGCCAACAGTCAGCTTCATTTGAAATACTTTATTCCAGTATTACCCTTCTTAATGGTTACTACGCCTCTGCACTTCCAGCATTATTTCTTTCTAGTCCATCATCCAGGTGTCAGTGTACTATTTGGCCATTCCATGCCGTTTTACTTCTCTCCGACACCCTCTGTTCAGGCTGGAGCATTATAGGCTTTACCTCACGTTTGCCACTGAACTACACATATATATACAGGCATAAATCAACAATTCACATTCAATTTTTCATTAAAAGATACTGAATGGTTCAAGCTTACCACAATTTCATGGAAATAAACACAGATACGTTGATTAGCAATGAATTCTGGCACAAACTGGCACAAATTCCGTTCTGCCTATGTTCCAGGCTTTTATTTTAGCAAAAATGTGAGCTAGCTTCAACGTACTGTCGCTTTATCAAGCTTATTTGAATTAGTGGTCTCGAACTAACGCTCCCAAGTGTGTATATCAGCGAGACTGGCCAATGAGCCACGTTTCGACAAGTGTTTGAAAAAAATGTTATCTTTTCCCGTCTCCCCCTAACAACCAAGATAGTATTTATAGCCCGACCAATCGTGGTTAGGCTTTCATTTGTTGCGCTCCAATCAATTTGGAGTTTACATGGTAGGCTATTTATGTAACGTAAGGTTTTTTTCAAACACGTTTAAAAAAAAAATTTTATGAGCAGAAATGATTTTATGCTGTCAGGCACCCCCAATATTTTATTTTGGGTATAATTTATTAATTCCTGGACTATTTGCGTAACGTTTTACATATTATTTGTCAGCAAACCCTAAGGAACCCAAAAATACTAATTTAAAGGAGCTACGTGGCTGCGTTCAAAATATGCAATTTCTTCTATCTCCTGTTTAGAAGATGTGCTGTCTGGGTACTGTTATGTGTTCAAACGTAAACCCATATAATGTTGTCTTTTCTAATAAGAGTCTGTTATGATTTATAAACCTAACTCTGGGAAAGGGTAGTGTATTTTATCACTGTCCGTCTGAAAAAAAATTAGTGCATGTAGACTTACACGCGTGATGGTAGTAATTGTGTATCGCGCGAAGCGGGTTTAGTGTTCGGCTTTCTGCCTCTCCCTTCTCTTTTTATCCCTTTAGTCCATCTGTTCGTTCGTTTTGGTAACGCAGTATAATTAATGTTAGGGTTAATTTAGGTCATTACGCAGTACGTCTCAATGCTTTTCCAAGAAATACAGCACACGTTTCATTGAAGAAGGCGGGTAATAATACAGTAAGCTTTACTATCAACGTGAAAGCGTTACAATTTGCAGACGAAGCAGAAAACAAGGGGGGATTTCGAGTACATTCTTTGGGACAGCACTGTCATTTTACCATTGCTCTTCTCTTTATTAATTTTATTTGTTAGGCTTCTCTATGTGCCCAACTATTGCTAATTGTGGTTTTTTTTTTTTTTTTTTAAGAAAACGTTTAAGATAATTTGATGTAAACAAATCCACGACTTCCGGGTTTGATACAATGTACTGGGTATACAGGAAACTCGCATGTAGATGTCATACTTCTATTAGCTATACCTGATATTTAATGAGCTACACCTGATATTTAATGAGCTTCACCTGATGTTTAATGAGCTACACCTAATATTTAATGAGCTACACCTGATATTTAATGAGCTACAATTAATATTTAATGAGCTACACTTGATATTTAATGAGCTACACCTAATATTTAATGAGCTACACCTGCTATTTAATGAGCTACACCTGATATTTAATGACCTACACCTGATATTTAATGAGCTACACCTAATATTTCTTGAGCTACACCTGATATTTAATGAGCTACACCTAATATTTAATGAGCTACACTTGATATTTAATGAGCTACAATTAATATTTAATGAGCTACACCTGATATTTAATGAGCTACACCTAATATTTAATGAGCTACACTTGATATTTAATGAGCTACAATTAATATTTAATGAGCTACACCTGATATTTAATGAGCTACACCTAATATTTAATGAGCTACACCTGATATTTAATGAGCTACACCGATATTTAATGAGCTACACCTAATATTTAATGAGCTACACCTGATATTTCATGAGCTACACCTAATATTACACCTGTATTATCTATTCTCTTGTATGGGTGTGAGAGCTGGACACTCACTGCAGATACGGAGCGAAGGATTCAGGCTTTCGAGCATAAATGTTATAGAAGAATTTTGCGCATTTGCTATAAAGAGCACAAAACAAATGTCTATGTTAGAGAGAAGATAAACACCTATGCAGGCCACCAAGAACCACTTTTGTCAACAGTGAAACGTCGAAAGCTTGCCTGGTTTGGGCATGTAACTCGTCATGACTCCCTTTCGAAAACGATCCTTCAGGGAACAGTCCAAGGTAAACGGAGAAGAGGAAGGCAGAGAAAATCCTGGGCTGATAACATCAAAGAATGGGCAGGACACGGTTTTTCCACACTTGTACGCATTGCTGAGGATAGAGAGCAGTGGAGGACCCTGTCTGCTGATGCTTCCACCATGGCACCCCTACGACCCATGACGGGTTACGGGCTGAGATGATGACACCTAATATTTAATGAGCTACACCTCATATTTAATGAGCTACACCTGACATTTTATGAGCTACACCTGATATTTCATGAGCTACACCTAATATTTAATGAGCTACACCTGATATTTAATGAGCTACACCTAATATTTAATGAGCTACACCTAATATTTAATGAGCTACACCTGATATTTAATGAGCTACACCTAATATTTAATGAGCTACACCTCATATTTAATGAGCTACACCTGACATTTTATGAGCTACACCTATTTGATATTGATATTTAATGAGCTACACCATGATATTTAATGAAACCTACAGCTAATATTTAATGATTCTACCTCATATTTACATGAAGCTACACATCTAATATTTAATGAGCTACACCGATTATTTTAATGAGCTACCCTAATATTTTATGAGCTCCAACCTATATTTAATGAGCTACACCTGACATTTTATGAGCTACACCTATTTCATGAGCTACACCTAATATTTAATGAGCTACACCTGATATTTAATGAGCTACACCTAATATTTAATGAGCTACACCTGACATTTTATGAGCTGCACCTGATATTTAATGAGCTACACCTAATATTTAATGAGCTACACCTGATATTTAATGAGCTACACCTAATATTTAATGAGCTAACCCTAATATTTTTGTTCTGTCCAGACAGAGTGGAGAACCTAAGCAAATACTATTCTACGTCATCTATACAAGGCAAATCATTCTTTCACCACCCTTCAGCCCCTAATGGAGAACAGCCCCCTATGGAGCAGAGGCCATTTTACCCGTTCAATTGTTCTGTTCTAAACAAGAACACATTTATAAAGATCTGTAACGTCTTGATTGTTGATGTTCTTCGTGTTTTCTTTAGCCATAAAATATGACATATGAGTTGAGGATTGTCATTTTTTGCACTGGACGATTTATTTTGATGTCCATATATTTTCTGATGTAATAAAAGCGCATCTTGTCTTGTGCATTCTTATTTTGATACCACTGTCCGCTCCCTCAACTGTGTCTATATTGCTGCCAAGATATTACGCGTAAGTTTGTTTACATCATGTAAGGATGTTCCTGCAAGTATTCGTTGCTTCTTTTATCTCCATTTTTTGTAATCTCAATAAGGAGCACGCGGGTAGCACTGCAACTGATCCCTTACATGAGGAAAACGCCACACACACACACACACATACACACACACATAATTCCCGAACTCTTACACTGGTGGTTTCTACAGCACTTGGTGTTACATAATGAAGATGTCATCGCCAACGCCACCTGACATAGGTCGCATCGTACGACATTTCTGATAGGGCAATCATTTTGTATTTTTTCCAGAAAGTCCAGAAAATTATACGGACCAAATCATCCATCTTTTAGCTAAAAAAAAAAAAAACAACAAAGAAAACAGACTTCTAACAGCCTCACCACCCACACTAAACCTCACCTATAGATTACACAGGACTCGTGTTTGAACAAGCGACTCCTCCACTGGCTACGTCCGCCATTTTTATGCAAAAATGGAGCAGGGATGTGTCGGATATTATATATGTAAAACTTGCAGATCAACTAGTTATACTGGGGGATTATCTGTACACGACAGAGATCACCTGGTAGATTATCTGTACACGGCAGAGATCACCTAGTTCTTCTGGTAGATTATCTGTACACGTCACAGATCAACTAGTTATACTGAAAGATTATCAGTACACGTCATAGATCAACTAGTTATACTGAGAGATTATCTGTACATGTCACAGATCAACCAGTTATTCTGAGAGATTATCTGTACACGTCATAGATCAACTAGTTATACTGGAGATTATCTGTACACGTCATAGATCAACTAGTTATACTGAGAGATTATCTGTACACGTCATAGATCAACTAGTTATACTGAGAGATTATCTGTACATGTCACAGATCAACCAGTGTTTCTAAGAGATTATCTGTACACGTCATAGATCAACTAGTTATACTGGAGATTATCTGTACACGTCACAGATCAAACTATAGTTATACTGGGAGATTATCTGTACACGTCAGAGGTCAACTAGTTATACTGGGGAGATTATCTGTACACATCAGAGGTCAACTAGTTATACTGGGGAGATTACTTGTACACGTTATAGATCAACTAGTTGTGCTGGGAGATTATCTGTACAAGTCACAGATCAAACTAGTTATACTGGGAGATTATCTGTACACGTCAGAGGTCAACTAGTTATACTGGGGAGATTATTTGTACACGTTATAGATCAACTAGTTGTGCTGGGAGATTATCTGTACAAGTCACAGATCAAACAAGTTATACTGGGGCGATTATTTGTGCAACCCAAAGAGAATCTGGTTATATTAAATGACTGCACGTGTTACACGTCAACCAGTTATTCAGAAGGACTACGCATGCAACATTGGACGATTTTCTGCACACAATTGAACGACTAAAGAGAAGAGAGGGACGATTTTCTGCACACAATTGGACGACTAAAGAGAAGAGAAACTTTCACTGCACTGAGAAATATATATTCAAAGAAATCAAATGCAACACAAAAATCAAAATCTTCCAACCAAATGCCAAGTCTGTACTTCTGCTACTTCGTAAACTTTCAAAAATCTGAACTACTGTGTGACCCTGAAACACTGAAAACAACAAAAACAATAACCAGGATGTTATAGAATGTCATAAGTGGGTGCTTGCGTAGAATAGAAGGGTTGAAATGGTATGGATGGGATATAGATATTTAGAACGCCACTGTCTACACGGGACATACATAGTTACAGCTCCACTGCGTACACGGAAGACACAGACGGTTACAACACTCCTGGATACACGGAACACTTGCAGTTACAACTCTTCTGAATACACGGAACACAGGCAGTTACATCTCTCCTGGATACACGGAACACAGGCAGTTACATCTCGCCTGGATACACGGAACACAGGCAGTTACAACTCTCATGGATACACGGAACACAGGCAGTCACAATTCTCCTGGATACACGGAACACAGGCAGTTACAATTCTCCTGGATACACGGAACACGGGTAGTCACAATTCTCCTGGATACACGAAACACAGGCAGTTGCATCTCTCCTGGATCTACGGGACACACCGACAGGTACAACTCTCCTGGATACAAGGGACACAGACAGGTACAACTCTCCTGGATACACGGGACACAGACAGGTACAACTCTCCTGGATACACGGAACACACAGACAGGTACAACTCTCCTAGCTACACGGGGGACACAGTAACAACTCTCCTGGATACACGGGACACAGACAGTTACATCTCTTCTGGATCTACGGGTCACACAGATAGGTACAGCTCTCCTGGATACACGGGACACAGACAGGTACAATTCTCCTGGATACACGGGGCACAGACAGGTACAACTCTACTTGATACACGGAACACACAGACAGGTACAACTCTCCTGGATACACGGGACACAGACAGGTACAACTCTACTTGATACACGGAACACACAGACAGGTACAACTCTCCTGGATACACGGGACACAAACAGGTACAACTCTCCTGGATACACGGGACACAGACAGGTACAACTCTCCTTGATACACGGAACACACAGACAGGTACAACTCTCCTGGATACATGGGACACAGACAGGTACAACTCTACTTGATACACGGAACACACAGACAGATACAACTCTCATGGCTACACGGAACACACAGACAGTTACAACTCTCCTGGATACACGGAACACACAGACAGGTACAACTCTCATGGCTACACGGAACACACAGACAGTTACAACTTTCCTGGATACCGGAACACACAGACAGGTACAACTCTCATGGCTACACGGAACACATAGACAGGCACAACTCTCATGGCTACACGGAACACACAGACAGTTACAACTCTCCTTGATACACGGAACACACAGATAGTTACAACTCTCTTGGATACACGGGACACAGACAGTTACAACTGTCCTGGATACACAGGACACACAGACAGATACAACTCTCCTGGATACACGGGACACAGGCAGTTACAACTGTCCTGGATACACGGGACACACAGACAGTTACAACTGTCCTGGATACACGGGACACACAGACAGATACAACTCTCCTGGATACACGGGACACAGGCAGTTACAACTGTCCTGGATACACGGGACACACAGACAGTTACAACTGTCCTGGATACACGGGACACAGGCAGTTACAACTGTCCTGGATACACGGGACACACAGACAGTTACAACTGTCCTGGATACACGGGACACACAGACAGATACAACTCTCCTGGATACACGGAACACAGGCAGTTACAACTGTCCTGAATACATGGGACACACAGACAGTTACAACTGTCCTGGATACACGGGACACACAGACAGTTCTATATGGGACACACAGTTAAAATTGTTCCTGCTACACGGTATATAATAGTTACAAGTATACATGGGACATTCAGTACAACTTTACACATAATTACGCGATACGATTCTTCAGACTACACGGTACACACACACACACTTATAATTCTAGTGGTTACAAGCGCCACATAGCATACAGGTACACAGGGTCGGCCTTGGTAACTACAGGGCCCGATTTGGACCATTCTGCTGGGGCCCCTGAGCTTTAGATTATAGTTTTGTTGTGACACGTATTATGTCAACATATAAGGTCAAGGTAGTTCCATAGCAGATTCTGCTGTAGGGGAGTGAAATGTAAGAGACTTCGCCATACTAGATCCAGCATCGCTAGGTGGGGTGACTAGTTCCCTTCCTCGCTGCCTTTTCCTGCCATAAGTCAAAATCAGGTACCCATTTACAGCTGGGTAGACTGGAGCGTGTCGATACTGTGGTTTGAACCCAACACCTTTGCCGTAAGAGATGAGCGTTCTAACCACGCTGTCAATGGAACGCTCATGTCAACATATGACTAATAAATATACGCCTATTGTTTTATATTTAGTACAATGTAATACCATACATTCTTGAATACCTAATCTGAGATCATCTTCGTTTCTTATTTTATTTCAAAACTGGAGATAGGAAACTGAGTGCGGGGCCTCTTGTGAGCGAGGGGCCTGATTGGACCACTTAGGGTAAATCGGCCTAAGGCTGGCCCTGGAGGTACACCTCTACTGGCTACCTGGGGCACACACAGTTACACTTTTGGCTACACCGACAGTCATAACTTGGCCTACACAGCCCACATATAGCTACACACAATTACAATTTTTCTGGCTACATGGTAGGCCTACTCAACATGGCTACAATTATACATGGGACACGCACAATTATAATTCTTCTGGCTACACATACAGTTACAATTACACACAGGGGACAAACGCCGGTTACAACTCTACCGACTACATTCCCCGACACAAGTTACCCCACTGCAATGTCTACACAGAACAATCCTTTTCTGGCGCATGTAGGCTATCTGTGTAGGATTAACTCTTCATGATTTAAAGTCAAAATAAATAAATAACACTTTAAAAATATAGGTCGGCATAAGGAGTCAGTTTTACAACTAAATGATGTATCAAAAACACGAGATATTTTGGGGTTTAGCGGTCGTCAGTCACAAACACAAGATAAAAGATAAGACAGATGAAGAGAAAAGGTAAACATAAGAGAAATGGAAATAAGGAAGATAAAAAAATACGAACTGGACAAAACAAAAACAGGGTTACAGCAGTAGATGTAAAACAATATTTTATAGGCCCAGTATTATAAGTATATGCGCATTATTTAACAGAGAGCGTTTTTACACACTATCTTAATCACGCTCTATTTTCTCAAACACGAACAATGCTAAATTGCTAAGTAAGGCCTAATGTAACTAGGCAGACAAAAGGCACATGCGGGTAGATAGGCCTACAGTTTTCACGTAGGCAATAATATATTATATCTAGGCCTAGTATATATATAGAACTCCAGGTGTGAATCACTTACTCCAAAAGAAATAATGAATCCAATAGCAGTAGCTTTTTGACAGTCACCCTCAACTGTGACTTCAAAACATACACTTAGGCTAGTTAGAACTTATTAACAAGAATCGGTATTTTCCCGCTAAGACTGGGGATCCACGCACTTTTAAACTTCATGAGAACACGTTCCAAATATACACACGATAAAAATAGCATCACGTTTCCGACACACGTTTCTCAAACAGTCCTTAAATCAGTCACTCATCTCTTGTCTAGTTGTTCCCACCACCAACACAACGCGCATAAACTGAGTGTGCCCGGCCTACACAACACATATCCTGCTGAAGGTAAGGACGATTAAGGGGACTTCTCTCGCCTGTCTAGCCCAGAGTTGTGTAAATCCTCGCGCACAAAATACCGAAATCATAGGCCGAGCCTAGCGACTCAATCATAGCTGTGGCCTTGAAATACTAGACAAAGGTTACACCGTGGGTGCAGGCCTGTTGATACAACCACTGATCTCTTCAACCCACGCAGGTTAGTCCAAAAATGGTTGTTAATGAAACGGGCCATTCTACTGTCGTTAATGGGGGTGATTCGAAATGACATCACGTAAGCAGAGGTTTGGATTTCTCGTGTGTAAAGTACCGTTAAAAGCAATAGATCAAGTCTTTCACACCGCGTACAGACAGTGTCATGAGATCTATAGATCGTATGTCAGGAATATTGGTTGTCCGACATGATATAAACAACTTGTCAGGGTCGGTCTTAGAACAATTTAATCAATTTGACACAATCAGGGCCCGCGTTCACAGAGGCCCTGTACTCGGGTCTCCGCCTCCAACTGTGCAAAATTGTAAATTACATATCAGGAATATTTTTTTAATGCCGTTCACAATGTGCTTGTATCAGGGGTACGTCCTCCGTTGTTACAGTAAAATTGCACAATGACTTTAGGGGCATCCTGTATACTATTAAATAGTATTAAAATTAAATATTACCTATATTTATTAGCTATATTTTGACATAAACAGCATTACAACAAAGCCTCGCAATTACTAAGAACGACCCTGCAACTTGACATATGCTGATGACACAGTCTTAATGTTAAAAACAAACAAGAATTAACAGGAAAAGATTGTCACAACAGTCAAGAAAAACAGTGGCCCTAGTCTAAACAGTAAACAGACAAGTAGGCTTAATGGTCGTGTCGGGAAAAAAAAACCTCTTCATAAAGCACCATGAAAGTAAATGGAATAGTTCTGAAACATGTGAATAGATTCAAATAGCTAGGCATTATTAACCCCTAGTTTCCCAACACAGGTAATTCATCCTTTCTTAAAACAGTCAACGTCCACTTTACCAACGCAATTAACTCCTCTGTTCCCAACACAGGTAACCCTTCCATTCTCAATACAAGTAGCCCCTTCTTTCTCAACACAGTTAACCCCTCCTTTCTCAACATTCTTAACCCTTCCTTTCTCAACATTCTTAACCCTACCTTTCTCGACACAGTTAACCCTTCCTTTCTCAACACAGTTAACCCTTCATTTCTCAACACAGTTAACCCCACCTTTCTCAACACAGTTAACCCCACCTTTCTCAACACAGATAACCCCCTCCTTTCTCAACACATAATACATAAGTAAGCACCATAAATTACTATTAAAACAAGTTGTTTCACAGAATGGTTAAAGCACTTCCTTCTCGAGACAAAGTTACTGGGTCCAAAACTAAGTCACGTCACACTCCAGGTTATCCAGCTGTAAATGGGTACATGACTCTCCTCTTGAGTTAAGGAAGGCAAATGCAGCAAATAAAGGAACTGTCCCCCTTCCTGATAACTTTGAAACGTAGTATATGTGAACTCTATAATATATCGCTCTCATACGGCTGTGTCTGCTATGGAATTTCCTTTACTTTCCTTCTTTTGATTTATCCTTCCTCCCAAGTTATATCGTCACACAAACAGAACCATCTTCAAATGAACTCAATACTCCGGCACAATTTCGGCATGAGAACTCAAACCAACTTGGTCCCCTATAGCTGCACCTGCACCTGATCGTTTGTGCAGCCCCGGAGTTGTCGTTACTTTTGTCTGGCTCACTCAGAGCGTAACGTCTGCCACCTCACACCGCAACATCCTCAAGCCCAGCCAGAACAACCTACTCACGTGCGCCTATTTTTAGATCATGTCATTTCACAACTCGAAACACCGGGCCTCGGAAGTGCAAAGAACGTTCTATGTTTTTTTTTTTTTTTTTTGTTGGTGAAGTTCTCTTACCTCCCCTATCAGAGTGCCATATTAACGACGGGCTGTCGGTTCCATCACAAAACACGGTATGTCTCCGTACGCTATTTTTGTTCCCTACGTGCAACATTCAATAAAACAGCCTACCATTTACACGGCATGTTTCTTCCGGTTATTCACAAATACTTTGCTTTATGCGTGACTGGTGAAACATCTTTCTCCTTGTTCTCATAATATTACTGGTGAAATATCTCTCTCCTTGTTCTCAAGGTATTGCTAGTGAAACATCTTTTTCCGTGTTCTCATGATATTACTGGTGAAACATCTCCCGTTGAGTCCAGTTACCAATGGTGAACAATTCCCCCCCATGTGTTCATGTTACTAATGGTAAAATATATTCTCTCCCTGTCCTTAAGCTATTAATGGTGAAACAGCTCTCTCTCTCTCTCTCTCTCTCTCTCTCTCTCTCTCTCTCTCTCTCTCTCTCTCTCTCTCTCTCTCCGTTCTCATGGTATTACAGATGAAACATATCTCCTTGTTCTTATGATATTACTGGTGAAACATATCTCTTTCTCTCTCTCTCTCTCTCTCTCTCTCTCTCTCTCTCTCTCTCTCTCTCTCTCTCTCTCTCTCTTCTCAGGATATTACCGATGAAACATCTCTTTCTCCCTATTTTCATGGTATTACAGGTGAAACACCTCTCCTTGTTCACATGATATTACTGGTGAAACGTAGCCTTGGTCTCATGATATTACTGGTGAAAAATCCCTCCTGGTTGTCATGATATTACTGGTGAAACATCCCTCCTGGTTGTCATGGTATTACTGGGGAAACATCCCTCATTGGTGTCATGGTATTACTGGTGAAACATCTAGCCTTGTTCTCATGGTATTACTGGTGAAACATCTAGCCTTGTTCTCATGGTATTAGTGGTGAAGCATTCCTTTTTGTTCTCATGGTATTGCTGGTGAAGCATCTAGCCTTGTTCTCATGGAATTACTGGGGAAGCATCTAGCCTTGTTCTCATGGTATTACTGGTGAAACATCTAGCCTTGTTCTCATGGTATTGCTGGTGAAACATCTAGCATTGTTCTCATGGTATTAGTGGTGAAACACCCCCCTCGTTCTCATGGTATTACTGGTGAAACATCTAGCCTTGTTCTCATGGTATTACTGGTGAAACATCAAACCTTGTTCTCATGGTATTATTGGTGAAACATCTAGCCTTGTTCTCATGGTATTATTGGTGAAACATCTAGCCTTGTTCTCGTGGTATTATTGGTGAAACATCTAGCCTTGTTCACATGGTATTATTGGTGAAACATCTAGCCTTGTTCTCATGGTATTAGTGGTGAAACATCTAGCCTTGTTCTCATGGTATTAGTGGTGAAACATTTAGCATTGTTCTTATGGTATTACTGGTGAAATATCTAGCCTTGTTTTCGTGGTATTACTAGTGAAACATCTAGCCTTGTTCTCATGGTATTACTGGTGAAACATCTAGCCTTGTTCTCATGGTATTAGTGGTGAAACATCTAGCCTTGTTCTCATAATATTACTGGTGAAACATCTAGCCTTGTTCTCATGGTATTACTGGTGAAACATCTAGCCTTGTTCTCATGGTATTAGTGGTGAAACATCTAGCCTTGTTCTCATGGTATTAGTTGTGAAACATCTAGCATTGTTCTCATGGTATTACTGGTGAAACATCTAGCCTTGTTCTCATGGTATTAATGGTGAAACATACCTCCTTGTTCTGATGGTATTAGTGGTGAAACATTCATCCTTGCTCTCATGGTATTAATGGTGAAACATTCCTCTTTGTTCTCGTGGTATTGGTGGTGAAACATTCCTCCTTGTTCTCATGGTATTACTGGTGAAACATCTAGCCTTGTTCTCGTGGTATTACTGGTGAAACATCTAGCCTTGTTCTCATGGTATTAGTGGTGAAACATCTAGTCTTGTTCTCATGGTATTAGTGGTGAAACATCTATCCTTGTTCTCATGGTATTACTGGTGAAACATCTAGCCTTGTTCTCGTGGTATTACTGGTGAAACATCTAGCCTTTTTCTCATGGTATTAGTGGTGAAACATCTAACCTTGTTCTCATGGTACTAGTGGTGAAACATCTAGCCTTGTTCTCATGGTATTAGTGGTGAAACATCTCTCGTTGTGCTCTACTACTGGAGGTGAAACATCTATCCTTGTTCTCAAGCCTTTATATATCTTTTCTCGTGCTCAAACCTGGCTGTAGATATGACCTCTTGGAATATTGTGGTATGGAAAGCCCCCGGTCAACAAAGGACCCCGTGTACAAAGGTAGTCCCTAGGCAAATACTACCGTAGAGGAGTGATGTGTTACAGACTTCACTATAATAGGTCTAAGCTTTATGATGTGGTGTGATCGGTTCCCTTCCTTGCTGCCTTTGCGTTTTATAACTGAAGATCAGAGTCAGGTACCCATTTACAGCGATGCTGATTGCAGCGTGACGTTACTTGGTCTCGAACTTTGAGAGAGAGAGAGAACAGTAAATTATGCGTTACTCTGAGAGAAAAACTGGTAAGTGAAACTCCACTTACTGTTCTCTCTTTCTCTCTCAGAGTTGGGTATTAATTACTGCTCTCTCTCTCTCTCTCTCTCTCTCTCTCTCAGAGTGAAGTATCACTTTCAGCTCTCTCCCTCTCTTTCAGAGTGAATTATCACTTCTGCTATATCTGAGTGAAAATGGAGTATCAGTAATGCTTTTCTCTCTCCCACGCTGTCTCTATCTGAGTGCTGCATCACGTACCGTATCTCTTTCCCACGCTGTCTCTATCTGAGTGCTGCATCACGTACCGTATCTCTCTCCCACGCTGTCTCTATCTGAGTGCTGCATCACGTACCGTATCTCTCTCCCACGCTGTCTCTATCTGAGTGCTGCATCACGTACCGTATCTCTCTCCCACGCTGTCTCTATCTGAGTGCTGCATCACGTACCGTATCTCTCTCCCACGCTGTCTCTATCTGAGTGCTGCATCACGTACCGTATCTCTCTCCCACTCTGTCTCTATCTGAGTGCTGCATCACGTACCGTATCTCTCTCAAATGAAGCATCACTAACCCTTCTCTCTCTCCCCCTCTCTCTATCGCTCTCTCTTTAGAGTGCCAGCGATGTGCCTAACTCTATGAAACTGATGACCACCTCTTTGAGTGCCCAGCACTCGATGATGTTAGGAAATGCTCCTTCCTCCAAGGTCAGATTAACGTAACACCTTATATGGATCAAAGCAACATGCGAGCACGTGCAGATACCACTACATGGCACTGGGCCAAAGGGCGATAGCCCAAACGCCGTTGGATCAGTACAACAACAACAACAACAACAACGAGTGAAGAATCAATGATCTCTCTCTCTCTCTCTCTCTCTCTCTCTCTCTCTCTCTCTCTCTCTCTCTCTCTCTCTCAGAGCGAAGAATCACCGCTCTCTCTCTCTCTCTCTCAGAGCGAAGAATCACCGCTCTCTCTCTCTCTCTCTCTCTCTCTCTCAGAGCGAAGAATCACCGCTCTCTCTCTCAGAGCGAATAATCACCGCTCTCTCTCTCTCTCTCTCTCTCTCAGAGCGAAGAATCACCGCTCTCTCTCTCTCAGAGCGAAGAATCACTGCTCTCTCTCTCTCTCAGAGCGAAGAATCACCGTTCTCTCTCTCTCTCTCAGAGCGAAGAATCACCGCTCTCTCTCTCTCAGAGCGAAGAATCACCGCTCTCTCTCTCTCAGAGCGAAGAATCACCGCTCTCTCTCTCTCTCTCTCTCTCTCTCTCGCTTCCGTCCTACCCCAAAGTCTTAAAATTTCACTCTCCTCCCACCTTAATTCAGCACATTTAGATTGCTAATTAAATGAATAAAAACCTCGTGAGGGAAGTGGTAACACCTGAGTCGTTGAAACCACACACTTTACACAACCCACATTTCTCCAGATTGTTTACACCTGGACGTCCACAGCAGGAATAACAACACGGAAATATTTTTACAACAAAATAAATAATTATCTCGCATAACAAGCAAACACCATAATGATTTAAGTCTAACCAACCAATCAGCTTCTACAGCGGGATCACCTGCCAAAGCTGTATTCATCTGTTTCCACTTCCGGTTTATACTTTCGTAAATTGGATAGGATTAGCATTTAAGGAAAAGTTTTTTTTTTTAAAAATACAAGTGCACTGAAGAATAACATGGATATTTCACGTTACAATCCATACTCAGCACATATCCACACTCAGCACAACGAGAAGAGAAGATCTAGATTCCATCAATCGATATCTTAGAGATGATCAGTAGAAAATCTCTTACTCACGCGTTTTACCAGTGGCAAAAGTACAATGTAAGGGCCCCCTGGCACAAATTAAGTTAGGTCAACCCCCCTCCCCCTTTTAATATAATGGGCTCAACAACTATAATCAATTTACGGGCAAATATGGATAAAAAAAAACTTGTTTCATCATCATTACTGTGCTTCAGCTAGACAAGGAGCACAGGCCTTCAACATAGTTGTGCCAAGTCTTTCTGTCCTGTACCATCCGCGAAATATAATTCTATGTCTCCTTTACCACTTTTATTACTGTTTCCTGAACCTGGGACAAGCTATGATATATAACACCAGGATATATATATATATATATATATATATATATATATATATATATATATATATATATATATATATATATATATATATATATATATATATATATATATATATATATATATATACAACGGGCTTGACATAAGTCTTGGGCCTGACCATGAAGGAGTCACAGGAGGAAGATGAAACTTGGCACATTTAAAGTTCACATAAGGAAGGGAAACCCGAGGCCTGTAAACAGTAAATTAACATACCTTTATGTTTGTCTAATATTAATTTACTAATATTAATTTTACATTTAAAGTTCATCATGTTTGCACTGAATGTGTGAAGTACGCGTTTGTTTCTTCAATGGGTTTTCCCGTTACGCAGCACGGCGCAATGTACCCTATTGACCGGATCTGCTGCTCCAAAGATTTGACAAAACAATGGAAAAGAAGGAGGCCAAAGCTGTGATAAAATTTCTGATGTTTCAGGGAAAAACACCTACAGAAATACACAGAGAGATGGAACCAGTGTTTCGTGATTCTTGTCCTTCATATACTTCGGTAAAAAAAACTGGTGTCAACAGTTTAAGTGCGGCCGCTCAAATGTTGCTGATCTGCCAAGATCTGGTAGACCAGCCTCAGAGTGCAACGATGAAAATGCAACAAGAGTGAAGAAAATCATTGACCAGGATCGAAAAATGACAATTGTGGAGATAGCTAGTAGAGTAAAACTAAATGAAAGAACAGTTTATAGAATTTTACACAACAGACTGAACATGAGAAAAGTGTGTGCACGCTGGGTTCCGCGACTGTTGACACGTGAACAGAAGCAAACGAGGGTAAATTGCTGTCAACAGTTGCTCAAAAAGTGACAGTCAAAATTTTTTTTGGAGACCATGGTGACAGTTGATGAGACTTGGGTACACCATTATGACCCCGAATCCAAAATTGCAAGCATGCATTGAAAAACCCTGGGCTCCCCAACACCTGTCAAGCCGAGAGCGCAGAAATCTGCAGGAAAAGTGATCTTCTTTCTTCTTTGATCCTTAGCCGCCGACCGTCAAAGCAGTCAGTGGCCATCACGCCTAGTGGCGTCTTGTAGGGCAACAACAAATTGATTCCACTTTGCTCGGTCGGTGGCCATCCTTCGTACAGTGCCCCAACTCTGGTTCATTCTTTGCATCTCAGCCTCCACAGTCCTCCGCCAGGTTGTTTTTGGTCGGCCTCTCTTTCGTTTTTCTTCAGGGGTCCAAAGCATAGCTGTTCTTGTGATGGCATCGGGGTCTCTTCTGAGGACATGACCAACCCAGCTCCAGCGTCTGCCAGCTATGATGGTGTGCATGTCCTCTTGCTTGCTACGAGTAAGCAGATCTTGGTTAGTGATGGTATTTGGCCAAAAGATTCGGTGAATTTTTCTTAGGCATGTTGTGTGAAAAGAGGACAATTTCGACATTTCCTTCTCTGTAACTCTCCAGCATTCCGCACCATAGAGAAGCACAGAAAGCACACAGCTCTGATATAATCTTAATTTTGTGCTTGTGCTGTATTGGGAGGACTTCCAGATGTTGTTTAGGCTAAAGAAGGCTGTTCTTGCCTTATTCATTCTGATGTTGATGTCTTTGCCTGCCCCGCCGTCTGGTGTTACTATGCTTCCTAGGTATGTGAAGGTATCTGTCTGTACCAATTGCTGATTCCTTACTGATATGGGCTCAGGGTTGCTCACATTGAGCGTCATGACCTCAGACTTCTTTAAATTGATATTCAAGCCCATCTGCTGGCTAAACTTATTAAGTCTATCCGTTTTTTCCTGGATGTGTTGATGTGAATGTGCTAGTAGTGCAATGTCATCTGCATATTCCAGATCTTCCAATGTAGAAAATGTTGTCCATCTTATTCCTCTTGGACTGCCCTCTGTTGTCTGGCGCATCACCCAGTCTATGACTGTTAAAAATAGAGTGGTTGATAAGGGGCATCCTTGTCGTACTCCTGTCTTCACCTCAAAGGTTAGGTTGCTCTGACCAACACTACACGTAAAGTTGGCATAGAGGCTTTTTATGATTGACACTATGCAGCTTGGAATAGGAAAAGTGATGCTGACTGTTTTTTGGGAAGGCAAAGGTGTCCTTTTGAAAGATTATCTCCATCGTGGCAACACAGTTAATGGACAGTACTATGCAGATCTTCTCACCAAACTAAGAAAGGTTGTGACCAGGAAACGAGGGATAACGCGCACTCAAAATCTTCCTTTGCTTCAAGACAACGCGCTCTCTCACAAAGCACGGCTTGGGCAGCTAGCAGCCAACGATTTGAATATTGAAATTCTTCCACACCCACCATATTCTCCAGATTTGGCTCCATCAGACTTTTTTCTATTCCCAAATCTTAAAAAAACAGCTAAAAGGAAATCATTTTGACAGTGATGAAGAGGTTATACTGGCATGTGATGACTGGTTTAGTTTGAAAAATAGGGTGTTCTACTCCCAAGGTCTTTTCAAGGTAGATTGTCTTGGTCGTCAGTTGATGAAATGGTAACATATGTATTTCCAAACCTTGAACAAAATTGTCACAATCACAAGAGGCCATGTGAGCGAGCAATTCTTTCACCAACAAATTTCGCTGTGAACAACATTAATGATCAACTTATGGATGTACAACATTAATGATCAACTTATGGATGTAAAACCCGGCAACTCCCATACATACAAATTGGTTGACACTGTTTAGGATCTATCAGAGGTTGTAATTATCCTACAGACTTCTAAATTCATTAGGACCACCAGGCCTTCCTCCTCATCGACTTCAGCTAAAAGTAGCAGCACCAATCATGCTTCTACGTAACTTAGACCAGACTCAATTTTGCAATGGCACAAGACTTGTGTTTAAAAAAACTAATGCCTCATGTCATCGAGGCCACTGTTCTAACTGGCTGCAGCAACCGAGACGATGTCTTTATACCACGTATACCCCTTATACCATCTGACATGCCTTTTTGCTTTAAGATACTTCAATTTCCTATTCAGCTGAGTTTTGCCATGCCGATTAAGAAGAATCAAGTACAAACATTAACCGTTGTTGGCTTACAACTGGAGGAGTCTTGCTGTCCCCATGAATTCCCAAAACTTTCCAAAACTGAATGTAGGGTATTCAAGAGTTAAAAGTCCCAATAACGTTTTTGTTTACTGGAAAGACCAGCAACATTGTGTATACTGAGTCGTTCAGTAACAATACTACTAATTAATTATGTTTATGTATCTTTGAATAAAATATATACAGAACTAATTTATATATATCTATATATCCTCCGACAAACAAAAACCCCAAAAAATTGATTGCAACAAGAATTAACTGTGACATACGAGTACATGCCAGTTACAAACCACAGGAATTCTCTTTTGTCAGTCACGTGGCTATTATTCATTCTCAGGGCTAGCTTTATTCAAGGCCTGATAATGCTATCTGACGGACACTAGTAGTCCTATTCAGCGCTTGGTATTTATCAACACATACTATTTGGTTCAGGTTTGTAATTCATTATCTCTCTCTCTCTTTCTTTCTTTCTCTCTCTCTCTAGCTGGTTAATGCGTTATAATATAAATGAAGAATTATCGCCTTTAATTGAAAGATGCGTGGGCTTCGAGGAAGAGGGCAACAAACTCAAGGAAAAATATAAGAAAATATAACAATAGACATTTCTTCACTCTGGTCTTTCAAAAAATAATTTTTTTTTTCATTCGCTTAACGTTCTTCGTAGGACGTTATCCTTGTTGTCATATCTGATATAGGTCCCTCTCGTATGTTCGTAAGCTTTGTAGCTTTCAGTGGAGCCGATCCTTTAACAGCTTGGGGCATTTTTTCTTTGTTCTTAAGGATCGTCGTGACTGTCGACTGCGACATGCCCAAATCACGAGCTATAGCATTCACTGGTATTACACCTTTGTGATGTTTAATTACATTTTGTTTCACTTCCAAATCGATACTTTTCCTTTGTCTCTTGCTGCTGCTATCACTAGAACTGGTTTTGCTGCGTTTGGGAGCCATGATGCAGTTCATGGTAACTTATTTTCGAAAGTTCTGATTAAAATAACGATAGTAAGTACAGTACAGTACATACATAGGCCAGTAACATAGGCGTTTATTATGTCTTTCAAGACAAATGTACTGTATTATAGGTTATATATGTACTGTACCATTATACGCCTGGCATCGCAATCGCTTTGTACTGTATACAAGAGACATGAGATACACGAGTTGCGTGCGGGAAGCTGTTGCTTTCGCTACGTCCGCTTCGTGCTGTTCTCCGATCGGGATTTCTGAACTTATAACCTTATGGGACCACGGACGTATATGCGGTCGGACGTTGTCCGAACGGACGTTATGCGGCGCATGACTGTGTGTGTATATATATATATATATATATATATATATATATATATATATATATATATATATATATATATATATATATATATATATGTATATATATATATATATATATATATATATATATATATATATATATATATATTGTTAAGTTTAAACAGATTTGCCCGAGTTCTGTCTATAGATTTTTTTTAATTGTGCTTGCTCGTCAGATATAAGTTCTGTATCTATCTCATAATATTTCATGTTATAGTTGATCTTCACTTGTTAGAGCTGGCTATTCATTCCCCTTTGGTAATCGTCTACTTAAAGTTCTTTGTTTGCCAAATCACTAGACGATACAACGTCAAACATTTATAATGATAAACTCAAAAATGTCAAAGTTTAGACGACATAATCATCTGAGACTTCTTAATTTAAAACGACATTCCTTTTTATTCACAGAAGACTTCATGAACAATATTCTGCTCCAAACAATTAATAACCGATATCCAATGGTAATCGATTTGATAAAATTATGTGATCCGTATAATTTTCTATTTATAGTGCTGATCTGCACAATACCATTGTCCTGTGATCTCTGGCACACTTATTTCTCTGTCTGCGAAATATTTACTTTAAAATAATCTTTATATATACTTTTCAATACTCCATGAATACATATTTGTATATAGGTTTACCAACCTTCTGATGCTTCATGCATCTTGATACATTTTTCTTTAATACACATTTCCTTCCATCTTGGCAGTTTAACACTGTGGATTTACATACAGGTATTCTGAACCCGTGGCTATACCACACTGAAATACTTATATATCTACTACCTATACCTTTACTTATGTTCACTGTCAAACGCAAATTCCTTAAGAACACTTGTTGAAGTGCAAAGTGGACTAGCCACATGCGGACGCGTCTATACGCTCCCAAGCGTACACATCGACTCCCCTCTACGTCATCCCCGGATACGTTACTTTGTCATAGATAAGGACTCTAATTTTTGCATTTTGGTGAGGCTCAGCATGGTGCGCAGCAATCCCGCTAAATATAACTTTATCAAGATTGCTTCGCCCCATGATGTGCTCTCAACATATATATATATATATATATATATATATATATATATATATATATATATATATATATATATATATATATATATATATATATATATATATATACACCCACACGATCGTTTATTTATTTATGGTAAAAATTAAATATCCCGGGACAGGATAGCGCCTACTGGTTGTGAACGGGGTGGCAACCTCCTCAGGTAGAACTATTCGCTACAGAAACCACGGCTGTCAGAATACATGAATGGCAAAGGCTTCATGAAAATGGGCCAGCTGCCGTGGTTGTCCCATGTTCCAACAGAATCAAACTGGGAAATGATGACGTGGTCTACGACGGACGCAAAGGTTAAGCAAAGGCTGGACGTAATAGGATACACGATACAAATGTTCTGATGTTACATATTCAAGTAGTAAGTGTATAGTTATAACTAAAAAGTTCCTAACACATCAAACCAGATGTATTCACCAGTCAAACTTGAAGTATTCACCAGTCAAACTTGAAATATTCATTAATCAAACTTGAAGTATTCACCAATCAAACCAGACGTATTCACCAATCAAACTTGAAGTATTCACCAGTCAAATCAGAAGTATCAATCAAAACCTGAACTATCCGCCAATCAAACTAGAAGTACACTAGAACATCAACCAAGCTAAGTATCCACCAACCAAATCAGAAGTATCCACCAATTACACTAGAAATATCCACAAATCAAATTAGAAGTATTCACCAATACAACCTGACGTATCCACCAACCTAACAAGAAGTAACCGTCAATCTAAACAGAAACATCAACCAATTAAAACCAGAACTATCTACCAATCCGCTAGAAGTATCCACTAATAAAACTAGGTATCTATTAATAAAGAAATATCAACAAATCGAGCCAGATGTATCCGCTAATCAAGCCAGAAGTATCCATCAATCACATCAGAAGAATCCACTAATCACACCAGAAGCATCCACTAACCACACCGGAAGTATTTATAAATCAAACCACAAGTATCCACCAATCAAACCAGAAGTATCCACCAATCAATCCAGAAGTACACACTATTTTGTTGTTGAGCTGATTTCTTGTTATTTCCATCAACTGCCAATGCAAGGAAAGATCCTCTTTCAGCCCCACGCACAACCTCATATTAGTAGCATCTTACGACATGCTTGAGGCGGCAGTAGGCATATTCTTTGTTTGTCTCCTTAGAGGCTCTCCTTCACACACACACACACCTCCCCCAGATCTACAAGAGGCCAGACAGGTTTACCTGTTTAGAATTAACGACAATAAATCACCTGTGTGGCTACCTTTTCTCCATCTAGATTCAGTCCTTGTGCGGAAATTCCCGTTAATTTGAGAAAGAAATCTTACCTTAAGGAATGTCATCTCCATGTAATCTTCGTGAGGGAAAGTGATCAAGTGACTGAGTAAATCAGTCAATCAATGATTATGAAAAAAAAAATTATATGAAATGACACAGTCAAAGTAACCTTGATTGGCACACATTACAAATGTCCACAAACAAACTAAAAAAAAAAATAAAGGACATTAAGGAAAAACAAGATAAGAAGGTGATGCGATAATAACAGATTAAGACAATATAAATAAAAAGACAGACAACAGGAAGACAGGTTACCTACCTCATAGTATTCCTTGTTGGCTGCCATCTTAAGAGCTGTAATCCATTCTTCCATATCTCGACGAGAGTCAGCGCAAACTATGATGTTGCGTGACGGGGTGATTAGCTGAAACAACAGTGAAATAACAGGTCAACCACTGAATTTTTCCCGCATAAAACGGTATTAACATAAATGAAATAATCTTAGTGTTTCCTGAATGCAATATTATTAACACGACTGAAATACTCAAAGAATGTTTCCTGACTAAATCAATAAATGACAGCTCTGGGAAGTTTCAAGGGGGTGTCTGCAAGAACAAAAGGGGTGTCTGCAAGAACAAAGGGGGTGTCTGCAAGAACAAAGGGGGTGTCTGCAAGAACAAAGGGGGTGTCTGCAAGAACAAAGGGGGTGTCTGCAAGGACAAAGGGGGTGTCTGCAAGAACAAAGGGGGTGTCTGCAAGGACAAAGAGGGAACAGAACTACTGCACTCTCATGCATGTCGTACAAGGCGACTAATATGAAGTTGTGTATGGAGCTGGAAACCTCATCATGTATAAAATTTGCCACAGGAACCACCACTACAAGAGCTTGTGAATGCTTGTTTCAGACTTCCTGCAAGGGGACGAGCTACAGTTGTGGTTCTATGCTCTATTAGGAACGTAAAATAAAATGAATGAGTCACTAACTATATGTAAGCTGAAACAACACTGACTCGACTGTTACTAAAAATAACATTGAAATATAAGAAAAAATTCACAGAATGATTTATAAACTGAAATAAACTGGAACTGTCTGTACGAGTCACTGAATGTTCATGAACTGAATTAAAATGGAAATGCATGAATTAACCACCTGAATGATTGTGGTCTAAAATAATATGGAGATCACTGAACAAAAACGGAATGCTTGTAGAATGAAATTCCCATATAAAGAATTGTCTTAGCGGTAACGTACTGTCCCATCTGTTCCCACCAAACGTGCAATCTTTTACGGAAAAGCCGCGCAATCACGGCGTGGAAACTAAACCGCAGGCTGACTGAAATAACGCGCACTGCACGCTGACTGAAATAACGCGCATTCCTTCACATCTGTCAATGACATTTGTTTCAGATATATTCATGCCTGTTATTTTGACATTTCTGGAATCTTCCCCAGTTTATATTAAGCAGAGTTCTTGCAGGATGAAAAAATACCTGCATCTTATGTATTTATATATATAGCCATAGAAGCATCATCACAGGTTTTGTGTGTCACTGATTTACTTCTGAAGGAAAATGGGAATGAATGACATGATGTGACAAAACGTCTGAACATGCTCTTTTGTGTGATCTCTCACACCTTCAGCCCTCCGGCAGTATCCTTTATATTTCTTCATTTTTCTCACTCATCGCTTTTATTTGGCATAAATTATGCCTTTTCATTCGTTATTTTCACTATTTTGCTCTATGCTGGACATAGCATGGTGAATTCTCTAATACGCCACTCCCCTATGGCAGTATTTGCTATGAGAGTAATGCGTATCTTATTGTTTCACACTCCACTCCCAGACTGTTGTTACGATTCGCCAGGTTTGGTGACCCGGCCAGCGATAATATTTTATCGCCTAATCTGTCTGACCGCCTCTGGAAACGGGCGGTCAAACATTTGACCCCATTGGAAAGCTGTTGATCATGTTGACACAAGCCGGTATGTGATACGATGAAAGAAGACCATCCGGTCTGACCAGACATCTGTCTAGCGGATGCACGCAGATAAAGGTGATAAATAGAGGTGCGCCGGAAGTCTTAGGTAACGATATGACATCACTGTTGTAAGAGGCCACGCGTGTATATTAAATTTAATATTTTCAAATACGCGTGGGACGAGTAATGATAAACTTCCCCACCCAAACAGTGCTAGATGGATTTAATTGGTTCGCCAGAAGCTACAATGAATTGATTGGAACATTCAGCAGGAAACACAGCTGGGATTTGAAACTAAGGATTGTTAGATATAATCTAACAAACTCGGAGTCACAGCACACAGACAGACTGCATCGCAGCGGCAACTAAACACCTCCTACAAGCCAAAAGAAAAAGGATAGGACTTATAATTCCACAACTATAAGTACTAGATCGAGTATTGGGCAATTTTAGAAGTACAAGTAAACCCGCAATTTTAATACAAGACCGGAAACTTGGGAATGTTATCACAAGGAGTCATAAGAGGAATTATAGATTTCCAGACCCAGTGTTTCACCCGTCATAAAAGGAATTATAGATTTCCAGACCAAGTGTCTCACCCGTCATAAGAGGAATTATAGAATTCCAGACCAAGTGTTTCACCCGTCATAAGAGGAATTTCTCAGACTAAATTGATTTAAACAGCATCTAAATACAGGGCTGTGGGTCCATTCTAATCTGCGCCAGGAGAAGTGTGTATTCCAAACATTTTTGGTTAAGTGTAAACAATTTATTTACTAATGAAAATTTTACAGGTTTCTTGCTAAGTGGTTATATATGAGGCTGGCAACCTCAACATATGAAAATAGTATATGCATGAACCACTACTGCAAGAGATGGTGATTGTTTCCGACTAGTCGTGCGGGAAACCCGACAGAAGAGCTACCCCAGACTCCGACGGGAGTAGCGACGAGTAATGAGTGATAATTACATCACATGTGCCTAAAGTGTATAGAATCATTTTGTGAGATTTATATACCTTTTTAATTGTAATTCAAGCAAATCATTATTTATGCACTCCAGACGCAATTTCCTAGTTAATACCCAGAAGGATATTGGTGAATTTTCATTATATTCCCTGAGTTACATTGTGTGCTCGGTAGTTTAACTCTTCTGAGAGGTTAACATTCGTGGGTGGAGTGCATGACAATGGGCCTGATAGTTTGCGAAAAACAAATGTACTGAGGCATTTGTTTCTTTCTAATTTGTCACTGTTCGTGGTTACAAGACATCAAACTTAAGTACTGAAGTTCCTACGCCACTAGTGTGAGAGAAGAGTATCACCACCAACCGCCTACAGTGGACGAATTATGTGGAGAAGTGTACTCATCACCAAAAAGAAGTGACGGAAACCACAGCTGCAGGACTCATCTGGAGCTAAGTTGTGTGCAACAGGCAACAGCAAAAATACGGACATTCTTATTAACGCCCTATCAAAACCTCAACGAGGAAAAATTTACTATATCTTTCACCCCATTTAATCCTTATTTTAACTTGTTGAACTACTTGACTATTAAATTTGTTGTATGTTATTTTAAACTAAACAATACTAGTTGATTCAGTTTATTTTGTACGAAAACAAACGTGTGAGCCAGTTCTTCTTGATATATATATATATATATATATATATATATATATATATATATATATATATATATATATATATATATATATATATATATATATATATATATATATATATATATATATATATATATATATATATATATAGAGCCATTACTTATAAGAGGGCATTCGTTGGATTACTCCAACTGGGGCCTTGATGGACCAGAACCATTGCATAACCCCTTCACAAAAGGCGATGGACCAGATAATAAGTTAACAAATTTGCTCAGCCCTTAAGCAGCGTATGTTCTTGACTTCTGGGAATATCTTGTGAAGGCTCCCCTACGGTAAAAGCGCCATTCATCTTCTATCTACATCTTTGCCAAGAGAAATCATGCGCGAAGATAGATACCTTGGACGACCTACTTTTAGATACGCTTGCGTAGTGACCATTAGTGGACCACTACTGCAAAGCAAGGGGAGGCAATCCCGTGACAAATGACAATAGCAGAATTAGTGATGTCATCAGGACATGCAGCAGAGCAAAACATAATTATATCTCACCACCATGTTTTGCTGGGTTACTTGCTCATATTATACAAATAACTAAGTCAGTCACTGAATGTTTGTAGACTGAAATGACACGGAAATGACTGAATCAGTCACTGAATGTTTGTAGACTGAAATGACACGGAAATGACTGAATCAGTCACTGAATGTTTGTAGACTGAAATGTCACGGAAAGGACTGAATCAGTTACTGAATGTTTGTAGACTGAAATGACACGGAAAGGACTGAATCAGTCACTGAATGTTTGTAGACTGAAATGACACGGAAATGACTGAATCAGTTACTGAATGTTTGTAGACTGAAATGACACGGAAAGGACTGAATCAGTCACTGAATGTTTGTAGACTGAAATGACACGGAAAGGACTGAATCAGTCACTGAATGTTTGTAGACTGAAATGACACGGAAATGACTGAATCAGTCACTGAATGTTTGTAGACTGAAATGACACGGAAAGGACTGAATCAGTCACTGAATGTTTGTAGACTGAAATGACACGGAAAGGACTGAATCAGTCACTGAATGTTTGTAGACTGAAATGACACGGAAAGGACTGAATCAGTCACTGAATGTTTGTAGACTGAAATGACACGGAAATGACTGAATCAGTTACTGAATGTTTGTAGACTGAAATGACACGGAAAGGACTGAATCAGTCACTGAATGTTTGTAGACTGAAATGACACGGAAAGGACTGAATCAGTTACTGAATGTTTGTAGACTGAAATGACACGGAAATAACTAAGTCAGTTACTGAATGTTTGTAGACTGAAATGACACGGAAAGGACTGAATCAGTTACTGAATGTTTGTAGACTGAAATGACACGTAAATGACTGAATCAGTCACTGAATGTTTGTAGACTGAAATGACACGGAAAGGACTGAATCAGTCACTGAATGTTTGTAGACTGAAATGACACGGAAATGACTGAATCAGTCACTGAATGTTTGTAGACTGAAATGACACGGAAAGGACTGAATCAGTCACTGAATGTTTGTAGACTGAAATGACACGGAAAGGACTGAATCAGTTACTGAATGTTTGTAGACTGAAATGACACGGAAAGGACTGAATCAGTTACTGAATGTTTGTAGACTGAAATGACACGGAAAGGACTGAATCAGTCACTGAATGTTTGTAGACTGAAATGACACGGAAATGACTGAATCAGTCACTGAATGTTTGTAGACTGAAATGACACGGAAAGGACTGAATCAGTCACTGAATGTTTGTAGACTGAAATGACACGGAAAGGACTGAATCAGTTACTGAATGTTTGTAGACTGAAATGACACGGAAAGGACTGAATCAGTTACTGAATGTTTGTAGACTGAAATGACACGGAAAGGACTGAATCAGTCACTGAATGTTTGTAGACTGAAATGACACGGAAATGACTGAATCAGTCACTGAATGTTTGTATACTGAAATGACACGGAAATGACTGAATCAGTCACTGAATGTTTGTAGACTGAAATGACACGGAAATGACTGAATCAGTCACTGAATGTTTGTAGACTGAAATGACACGGAAATGACTGAATCAGTCACTGAATGTTTGTAGACTGAAATGACACGGAAAGGACTGAATCAGTCACTGAATGTTTGTAGACTGAAATGACACGGAAAGGACTGAATCAGTTACTGAATGTTTGTAGACTGAAATGACACGGAAAGGACTGAATCAGTTACTGAATGTTTGTAGACTGAAATGACACGGAAATGACTGAATCAGTCACTGAATGTTTGTAGACTGAAATGACACGGAAATGACTGAATCAGTCACTGAATGTTTGTAGACTGAAATGACACGGAAATGACTGAATCAGTCACTGAATGTTTGTAGACTGAAATGACACGGAAAGGACTGAATCAGTCACTGAATGTTTGTAGACTGAAATGACACGGAAATGACTGAATCAGTCACTGAATGTTTGTAGACTGAAATGACACGGAAAGGACTGAATCAGTTACTGAATGTTTGTAGACTGAAATGACACGGAAATGACTGAATCAGTCACTGAATGTTTGTAGACTGAAATGACACGGAAAGGACTGAATCAGTCACTGAATGTTTGTAGACTGAAATGACACGGAAAGGACTGAATCAGTTACTGAATGTTTGTAGACTGAAATGACACGGAAAGGACTGAATCAGTTACTGATTGTTTGTAGACTGAAATGACACGGAAATGACTGAATCAGTCACTGAATGTTTGTAGACTGAAATGACACGGAAAGGACTGAATCAGTCACTGAATGTTTGTAGACTGAAATGACACGGAAATGACTGAATCAGTCACTGAATGTTTGTAGACTGAAATGACACGGAAAGGACTGAATCAGTCACTGAATGTTTGTAGACTGAAATGACACGGAAATGACTGAATCAGTCACTGAATGTTTGTAGACTGAAATGACACGGAAAGGACTGAATCAGTTACTGAATGTTTGTAGACTGAAATGACACGGAAAGGACTGAATCAGTTACTGAATGTTTGTAGACTGAAATGACACGGAAATGACTGAATCAGTTACTGAATGTTTGTAGACTGAAATGACACGGAAATGACTGAATCAGTTACTGAATGTTTGTAGACTGAAATGACACGGAAATGACTGAATCAGTCACTGAATGTTTGTAGACTGAAATGACACGGAAATGACTGAATCAGTTACTGAATGTTTGTAGACTGAAATGACACGGAAATGACTGAATCAGTTACTGAATGTTTGTAGACTGAAACAATATCAAACCGACGTAATAAATCACGAATAAACTTGACTAAAACAGAGACAAACAATCTTTTACATTCGCTTCACCTGGAGCATACGGCCGTAATTGATGTGGTTACCGAGCATTTTTCAGGGCAGTCTTTATTTTGTTGTCTTGACTTTCCCTTCTTCTGTCCTTCTTCGCGTCATTTTTAGCCTCTCACGCTTTTTTCCCCCCGTGGGTTCCTGTTAAAGGATTGTTTGGTTATACTGGCTATCTGTTTCCTGAGGGCGTGCCCGATTTATCACAACTTACTCACCAGTCTACAGAAGGGTGTGACTGTATGGTAGGACCAAATAAGCGTACAATGACATGTTTATAACAGCACAACAACAAAACAGACACACAACACAGATGTAACATGAATGTTAATACAGGTAAATGTAGTTCTACGGTACTGATATACGAGAGTAACGGGTTAGAGAATTCACATTGCCTTGGGTCTCTCTGAACAGCAGAGTCAAGTAAGCTGCCCATTTACAGCTAGGCAGACTGGAGCGCGATTCTACAAGGTTTAGAATCCTGTGACTGCCTCGAGAAGCAAGAGCTCTAACCACTCAGCCAATTAGCTCTAATAAACACGAATGGAAAGGGAGCAGGGAGAGAGACAAAGAAATAGGTTTCAGTCAAACAGAGAAAGGTAGGTCATACAGCGGGGTTACATGACAACAATAGGTCAGACAACGGCGTCACATGACGACAACAGGACATACAACAACGTCACATGATAAAAACAGGTCATACAACAAAGTCATATAACAACAATAGGTCATACAACAATAGGTCACACAACGGCGTTACGTGACAACAATAGGTCACACAAATGCGTCATATGACAATAGGTCCCAAAAATGCGTCATATGACAACAATAGGTCACAAAAAGGCGTCACATGACAACAATAGGTTACAAAAAGGCGTCACATGACAATAATAGATCATTGTGATATGGCGCGCCTATCCTTACCGCCCTGTATTTTTCGCCAAGTTTTCTTATTTTATTTCTCTCCCGTGCTGCTCTTTCATCATTGTTAATCTTTCTTAAATACGGCTCGGACCTAAGTGTACGTAACTTTACACGCCTTTGATTTATTTCCCCCAAATTGCGTTATCTTTCGGAACCCACCTGGCCTGCTTAGAATCTTGGGAAACTCACCCGGCTACTTTAGACAAGTATTGTTTACTTTTGGAGATGCCGGATTGGCCATGGAAATAATTCTTTTGATACCTAATCCCCTGTTTAAACACCACGAGTCGTACCACATTGTGATAATGACACGCTTGCCCGCCTGATCGACAACAAAGGACTCTTGACACGAATTGGAATGCTGTAGCCAGATGGTAACCCACGATAGCGGCTAAGCCTCTTAGATGTCGTGTACGGAGCAAGACTATGACCAAGGAGATTAAGGAAACCGCCTCACGAGAATGAGACAAAGGATAGCACGCACCCCAGAGAATGACACAAGAAACTTTATGCAAAGCGGCAAAAAGACAGAAGGCTTTGTGACAGAGGGGGCGGATGATTTCTGCATTAGGCGGCCAATCCTAAACCACGGTTCATCTCGCAAAAAGAACATGCAGCACGTAGTGAAGAGTTGGTTCCGAGAGCCCACCCACTTTTAGCCAGTGACATGCACTGAAAGGGCACACGAGTATGCCAATGTCCCTGGACAAGAGGGACGCCTAGCTATTGGATTAGGGGACGGAGTCGTACAACACAGCTCCCGACTTCTGACACATTGGCCATCCAGAAATATAACAAGACGTTCGCCAGAGGTCAGTACGGAATTTCCAACATCGCAGCGCATAAGTCGTTTTCCCTAGAGCATAGCCCGTGTACAGCTTGTTGTAATATTTCATTCCTATGTGGATATTTGATTCGTATCTGTGGAGTTTAATTTTATAGTGTTTTTAAGGAATGTGCGAAGGGAAAAGGAGGTTAGTAAATCTTATAAAAATTATTAATAATTTTCCTTCTTCGTTATTTAAGATTAATTTTTGCACTTAGCCTCATAGCTAAATGTGCGAAAGATTGTTTTTTTCCCCATTACAGAGAGATCAGTAGTGAGGAATAAGATAAAAGAATGTCAACTATTGAAATTAGATGTGAAATTTATAAAGCCACTTTTGTGTATCAGTCCAGCAGAAGTCTGAGTCTACGCATTATGTGTTTGGCGTCTAACCAAAAAGAAGCTAGCAAAGCGTACGTCTGGATAGCAGAATTCACAAGAAAGGACATCATACACTTTCTAAGTTACAAAGGATGATCTCGCTCGCGTTTGTAAACGGTTGTGGTGCAGCATTTTACTCACCTGTTTACCAAGTGCTCATAAGTTGATTCTATATACATATTTCAAGTTCAACTCTTTCAGCAGCTTACCGCCTGAGTCAAGTCAAAGTACGCACAAGTTGATTGTCATATATATATATATATATATCATCAGAAGAAGTCCCCCCATCGGACAAGTGTTTCGGCCCAGTATACTCCTGTACACTCTAAGGGGGACGGGCCCACTTGGGTCATGACTCCCAAGTGTCTCAGCCTCCTGTTGTCTTGTATCGAAAATGACCCCATTTCACTTTGGTAGCAACTTTAAAATCCACAACTCCGCCAGCCGTGGAGGCAATTGTGAAAGTAACAAAGAGAAGACAAATTACTCCGTTCGTTCCGTCGCACACAACTAGGGACAGACACGGACACCCCTGCGCGAAGCCGACGAGGCTAGCTACTGCGCGCTAGCAACTGAAATTCTGTGCCTAACACATTTTATAATTTACACCGCCTGTTGCTCGTCAGTCACAACCCTTTCATCACTACAGTGAAAAACTCAACGTACTGTGGACTTAGAAATATTCCTGGTGTTTTCTGTACCGCAGAGTTTACTGTCACGCTTTCCATAGCCCATTGCGGTTGTTCCACGGCCAGCACGATGCCTTTTCGGCAGTTTCACTAAGCCTCTTCAGTGACCTTGTTCTCGACTGTCCCCTCAGCCCCAACAGTTTCAATAAATCATACACTGATGCAGCCACGAGCCTTCTTGCGCCCACCTCAACAGCCATGACTCTTGCAGTGAACCCATCGTGTCTCAGATCCGTGGCCAGATCATTATACTTGGTCGCTTTGAACGAATGTTGCTCGTCCAATCTGGATTCAAATGGAACGGTCGGTTCAATCAGTATAACCTAAAGCGATGCTGAAGAATGAAGCACTATATCCGGCCGTCTCCGCGATTTTCTGATACTCTCTGGATATGCCCCTCGTCCAGGTAGGTCTACCACCATCTCCCAGTCGTTTGCACAGTCAAGAAGAGATGGTAAACTGCTACCTGGTTTACTCGGTTTGGGGTGTGCTGACTTTCCTGCCCTCAGAAAGTATGTATTTGTGGTGCTCAGCCTGGCTTTGCTATTCGCCTTCATCCTTGCCAGGTCTATTGTCGCAGCAAGCTCAATTAGCACTTTGTTGTTGCGCCAAGTGTATCGCCCTTGCCCTAATGACACCTTACACGCTGAGAGTACGTGTTCAAGTGTCAGCCTCCCCTGGCACAGGGGGCACTGCTCATCATCCGATTTTCCCCATTTCACAAGGTTGGTGGCCGACGGCAGCAGGTCATACATTGATCTAACAACGAAGCTGAGCCTAAGAGGTGCCATATGCCATATATCATTCCATGTCAAGGACCTCTGCAGGGCTCCTTCCCATGTAGTCCATTGGACTTGTTGGGACTGCTGCACCTCTTTTTACAACCTCTTATCATTCTCAGCTCATCGTATCTCCTGAACTACCATGTCTCTGCGCTCCCTGCTTGATGTCTTGGACCACCAGCGGATGTCTCCATGACCAAATCCCCGTCTATTCGTTTGTGTGTATCCGATTACCTCCCTCAGTTTGAACGACTCTTGGGCAGCATCAACAGATTCTTCCACTCTCCACTTCCTTCCCGTTTTCAGTGTGGGCTGAATGGACTTAACTACGTCATCTGCCGACTCGCGTAGCATCATTGCAAGCCTTGCCTTTCTAACTTTGTACTCTTCAACATCTGACTTGAAGGGAAGCAGAAGTTTTGACTTTTTGCAGTACAATGCTACATCTGACAGACCTGGTGGTACCCCTAGCCATTTCCTCATGAACTTGTTGACCTTCTGCTCTATAGCTTCCACTGTACTTGTGCACATATATATATATATATATATATATATATATATATATATATATATATATATATATATATATATATATATATATATATATATGTGTGTGTGTGTGTGTATGTATGTATTTAAAATAATAATAATAATAATAATAGCCCCTTCAGTCATAGCTGACTATGTGAATGCGCTCCTGAGGTGACAGCCCTCAGCTGGTTATTTTTCTGGTGTTCCTTTCGTCGTTTTATCCTCTCTTCTGCTTGTTGTGTGAGCTTCTTTTCGCCCAATCTGAGGTGGTGCCGTTGATAGCATAGCCACTTGGTGTCATCGGCAGTGTCATCCTTCCAGGTTGCTGGATTTACGTCCAGTGCCCTTATGTCTCTCTTGCACACATCTTTGAATCTAAGCTGCGGTCGCCCAACTGTTCTTTTGCCATCTGCCAGCTGTCCGTAGAAGATATCTTTCGGGATGCGAGCATCTTCCATGCAGCGGAAATGGCCTAACCAACGAAGTCTGCGCTGTCTAAGCAGTGTAAACATGCTTCGATGGCCAGCGCCAGCACGTGACAACACTTCGACATTTGTCACTTTATCTTTCTACGAAATGCCGAGGATGTGGCGTGGACACCGTAGATGGAAGGTATTGAGCCTTCTTTCTTGCTTAGCATAGGTTGTCCAGGTATCGCTGCCATATAGAAGTGTGCTGGTGACGCAGGCGTTATATACCACAGCTTTGGTCTTCATTGTGAGTTTGGAGATTCCCCAAACACGCAATGTGAGGCGGGAAAAGGTAGCCGCAGCTTTGCCAATGCGACTGTAAATGTCATGTGTCCAGTGAGAGTTTGTCACTGATGGTAGACCCCAGGTATGTGAAGTGGCGCACCACTGCTAATTCATAGTTATCGATATTGATAACTGTTGCAGCACCCACATCCTGACTCAGCACATTCGTTTTCTTTAGACGTATTGTGAGGCCAAGTACCTGCATGCTTGGGCGAAGCGATTCATCAAGCTCTGAAGCTCCTGTTGGCTTTGAATGACGACTGCAGCGCCATCAGCGAATAAAAAGTCTCTTATAGTGACCCTTCTGATTTTTGTTTTTGCCTTCAGCCTTGCAAGATTAAACAGACGGCCATCTGACCTAGTGTGGAGGCATTTTCCTTCAGTTGCATCCATGAATGCACGTTTCAAGAGTAAGGCAAAGAAGGCCAAAGTGGGTTGGCGCCAGAGGGTTCGTTTAACGCCACTGTGTATGTCAAAGGGCTGTGATGTGCTTCCAGCATATTGGACTGTTCCCTTCATGGGAACATATATACGAGTATATATATAAAGTTCAACTCACTCAAAACCGTATTCCCTAGATCAAGAGTATTTACACAAGTTGATTCATGATCACTTAGTCACAAGTCAATTCGCCAAGATATCAAGATCAAATCACCAAGTTCAGCTACTCACTACGTCAGTGTATGAAGTGAATTCATCTACTTTCATTGTATATTGCACGATGTAAATTCACTCAGACCAGCTTCACTGCATGAAACTCACTTGTTACCAAGATCTCCAGTCTAGTCAATACCTTTCCAATATCAGACAGCACACATTTTCCTGAGACAACTGTCAACGGTTGGTCAACGCTAGAGAAATTTCCAAACGTTGTAGGCAGTATATCTTCCAATAAGTCCTAGTTTTTGAGATACTCCGCCCGACATACCATACACCTACATTGGACAGTCTATGTGTTTAATCATACAGTGGATGAAAGTGGAGAGACATATAGACAGTGTAGATTGGATGTCAGTGTGGTAACACTTAATATATCACATCATCATTTCTCTATTCACATAGGTTCACTCTCATATATAACTTACTACATTATTTACATTGCATCTGAGTGTGTGAACTGCCTTTCACCATCATCTCTTTGTATTTTCTACTATCCCTAAATGCGTATATATTTAACTAATAAATCCAATAACCGTTTGATCATTATCTAGTTCATTAATGTATCACTCGTGCTGTCGGTGTTAAATATTTACATATAGGTACTTTCCTTCATTAAGAGGTGGGGGCTCTTTCTTTATCGAGACCTAAAGACAGAAGATAAGGTCGTGGGGAAATAGAACACTTTCCATAATTTATTAGAAAACACTATCTAGTGGAGAGCATTCGCATTCTCTTCTTCTTGTCCTTATCTCGAATAGGTCTCTTTCTTTCTTAACAAAGCCACTTTCTGGAGACCAATTTCTTGATCACATTCCATAGGCCATCCCCAGCGATAACAACTATTGTAGTTGCACAAAACGACACGATACGGCAGTCCTACAGCGGCGTTACATGACAACAATAGGTCATACAGTGGCGTCACATGACAATAGTTAGATCATTGACATTACCTGAAGCCCCGTGTTATTTCCCGGGGGTATCTGAGGAGCTACAGATAGAATAGAACTACTGCTTCCTCAGGGGGCAAATGTGAGGGGCTGGCAATGTCATCACGTGACAGGAACTGCAACAAAATCCACAGCTACAACAACACATGAATGATTTAGCGCATGTTTCCTCCAAAGGACGAACTGCAATGGTAGCTTCATGCTTCATAATGGAAGGAGAAAACAAATGATGATGATGATGATGATGATGATGATGATGATGATGATGGTGATGATGACGATGATGTATGAACAAGACAAAGTCTTGATCGTACGAAGACTTCTATAATTTCAGGAATTAAACCTCTGACACACATATTCGGAGTCACGTATATTAAAGCACAGTTTACCCAATGAAAAGGTTGAAATATTGCACGGAAGAAAACATGCACGCCCAAATGGCAAATCGCCACATTACTTTTATGCACCGATGCCGGGGCACTGTAAGAAGAGACCTGGATACAAAAATAGGGTCACAAAATAACACTTTATTTTTACCCTCCCTGGCAAACTCCAATGCTGATCGCTAGGTCCGGTTCACATGTTGCTGCCTATACAACATAACCAGGGAACCGATTGCTGGAACCATGCTATTAACAAAATCGTTTCACAGTCTGGTACTTCATGCATGGCTAGTGTGACATTTGAATTAAAACATCAGAGACGAATGTATTTTCATACAACTATAGAGTTTTATTCATAGGTCTTATGTGACAGGTAGGTCTATTCCTACTACCTAAGAGCAAATCATCATCATCATGTGACGTATTCTTTCCAGAACGTTGTCTCCATTACAGCTGCTCTGAACGCATCACGATTCTGGGCAAGTCGACCTGCATCAGCCAAAGACAAGTTCAGACTCTCTGTGATGTCCTGGGTCCACCGTCGTCTAGGTCGACCCCTTCCCCTTTTTCCAGGGACCATGCCTTCCATCACTGTTTTTTCCAGACTAAGAGCAAATAGCGTTACTATTATTAACTAGAATATTGTATTACAGACTAGCTAGTTATTTTTACACTAGTCGTAAAGAAATGACGTCATCAAATCTAGTATGGGAAAACGACATAGCTAAGACCGGAAAGAAAAGGAATGAAATAGTTTTTGAGACGGGATCAGCGAAGTCGGTTGGGTTGTCAACATCTTGCAGGTCCTCTTTGTAGTGTGATATTTCATGGGATGTATGGTTTATACACCAGTCAAGAATCTGTACTAATGAACTATAATGAAAGTATCAGAATGTGTAGTCAATTAATAAAGGTATCCATGCATTTTTTATACCAGCTTGAACTTATTCACTGATCGTTGGTTGAAAGTGACCTTGTTTACATCAGGACTGCTAGCACATTACAGAAACCAGTATTGTTTGCCTGGTATATGATAAACAGTACTGCCCGCTCATTACAGAAAACAGTATTGCCTTGTATGTGATAAACAGTACTGCCAAAACATTATACGAAAACAGAATTTGCATGCCCTGCATATGAAAACGGTATTGCCAGTACATTGTATAAGGAAAACAGTATTGCCTGCCCTACATATGACAAACAGTGTTGCTGGTATTGAGTAATAAAAGTAGATAGTGTCACTAAAGTTGAAAAGTCTTCACCACACATTAGATTTAAGAAACCTGGGTTGAAGATAAATCATCTAGAAATAAAACATCTCTTGCTACAGCGAGTCTAGGAACTAGATGACTTGGTCATCAAGCACTGTCACACTAATCAAACACCGAAGCGCTTTTTCAATCAGGGTCTTTCACACAGGTTTTAATGGTCATTTTAAAGTTGTTAATGACGTTTAGGAATTCAATTATTGATTGCTCTTCTTAGAAAAACGGCGTGGTTTCCATGAAATGACACGAGGAAGTTAGTGTGCGATTTTTACCATACAATGCTGGTTTAATGAGGTGGAATGCACCAATCAATTGGCGAAGAGGTCGAGATGGTTCACAACTGGGCGAACAATTATGGAAACTTAATTAAATTCGCACATGTATGGCAAAGGTGTTGGGTTCGATTCACGGCATCGACACGCTCAAGTCTACCCAGCTGTAAATGGGTACTTGACTTTGCTTTTGAATTAGGGAAGGAAACGGCTACGAAGAAGGAACTGGTCACCCCCACCTCTCGACGCCGGGGTTGAATGGTGAAGTCTTGAACACGTCACATCCCCTACGTCAATATCTGTTATGGGACTACCTTTACCTTTTATTAATGGGGCCCCGGGCAGTTCCAGGGGGGGGGGTGTCTCTGAGGAGGTGAACAAAGAATAGAACTTCTCCTTCCTCAGGCATGTCGTAAAAGGCGACACATATGAAGTTGTGCATGTGACTGGCAGCGCCATCATGTTAAACAATTGATACATAAACTGCTGCTGCATACGAAGAATAGTAAAGCATGTCGTGGGAAGCGACCAAGGAGAGTTGGGCATTGTCTGGGGCTACCTCATCTTATTTTTTTTAAAATATGATGAGTTTTGCCTCGTTTTGGCGAGGCACAAGGTCCGTCGGTTATATCAGCGGTTCTCATTGTAGGCCATATGGTCCCCCAGGGAGCCATGACATATTTCTAGGGAGCCACAGTAAGTGCCATATTTTTGGTCAAGTACCTTTTTTCCCAGCTAACAGCGACTACGAGAGGGACCACAGGGGTAAATAAAGCTCATAACGGAGTCCTGAGCAAAAAAAGTTTGAGAACCCCTGGGTTATATCAAGGCGCATGTCCAAATATAAAAAAAAACCTTGTGGCCTGGTAAACTACTGAACTTCACCCTGTAAAAAATGTAATCCAAAACTTCAACTCTAAAGTGGAGAAGTCAACATAAGCAGATAATTTAAATAACTCATTTCCACCATCCTAGACAAAACGATCCTCTCAAAGTATACTGTTCAAAAAAAGAAATGCAACATTATTGCAGTGGTAATGGACACCAAATTTCAAACTTGTACCAAAATTTTATTTTACGGAATTAATGTTTCAATCTTGGCATGAAGACACTTTCAGACTTTAACAATGAAATGATGTTCATTAAATTTGGTTTGGACTTTTATTCTGTGCGACTGAGGCCTCCGTTTCAGTAAGGTGTATGGCCTCCTCTGGCCTCTATCAGAGAACGACATCTCCTTGACATGGATCAGATTAGCCGTTGGATCTGTTGTTGTGGGATGGCTGCCACTCTTCCCGCAGTGCAATAGACAACTGTCGGAGATTGGCTGGAACCACGTCTCGCTGGCGGAGTCGTCTGTCGAGTTCATCCCATAAGTGTTCTATGGGGTTCATGTCTGATGACATGGCTGGTCACGGAATGGTCTGGACGTTGTTGTCAGCGAGGAACTGGGTGGTGAGTTGTGCCACATGAGGTCGAGCGTTATCCTGCTGAAAAATCGACCCTCGTGCAGCCAGAAGTGGAAGGACGTGAGGACGAAGAATTTCAGCGACGTATCGTTGGGCATTCAGGCGTCCTTCAATTTGCACCAGGTCACTTCTTCCCATGAAGCTGATCACCCCCCACATCAGTACACCTCCACCACCATGTGGAGGAGCCTCATCAGCACTGTTCTGGGCGTAACGCTCATGGACTCTGCGGTAAACTCTTCTCCGTCTATCGTGTCGCTGGAGCACAAAAAAATGATTCATCACTAAACCAAACCCGTCTCCAGTCATTCCCAACGGTCCATTGACGATGCTGGTTCGCCCACTGCAGTCGGTTCTGGCGATGTCGGTCCGTAAGAACAGGACCTCTGTAGGGTCTTCTAGCCCAAAGACCAGAGTCGTGCAGCCGGTTCCTGACCGTTTGATCTGAAATTCGACGAGCTGCTGACATTGACTGGACTATGGAGGACGCAGATGCAAGTCGATTCCTGAGGTGAGGCAGCCGTATGAAGCGGTCTTCGGCAGGAGTTGTGACTCTGGGTCTTCCACTGCGCGGCCGGTCTGCCACTGAGCCAGTTTCTTGAAATCGCCTCCAAAGGCGACTAATTGTGCTTCTAACCACATTAAATTGTCTGGCCACTACACTTTGTGACTGTTCAGTCTGTAAACGTCCAATGATGATGAGTCGTTGTTCTGTAGTGAGATGAGCCATACTTGCGCATTGAATTTTCAACTGAATTTATTCGAGGAGCGTCAATCTTTTATAGGCATTCAATAATATGGTCAGAGAGTTTTGTATTCAGTAAGTTTCACGGGATTCTCATGAACCTGTCACGAGTTATTGTCAAAAATGTTGTTTTGACCTTGACCTCTTTCATGACCTCACGAATCATGAGGTGAGTACAATTCAGGTAACCACGAGAAGTTAATGACCAGGTGGACACAGTCGATAGGTTGACTGATGTCCAATCAGCGAATATCTTTTATAAAAGTACCACCAAAAAAGTTGCGTTCCTTTTTTTGAACAGTATAGATTCATGAAAAATGTGAAGAATGAACGAATGATACATCGGAGCAGGGGAAACATAGCATGCTGTAACTATCACATGCTGTAACTATCACATCTGCAGCTCGTCCTCCAATATTGACAACATCAAAGGTAGTGTTCGCACGTTATCTCATATGAGCACGAACCAGAAACGGCGTAGGAATATCAAGGGTATATGTTACCGCTTAACTTCAAAATCTTTCATTCTTCTACACATACGCCCTTTCTAATTATTCTAGGCATTTTGGGAGTTTTGTCTAAGACGTTACATAACTATTCTGTAATTCCTGATGTCACTGCACAACAATAGTCACAGAGCTGAAAGAAAAATCAAGTTTATAATATTAAAACAAAACAAACAAATCGACAAGTCATCACCCGAGAAAAACTAAATGTCGTTATAAGAAATGAGACTGAGAATAAATGAAGGAAACGATAACAAGTTTGCATTGTAGAATTTATGTATATAGATAAAGCAGCAATAAAGATGAAATTAGAGGGACGGACAGTGATATCAAAAAAAAAAAAAAAAAAAAAAAAAAAAAAAAGGATACGGAAGGCATTAGGAGTTTTCATGCCTTTGCGAGATATATATAGATCAAGAGAAATCAAGTCCAATACATAAATAAGAATTTTCAACTCAAATGTCAAGTCAGTCCTAGTGTATGGCTCTGAAACATGGACTACAACAATAATAACAACCACAAAGTTTCAGACTGTCATAAATGGGTGCTTGCTGTAGAATAGACGGATTGAAGTGGCACAACAAGGTCACCAATGTGGAACAGACCACAACAGCCTGATGGACACCAGTAGAAGAAGCGATGAGAAGAAGACGTTGGCGATGGATCGGTCACACACTGAGATCTGCTGACAACATCACAAGGCAGTCCTTATTCTGGAAACCCCGGGGTAAGAGAAGTAGAGGTAGGTCAAAAACACACGGAGAAGAGAACTGGTGACAGACATAACAATAACCAGGAAGAGATGGACAGACCATGAACTGATGTCACGTGACACGAGGACTAAGTATGTGTTGGTTGATGGCACGTGTAGTGGTTTTGATGGTATTGTATGATGGTGATATTACTAAGTGTGATGTATGAGGTCAGCTGTGAAGGCTCCTGAGATAAAATGTAGCTGTGAATTTTCAGAAGGCTTTTCTTGCTACCACTACGACCTCACACCTATCTTTTTTTCTAATGAATGTGGCTACGTTAAAATCTAGGGTACTGAATGTAATGTGTTGTACTGACATATACAAACACACACACACAGATATTAAATAATATAATATTATCAATAAAATTTAGAACACAATGAACTAAATTCAGCTGGTGAAATTTTAGAAAGTAAATCTTTTTTAAATTTATTTGTTCTGAACCAAGGTTTTATTTTGGCCAGAACATATGAAAGATTTTGGAATTTATGAGTGAATGGCATGAATAAATGACATGATAAATAAAAGGTGTGTACGTATACAATTTTCACGATTAGTTAATATTTCTACAGTTCATAATTTTATTTTCCCTGGGAGAACGATGAATAGATGTGCTGTTGGGGTGGCTTCATCCCTCCCTGTCTAAGCCTACCAAACATTGTCCATTAATGATGGAAGGAAATGGGATGTTTTAGTAGTAATTCACTTTGGGTGCTATGTCTATGAAGTTGGTGTAAATCCAGCAGACCAGCCTGCTTACGTAACTTTGAAAGAGTAGTTCTGGTGCTGGAATCTGGTGGCCCCACCTCTCCGTGCTTGGGGGCAATATATCGGGTGGCCCCACCTCTCCGTGCTTGGGGGCAATACAAGGCTGTTCTGCCGAGATGCGACACTGCACGGGTCCTCACTGTCAATTATTTACCCAGCATTTGACACCACCTTTTGGTGTCAACATAAAAAAACTCACAGCTCTGAAATAAAGTATTGGTTTAGGTTCAGAACCTTACCTAAGGAGCCACTTCTACACGTAACAATTTACAATAACACCACTTAGACAGGGTCAGATCTCTCTGACCATACAACACATCTTACCAAGTTGGTTTCACATAGGATAAGTTCTCCCAGACTCCATATTCCGAAATATGTTTATTAGCTTCTTGCCATAGGATAGGATAGGTGATATGTTCCACTGATCTCAACACTTGATCTGTCCTTCCTAATCCTTGCTGGAGTTTAGATATATTGTTTGTCCCTAGACCCTGAACTAGGGCGGGGGGTCTAGAGCAAATCCTTACTTGTTGTAAGGCTAGATTTCGATATGGCAGTATCAAATCACTCGAAACATTAAACAATATTTAAAATATACAAAGAAATAATTTCAATCTTACCAGATTATGAATAAAGAACACAGAAATGCTAGCAAAACTCAGCTGAGCTGCTGGCTATAGTATGGCGTCCCTGAACTTATTTCAATTTACTTCATTGGAAATCACCACACTTAAAATTTACTGTGTCTATCACTGGACAACTATTGAGGAATGGCAAAAAAGCGCGTCTGAGCGCTGATAATATGATTGTCTGTGGCCAATCAATGCCTTGTGTTTTTTTTTCAAATTCAAATTTCCTACACTAAAGTCATTTCAGTCATGCTTCAGTCAAGTATGGATTTTTATCTGTTAGTCCGTCCGTCTCTACTTGCGTTTTCACAAAAAACGTACTTGGTTTTTGAACCAACCTATCCGTCCCCTCTACAAATTTTGTCTGTAAAGTTATTTTTAGCCACAGCTCCTACCAATGTCCCTCTCTTTCATTCTAACTAGATTTGAACACTTGAGTCTCAAGGTCGCGGTTTTTGTGCAAATTAGTGACATGTTTGATTCAATGCAGTCTTTCGCTGATGTGAACAACACAGTCTTTTGTCAATGTCTTCATTATTATCTATCCGTCTGTATAAATAAAAGCACATTATTTCACTGCTCAAAATGGGCCATCCGGCCAGCTAATTTTTATATTCCTAACATTAGTATTAAGAAAAAGTTACTTTTTTTAATTTTGTAATATTTCAAGCATCTGCGTTGTAATGCTTTTGCCGCTGAATTCAAATAAAAGGCTTGGTATCGCATAAGCGTCCCTTTCCGTACCTCGTGTCAATTTGGGGACGTGACTTTTCCCCCTTTCCCCCCCCCCCCCCCAATTGCATCTTCTAAGCCTTGCTAGTCTCACGCAATTTTTCAGTCATATTTTTTTTCCTTTTGATCCGCCGTTCTCATCCCGTTCAAATGGTAACCGCATTCTTTTTATCCCTACATTTTTCAGATATTTTTACAATTTAATTTCCACGTGGCGGGTGATGTGTTGGTTGATGGCACGTGACACGAGGACTAAGTATGTGTTGGTTGATGGCCTATGCTTGTTGGTGAGCTAAATCTTATTGGTTGATTATATAACATCTTATTTTCCTTAAAAAAAAAAACATTTTTTTTTTAAATCGGTAAGACATTTTAACAAGTGGCACAACAAATGTGTAACCGTGGCCCAACAAGGGAGCAAAGATTGGTAACACTGCAGTACTGCGATCTATTATACATTATTTTTCCTGTTGTTTTTTCAAGCCTTTGGATTCCATTTCACTTTATTGGATTTGTGTAGTCAAACTTATCGTAACTTATGGTCAATGCACTCTGAAAGAATTGAACGTCCTATAATGGGTGTTCGATTTAGCTTTAACGGTGCAATGCGCGCCTTTTCTGTATTTCCCCGAAAAAGTATCATGAAAAGATTGACAGTCATGCGTGTTCTCTCGATGAGTGCTCAATTTAGCTTTTATGGTGTAACGCGTGTTTCCATATTTTCCCGAAAGGCTGTTGAGATTGTTTCATTGTTGGTTACAAACGTGTCATTAAGAAAACTCTATATAAGGGTATTATATTTTTATGTGGTGTGTGTGTGTGTGAGACAGATAGATATATAAGATAGATAGCTAGACAGACAGACAGACAGATATATAGATAGATAGATAGATAGATAGATAGATAGATAGATAGATAGATAGATAGATAGATAGATAGATAGATAAATAGATAGATAGATAGATAGATAGATAGATAGATAGATAGATAGATAGATAGATAGATAGATAGATAGATAGATAGATAGATAGATAGATAGATAGATTGATTGATAGATTGATTGATTGATTGAGAGAGAGAGACCATGCAGGGCGTGAACTGACAGATAGGACACAGTACGACAGAACTGCCAGGCCCAGATGTGGCAACAGATGTGGCAACACTGGCCAGATGTAGCGCTGGGTTGAGAAGTCCGTGACGTCATGGCAAAAAAACAAACACGAAAATGACCAGGAATTGGGGACAATCATGAAGATAGAACATATCAGAGGTAAGGATAGATAGAGAAGTAAACAACCCTTGTGGAGACTGGAGCCAGGGTTATCTAGGTGACACAGTCGCCTCCAAGCAGGACAGAGATATATCGGTAATATCAACATCCCTGTTTAACTAGTCTTTCACTGCGTTGGAGCGAGGCGATGGTCAGTTCTGCATGGACCTGGTTCCAATCTTACTTATTTCTTTACCGATGTCGGATGTGTTCTTTCTTTCATTTCTTCCTTGCTTCTGTCGTTCAATCCTTTCCGTTGCCTTTCTTTTTTCTTTCCTTCGTCCTTTAACCTGTCTTCTTCCTACCTTCTTCATTTTTTTCTTCTTTACCTCTTCCTTTAACCTTTCTTCCTTCCTTCCTTCTTCCTTTAACCTTTCTCCCTTCCTTCAGTCTTTCTTCCTTCCTTCCTTTATGAGTCTATCCACGCATATGTCTATTAAGTGATTAAATCTGTCTTATTATTTCCCTATTCATTCAACAATGCCGCTTACCAGTTTCAGAGATCAAGATGACTAACTAATACAGGACGTGAAGACGACTAAATAGACGACTAAATTACAATCAGAGGCGAGGAAGAATAAAATACAATCATAGACGAAGACGTTCAAATTACAATCAGAGAGATGAAGAAGACTAAATTACAATCAGACTATGCGATTACAAATTAAGACGATTAAATTACAATCAGACATTGTGATTACAAATTAAGACAATCAGAAATGAAGACGTATAAACTGCGATTAGAAAATAAGATGATTAAATTACAAGCAACTGTTAAGACGCCAAATTACAATAAGAGATAACGAGTCTAGATTACAATCGCCGATGAAGACGTCTAAAATACAATCACAGCTGAAGATGAATAAATGGCAAAAAGAGATTACGGTGACACAATTACAATCAGACATAAAGACGACAAAATTACAATAAGAAATTAAGACGACAAGATTACAATAAGAAATGAGGACGACAAAATTACAATCAGACATAAAGATGACAAAATTACAATAAGAAATGAAGAATCAGTGCAATCACAATGCTCAACATTTAACTCAACGAAATAAAAAATGCAGATATTAATTGCTCAAGCTCTGGAGAAAAGTCACGTGATAATGATGAACTCATGCATGAGTGTGTGAGAACTCATGCGGGCGTGATTATCTGACCACGCGAATGAGTAATTACATGTCCGTGTGTACACCGTTCAGGTGTGTGCGTGTACACACGCAAAAAAATGGTGGTACCAGGTGAGTACAGGTATACATTCCAAGAGCGTTTCTGGCAGAAATTCAATAATGATCGCATCAATCTAAGTCAGTACACACCTGTAGACTGTCTCTTCTCTTTCATATCTCACTCACACAATTCTTATACACGCATTTCCGTTTCCGGTAATCGTACACCTCCCTCCCCTAGCAGCGCACGCGCTTCCTGTCATTTTTTTTTGCTCCTCAATGTCTTAATTAAAAGGTATGTGATAATTTGTATGCTTGGCAGACACAGCAAGCATGTGATCAACACATTTAAAATCGGACAGACACTATGTCTATGCGGAAGTGACAAGAAAACAGAATGTTGACTCTTGGTGGCTTTGGTAAACAATAGAATATGTTCCTAGAATGTCGACTCTTGGTGACCTTGGTAAACATAATATGTTCCTAGAATGTCGACTCTTGGTGATCTAAGTAAACAGTAGAATATGTTCCTAGAATGTCGACTCTTGGCGACCTTGGTAAACAGAGTATGTTCCTAGAATGTCGACTCTTGGTGATCTTAGTAAACAGTAGAATATGTTCCTAGAATGTCGACTCTTGGTGACATTGGAAAACAGCAGAATATATTCCTAGAATGTCGACTCTTGGTGACCTTGGTAAACGGTAGAATAGGTTTCTTAGAATCTCGACTCTTGGTTACCTTGGTAAACAGCAGAATATGTTTTTAGAATGTCGACTCTTGGTGACCTTGGTAAAGAGTAGAATATTTTCCTAGAATGTCGAACCTTGGTAAACAGTAGAATACGTTCCTATATGTTCCGCGAGGGGAGCAGACTGACAGAAGCATCTTCGCCAAAAGTTTTAGGGGAGATGTCTATGTGGAAGTGACAAGAAAACAGAATGTTGACTCTTGGTGACCTTGATAAACAGCAGAATATGTTTTTTTAGAATCTTAACTCTTGATGACCTTGGTAAACAGAATATCTTCCTAGAATGTCGACTCTTGGTGACATTGGTAAACAGTAGAATATGTTCCTCGAATGTCGACTCTTGGTGACGTTGGTAAACAGTAGAATACGTTTTTAGAATCTCGACTCTTGGTGACCTTGGTAAAGAGTAGAATATTTTCCTAGAATGTCGAACCTTGGTAAACAGTAGAATATGTTCCTAGAATGTCGACTCCGCGAGGGGAGTAGACTGACAGAAGCATCTTCACCAAAAGTTTTAGGAGAGATGCTGTATAGTGATCAGAGAAGCCCGAGGCTGACTGCCTATTTTACAGAGACATAGAGGCGGCTATATCCCAGCGAGCCAAGAAGAAGAAAAAGAAAATCAGGATTGACAGATAAATGGAACAGCAGGATTCACAGATAAACTGGATAAAGGATTGAAAAATAAATAAAATTTGCCAATCCTGCACTTATGTATATCTGTCAATCCTACCTTCACGTTCATCTGTCAGTCCTACCTTCATGTTTATCTCTCAATCCTAACTTTATGTTCATCTCTCAAACTTACCTTTGTATTTATCTGTCAATCCTAATTTTGTGGTTATCTGTAAATCCCGACTTTCTGTTTATCTATCAATTCTGCCTTTCCGTTCATCTATCAATCCTGCCTTTGAATTTATCTGTCAAGCCCGCCTTATATTTATCTATAAAGTCTGCCTTTCTGTTTATCTGTCAATCATATCTTTGTATGTATCTATTAATCCTATCTTTGTTTATCTGGAAATTCTACCTTCGTGTTTAGTTGTCAATACTACTTTCGTGTTTATGTGTCAATCCTATTTTCGTTTTTATCTGGCAATCCTACACCTGTGTATATCTATCATTCCTACCTTTGAGTTTATCTGTCAGTCCTAACTTTGCGTTTATCTTTCAATCCTACTTTTATGTTTATTACTCAGTCCTACCTCTAAGTTTATCTGTCAATTCTACCATCGTACTTATCTGTCAATCCCGCCTTTCTGTTTATATGTAAATCCTGGCTTTATGTTTATCAGGCTATCATACTTTTGTGTTTATCTGTAAATCTACGAGTTTCTAATTATGTATCAATCCCACCCTTCTGTTTATCTGCCAATCATGCCTTTATGTTTATCTGTCACTCCCGAGTTTATGTTTATCTGCCAATCTTGTCTTTGTGTTTATCTGCCAATCCGGCGTTTCTGTGCATTCGTTAATACTGACTATTTGTTTATCTATCAATCCAACCTTCTTGTTTATTGGCCAATCCTGCCGTTGTGTTTATCTGTCAATCCTACATCTGTGTATTTATCAAATCCTGCCTTTATGATTATCTTTCAATCCTATCTTCGTGTTTATCTGTCAATCCTTTCTTTCCGTTTATCTGTCAATCCTGCTTTCTGCGTGTTAAACTAAAAATTGAATTAATTTTAATGAAAAAAATCCTTTTCATTATGACTATATATCCCCCCCCCCCCCCCCCCCCCCCCCCCCCCCCCACCCCCCCCCCACCCCCCCACCCCACCCACTCCCATACACCCCCCCCCCCCCACCCACCCCTCTTCCCCATTTTACTGATTTCATAAAATACGCACAAACCCAGGCCAAAATATGAACAGCAAAATAAGGAAGAAACTTTATGTAAATAAAGATTGGCCTGGACAAAATCTTTAAAAACATTACAAATAAAATCAATTTTCAAGCGATGACGCCACTCTTACAGATGAAGTGTTGGCCATGGAATCAATACCGGTCAACGTAACCAGTTCGCAGACTCGCACACTTCACGAGTTAACAGCAGCAGACTCGCATGCGCGTTCACATAACTTGTGACCAAAAGTTAGAAGCGGAAGTGGAAATGAAGGAACTAAGAAGATCCGGTAGGCATCATCGGGAGTAGTTGGGACACGCGCTCGACTGAGACAAGAGACAGACGTGCTGGAGGAAAGGAAACGAACAGAATAACTTATGACAGCACACAACACTGAATATGAGGAGCTAAACATTCAGAACTTGAAATTCATGAAAGCACAAGGCTGTGAATATGAGAATTCTGAAATCAAACGACTTCATATGAGAGAAGAGCGTCCGATAGGCTAAACAGTTAGAGTTCTAGCATCTCACGGCAAGGTTAGCAGGTTCCGTGATCAAAACCTGGTAACGTCATGCTCTAGTCTACCCAGCGGTGAATGGGTATCTGACTCATGTTTTTAAGTTGGGGAAGTCAAAGGTTGTGAGGGAGAGACACAATCATCCCACCTCATAAGCTGGAGCTAGTATGGTGAAGTATCTAACATTCCACTCCCCAACGGCAGTATCTGTTTTGAGACTACTTCCTTTACGTGAGAGAATGTGTGAGAGAATGTGTGAGAGAACGTGTGAGAGAATGTGTGAAAGAATGTGTGAGAGATCGAGTTAGTACATTTCTGAGAGTAAATGAGTAAACAAGTTAAACAAAATATTACACAAACTAGAAAAATAGTATACGCCCATGTGTTACCGGGGGAAGGGGGTGTACTAGTAACACTGTACCCTACCATGAACGTCACATAAGACAACTATGAAGAGTTCGGCATGTGAACTTGAACAAGTGAACCATGATGGGAAAAAAACATCAGACAAAACCCAGGGAAACAAGATGTGAGGACAAGGCTTTAGACAGAACACGCAATTAGGGAAACAAAATCATCATCAGTTGCATGACTATTGCGACAAAAAAAAAACCGATACACTAACCCAGTGTTTCTGTCACGGATTGCCTCCCCTGCTTTGCAGTAGTGGTCCAACAATGGCCAAAACTCAAGAGTATCTAAATGGGTCGTCAAAGGTGTTTACCTTCGCAAAAGATTACTCTTGGCAGAGATGTAGATATAAGTGTAATGGCGCTTCTATCCGAAGGGAGTGTTCACAAGATAATTCTGAAGGCAAGAACCATGCGGCATAGCGCTGAGCAATGGTTAACTTATATCTGTTCGTCGCCTTTTGTGAAGGATTTAAGCAATGGTTTTTAGCCCGTCCAAGCCCCCAGCTGAGTTAATTCAGCGAATTCCTCTTATAATGGTATAGCTCTGTTTAGAGGTAAATATATGTCTAGGGATATATATATATATATATATATATATATATATATATATATATATATATATATATATATATATATATATATATATATATATATATATATATATATATACATATATATATATATATTATATATATATATATATATATATATATATATATATATATATATATATATAAATATATATATATATATATATATATATATATAAATAAAATATTCTGGCTCATACGTTTGCTTTCATACATATAAAAAAAAGCTGAAGTAACTATGATTGTTTAGTTTTAAAACAACATGTAACAAACTGAATAGTGAATTAGTCTTTAACATGTTAAAATAAATAAGGAAAGATTGGTGAAATTTAAATTAAAGTTTCCTCACAGAGGTTTGGTCGGGCGCTATAAATGTCCGTGTTCTGCCGTTGCCTGTTACAATTAATCTCTCAGAAGAATTAAATTCTTGAGTACACAACGTAGCTCAAGAAAGATGATTAAAATTCATCAATATTCCTCTGGGTATTAATTGAGAAAATGTGTCTGGACAGCGCGAATAATGATTTGTGCCTGAACTAACATTAACAAGTTACATATATTCCACAAAATGATATGCTACACTTGAGGTACATGTGATGTAATCATCATTCATCACTATTCCAGTCGGAGTCTGAGGTCACCTCTGCTGTCGGGTTTTCCGCACGACTAGCCAGAAACAATCACCAGCGCTTGCTGTAGTGGTTTATGAATATACTATTTTCGTAAGTTGGGGTTGCCAGCCTCATATATAACCACTTAGCAAGAAAACAAGTTAATTCACATTTGTAAAAGAAATGTTCACAACTTACCCCAAATTGGGTTATACACAATCTCCTCGCACAGTTTTCGGATGGACACGAGCAATTTCGGTGCATATGCTCTCGAATCAATTTCGTCTGAGAAATTTCTCTTATGACGGTGTTCTATGAATCACTTGGTCTGGGATATTATTTCTCTTATGACTGTGATCCAATACCTTTAGGTGTCCAGACTCTGTATTTAAAGTCCTGGTCCCTTAAGTTTACAGTCTTGTATTTATAAAGGCAGGCTTAATTTTTAAGGTTTTAAGTTTCCCAAATACTTCGATCTGTCACTTCCCAAATACTTCGATCTGTCACTTAAAATATAGGAACTCTGATCCTCACAAGCTTCTGGGAGTCGCTCATATGACGTGCGCTGCAGTCTCTCTGTTCTGTGTCTCTGATTTCGCTAGATTATATTTCCAGTTTCCGGTTCAGATCACAGATGGTCTTTCCGCCGAGTTTTCCAATGAAATTCAAGGTATATCCCGGCGCTCACTTCAAATCAATGGAATCACTGTAGACTATGTGGGTCGGGGTGCTTAATTCCAAAAATCCCCCACGTGTTTAAAATATTAAATTTAATATTCCCACGCGTGACCTCTTTATAATAAGACGTAATATTTCCGGTGACATCTTGTGCACTCACACAAACAAATATGTGAACTGATCATCTGTCTAAGTGCCTTCCGTCAAGATTGTTTACCCAGGCAAATTATCTGTGATAATGCTATCTAATTATCACCCATCCTTCCGACGGCTTTCTATGCGTGTTCGTGCGCTATACCGTCTTGGGTAAACACCGTCATCAGCTTTTCACCTGGGGTCAAATGTTGGTCCGACACGTTTCAAAGGGTGGTCAGACTGAGAGAATAAGATAAACGTATTACCGCTGACCGGTGATGATGACCGGGTATTGTTACGATAATACCTCAGTTCACCTGGCGGAACGTAAATAAGTCTGAGGAGTGGTAAAGCAGACATGTAAGAGATAAAGATAGTCAGATAGCAGATACTTCTGTAGGGGAGTGAAGTGTTAGGGACTTCCCCCTACTAGATTCAGCATAGAGCAACATAATGAATGAAAGGACAAAAAATTGCCATATAATAAGCGATCGGAGAGAAAAAATGAAGAAATGATACTGCCTGAGGGCTGAAGGTGTGGGAGATCACACAAAAGAGCATGTTCAGACGTTGTGTGACAGTTTCTCACAGTGTGGTCAACAGACCCTCGAAGGTAACGTGAAAGGGGTTCAGGGAGTACACGCTAGAGTTTTCTATTTGTACTATATTATTATTTGTTTACGAACCGCTGTCTTGTCGGAGCGTTTGTTGATTTTTAGTATTACTTACATTATTTTAATTCGTTTTAATGGTGTGTATATATATATATATATATATATATATATATATATATATATATATATATATATATATATATATATATATATATATATTTATATATATATATATATGTATGTATATGTATATATATATATATATATATATATATATATATATATATATATATATATATATATATATATATATATATATATATATATATATATATACGAGGTGTGTTCAAATGAAACCCGTCCCAGTGGCTTTATAACAAATATATGTAAGGTACATCAGCAGGAGTAGTAGAATTAAATACAGCAATTGTTATGAAGCAAGTACTCACTGGGGTCCTTTAGAAATAGTCACCATAGGCATTCAGACACGCATCCCACTGCTTGGGTAGACGGCGGATGCCGTCCGAGAAAAATGACTTTGGTTGCTTATTGAACCATTTGGTCACCGAGGCTCTGACGTCTGCACCGGAGTCGAATCGTTGTCCCTTTAGAGATTTTTTAAGGGCCCGAACAAATGAAAGTCACATGGTGACAGATCGAGGCTGTAGGCTGGGTGTGGCAGAACTTCCCACCTCTTCCTTGCTAACGCTTCCTGCACAATGTTCGCAACATATGGACGAGCTTTGTCGTGCAACAGAATCACACCACGCGAAAGCATGCTGGGTCGTTTATTCTCGATGGCTGTATGCATGTTGTCTAATGTGTCTTGGTAGCCGATGGCATTGATGTTCACGCCACGCTCTTTAAAGTCTACCAATAGAAGCCCTTCATGGTCAAAAAATACGGTCAGCATAACCGTACCGGCGGAAATGTGTGACTTGAATTTTTTGGACGGATTCCTTATCACACCGGCCATTATTTTAACGGTCTGCAGCACAACCAATGAATACTAGAAGAATGAACACTTACACACTTGTACATGCGTATGTGCTTATTACGTCAGATGCGACGTCATCATGCTCCTCCTACGAATGTCTACTTGGCGCAGCACGGTCGGGGTTCATTTGAACACGCCTCGTGTGTGTGTATATATATATATATATATATATATATATATATATATATATATATATATATATATATATATATATATATATATATATATATATATATATATATATATATATATATATATATATATATATATATATATATATATATATATATATATATATATATAGGGTGGTCCAAGAGTCTCCATACATAGGGAATAATTCGTCTCTTTTCCATTTTTAATGTGTTTTCAAAGTAGTGGCAACCATATAGAGCATGTTTTGTGAATAAAGTGACAATCTAATAAAGAAGTGATTATATTCTCAATGTGTGGAGACTTTTGGAACACTCTGCATATAAGTGTTTCTTATTTTTCTCGTCTTTAAATTTATCGGAAGTCGGGAAGAGCTTTCAGTATTTCCCGGGACCCGGTACGCCGGTAAGACTTAACTCTCATAAGGAGTACAGTGCAAAGACTTAACTCTCATAAGGGTTACACTGGAAAGACTTAACTCTTATAAGGGTTAAACTGGTAATAATCAACTCTCATAAGGGTTGCGCTGGTAAGAATCAACTCTCATAAGGGGCACTCTGGTAAGAATCAACTCTCATAAGACTGGTAAAAATCAACTATCATAAGGGTTACACTGGTAAGTATCAACTCTCATAAGAGGTATGCTGGTAAGGATCGACTCTCATAAGGGGTACACTGGTAAGAATTATCTCTCATAAGGGTTACTGTAATGAAGTCTGATTCATATCTCGGCATCATTCAAAAATTATCACCGTACAAACCCCGTGGATGTAACTAACCAATGAAAAGCCAGCTTGGTATAAATAGTGTCGGAAGATCGCTAGACATGGAGGGAACGAAAGTGTAGATGTTAAGGATATTTCGGAAGGCAGTGTGAAACTAATCATGGAATACCTAGATAAAGAAGGACCCAATTCGATAATAGGGATCATTAGCTTTAGGCAGAAAGCAATAGATTCACTGGATGTGTTGTAGAGCCGAAGTTATTATGAATATAAGACAGTGGAACATGAACCATGTTGTGTTTCCCCTGTTTCGGCTGCTCCAGTGAATAGTCGGATAAACTATAGGATAAAATGGATAACAATATTTATAGAGCTCATTCATAAGAGTAAAATAAGCCTAAGATGGAGGAAATCGGTGCAGAAATAAGGATTCCAGAATTATTTTGGATTTACTATCTTAGCACATCTTGCCTTGCCTACACGATTTTTGATACATGCAAACGTACCTTGGTCCAGATGCCACCTCGTACATGCGCAAGGCCATTATAAAAAGGGAGAGAACGCATGACACAGACACACTCACCGCCTATTTCAAAATACAGACACAGAGCCCAAGCAGTTATATCAACTGCGTTGCCATTGTAGCGGGAGGTTATTTAAAATTATTTATATGTAAGAGTATGCCAGTAAAGAGTTCTGACCTTACAAGTAATACCCCAGTCTTAGAAATAAGCACTGGTGTATTGTTATCATAAAAATAGTCAGACTGTAAAAACCCTGGCCCAGTTGGTAAGAAGTAGTACCAGGATTTAAGGTGTCTCCTCCCTATGACTATCTTATGATTACTTATATTCTAGGGGATAAGTACAATGAACATTCACTGAAACCACAAATGGAAGAAGTGAATAAATCCTCAGGTACAGTTAAAATAGTTTAATAATTACACTAATATTCTATTTCTACTAGTTGGAAAAGAGTATACACATATATATTAAAATATTCACACAATTACTATTATTGTCTGTTTAGACTTCAAGATCTTAAATAATAAAGTTACTGAAATCACTGTTATTAGTCCTTTGAATTTAAGGATAACTGTCATCAGTTGACTGAGTTTCTGTATGGTTAATTATTGTTTTGAACTATTGGCTGTTTCACATGTATAGGTGGTCAGTGTCAAACAGGACACTTATCTTTCCAACTTGATACTGCTGAAACTGTCCTTTGCTGATATCAGACTTGGTAGGCCCAACAGTAGGGATGCCAATGACCAGTTGAAGTTCACTCTTTGGGGTCCTGCACTTTGGTGGGATTGCCTTGGATGAACTACACCGGCTTCTGATACTGGACAGTCTGGTTTGAGTTATTTCATGGAACCTGCAACATATCAGCCTTGGCTAGTATCTGGCTAGACTTGTAGTTGACTAGCACAGATGTCAGACCAGTCAGTCATCAGATGTCACCGTTTTACAATCATAGTAAGTAAGGACATCATTTCAGTGATATAGCATTAATATTAACATTTCAATTAAGTGTAACTGACTAGCACATAAGTCAGACAAGTCAGTCATCAGGTGTCAAAGTTATACAGTCATAGCAAGTAACATCATTTCAATGATACAGAATTAATATTAACATATCAGTAATAAACATCATCTGGTTTACCCTGCTCCTATACATCCTTTTCTGATCTATAACTTGATCCTTCTAAATCATATCAAGTACAAATTCAAATACTGATGCTATCTTAGCAACTACCCAAAATTAATACATAAAATAAATAAAGTGAGTGACCCTGTGATCAAGTTGCTTTCTACTGAAACTGGCTGTAGAACACTCCAGTTTACCAGCTGTAAATGGGTACGAAGTTGTGCGCTCGAACTAGGGAAGGCAAAGGCAGCGAGGAAGGGGACTAGTCACCTTAGCCTCGTAACTGGGATCTTCCATGATGAAGTTTCTAACACTTCATTTCCCTATGACAATCTCTGCCATGGGACTGCCTTTATCTTCGTAAGCGATAAAGCAATATGATAAATATATCTTCATTAGGCTGTGGGGCTATTTGTGATTAATTTTTGTACAAGCAACAATCATCCACAATGTACATGTATAAATCATATTAAAATAATAATACGTTATATCAATGAATATTATACAGGCATATTTTGTGAATTCTGTATGAACCTGAAATAACAAATATTATACACGGTAGTTATCATAATTTCGCTTACCCTCAGACTTCAGATACTGGACTTAAAAATGTTTCTGGCGATCCGCTCACAATTCATGGGTAGTGGCGAAACTCGGCCTCCAGTCTGGCTCAAACCTCCTTCGATGTGTATCTCTCTCAGTTTACCGATCCGCTACTTATACGCAAAGCGCGGACGTATCGGAGAGTACCGACGTCACAGCCTAAACCTAACCTGAAAACTCCTTCCCGAACAGTGATTTCGGCCGATCTGTGCGTCGACTGAACTTTTGCCTTTATTATTCTCGGCATATATAATATGTTATTGTTCCATCTTATCTAGTTTTATACAGTGACCCAAAAACTCTATCTTCCTATCCATGTAAATTCCCAAACTGTTATTTGTTGATTTTAATATTTAGAACAGAAGTGGGTTTACATGCTTTTAGCGTAACTGTGGGCAGCCGAAATACGCATATATCTCCGTACATGGGAACTTCCTACCGTTCCATCTTATATGCAGTTATACACCATCCTTCCCTGTACTGAAATGTAAAATCCTTTTCATACGGATTCCCTTCTGTTTTTATTTATCGTTGGCGATTTCCTCTGTCCGATATACATTTCGCTGATACGCCGCCATTTTGAAAGCGGTCGTTCGATCGTAGACGGGTTTATAAATCTAACTGATCCCGTTTGCAATGACTTGAAACCAATTTTGCGACAGCCATCTTCAGAAGTGTGAGCAGACTGTGTACCCATTAAAAGCCTGTCTGTGATTGAGGGTAAGCGAGATGTTAATTAAATATATATATGTAAATATATTATCAATGTGTGTTAAAGAAATATTGGCATGTGTAGAATCATTGTGCTATTTCTGGAGGAAAACCCGAAGTGTGTTACTTTAGTTTAATTGTGTACTAATTAAGTAGAACGAATTGATTGAGCAAGTTGGTTGTGAAAAGCATTTTAAAGATATTATGATTGATGGAAAGGATTATCCAAAATGGAGGAAGGAATGACTATAACAGATTGATTTTCTGTATTATTTGATATATGACACAATGATTACTATAAGGCCTATACGATTTTATTGAAACAAATCATGGACAAAACTGTAACAAGTGAATTATTGAACTATTGTGCTAGTACTTGAATGAATTGTGTTATTCATGACTTACTATGTCTCTTGTAATTAACCACAGCTTGTCTGAACTGTCTCATATTACCTCCTGTCTGACTAACGACACAATGAGCGATACTACGTAGGTTGTATATATTGTTTCAGGTTATATCCTGCCCCGAGTGTCATACACAACCTCTAGTGACCAAGTCAGCTGCTCAAGTTTGTCAGAGCCTTTGCCAGTATTAACTGTGTCATCTTGACGAGTGGAGGACCCCTATCCAATCAAACTGCTGTACGAGGCCTAGGAAGGACTTTGTTTCAGATAAGTAGCTCAGTGTTGGGCTACTATTCAACTTTCAAACAACACCAAATTAACCCACCTATGAATAGACTATATAATGATGAAAAATTGTGGTGTATATAGAAGACATTTGACAGTCATATGAATCATAAAGTAACATTTAGATTCATCTATTCAAGAAAGCACAAAAATAGAGACAGATTCCACCAGGAAGCAAGAAAACAGTGAAATTGAACTATATATATTAGTTTAAAAAATTAACTGTAAATGTGTTATATATATATATTTGAAAGTGACCCATAATTTTATTTTGTACTCAATTGAATTTTATTTGAAAAATTAACAAAGAACAAAGAATAAAAGATCTAGTACATAAATAAATTCTAAATTGTACCCAGAGTCTTTATCGAATTATTTAAATTTGGTTTAAAGTTCTTGTTGTGTAGTTAATTACACCTTGCATAGTTATTGCCTAAGGTTAGTCTGGAGAAGAGCCCATAGGAATCTAGATAGTACAGTACCATCTCATCTAGGAACCTATACAGCTTGACTATACCTTGGATGTCGATACACCATTACTCTTTTCAGAGAATGAGGTATTTCTTGTAACACCAGTCTCTTGTCTGGCACTATCCTGGTATCATCTGATACATCTATTTGTCCAGGATAATATCACCATCCGTATATCTTTCCTCTCGCTACAGTTACGCGCATAAGTATCAACTCTCATAAGGGGTACACTGGTAAGAATCAACTCATAAGGGTTACACTGGTAAGAATCAACTCTTATAAGGGTTACACTGGTTAGAATCAACTTTCATATGGGTTAAACTGGTAAGAATCAACTCTTATAAGGGTTACACTGGTAAGAATCACCTGTCATAAGGGTTACACTGGTAAGAATCAACTCTTATAAGGGTTACACTGGTAAGAATCAACTTTTATAAGGGTTACACTGGTAAGACTAAACTCTCATAAGGGTTATGCCGTTATGACGTAATTCTCATAAAAGGACCACGACTATTGTACGAGGAGCGTTCAGAAAGTAATGCACCACATCGTTTTTCTCATGAGCTGTTTATTCAAAAAGCATGAAATTTATGTCCACAAGAATCACACCTGCAATGTCCCAAAAGACAGTGATCATGACCTTTCCAGCTGAAGGAATTGTCTTGAATTTCTTTCTTCGTGGTGATTGCGGATGATGCCACTCCATTGACTGTCTTTTTGTCTCAGGTTCAAAATGATGTGCCCAGGTTTCGTCACCTGTAACGATCTTAGCCAAAAAGTTCTCTCCATCAACATTGAAACGCTCCAACAATTCAGAAGAAATTGCTTTCCTTTGCAATCGGTGGTCATTTGTGAGACTTCGAGGAACCCATCTTGCGCAAACCTTAGAAAATCCGAGAGTTTTTATAACTGCATTTGAACTACCAATGCTGACTGACAGCTGTAAGGCCAATTGTTGAGTAGTGATTCGCCTATCAGTAAGAATAATGCCCTCAGCGCATTTCAACATTTCTGCGTTGGTGGCTGTGGCAGGACGTCCACAGCGCGGCCGATCAAGCAGCTCTGTATCTCCACTTCCTAATTCTTTGATTCTCTGAACCCAGCGACAGGCTGTACTCCTGTCGACTGCAAAACTTCCATACACATCACATAGACGCTTGAGAATGTTCACAACAGTTTCCTTCTCTGCAACGAGAAATTCTATCACAATTCGCTGCTTATAACGCAAGTTGCTAACACACTCCATTTCAACGGTTTACGGCAGCCGTATTATTTGGCCGGTTGCGGTGCAATTTGGTGCACACAATTGGCACGTGCCATATCTGAAGTGTGCAAAATGTCATGCTTCTATCTTCATTTTTAGCTGAGAAAAACGATGTGGTGCATTACTTTCTGAACGCCCCTCGTTAGTCTCAAAAAAATTTCAGTTGTCAATTATAGTGTTAGAATGAACAAGCGATACTTATCAAAGCCATTAGTAATTAATGATATCTCAACTGTTTACTATAAGATTACATCGTAAAAATATTTAGATGTGGGAGGGGTGGGGTTCCTCAATTATAAATGTTTTAAAAAATTGATTGGAGGCTTTATATTTCCGAAATGATGGAAGGAGATAATCCAATACCATAATTCCCACCGTAAATTCTTCGGTCGGTCGGTCGGTCAGTCACATTTTGCACACGGTCATTTGCGCCCTTTTTCTATTTTCGAGAGAGTACATTAACTTTCAACCACAGCTAAGGGGGTGCAACTGTGGTTGAAAGTTAGACAATAATTGTGTTGTTTGCCCTTATATGTACTCTCGCGAAAATAGAAAAGTGTGATGGTGTGCATTAAATCAACAGACAATCAAGATACTCTTCTGTCCATTTTCATTCGGGAAACGGATTTAACTCATCATTTTTCTTAAAAATAACCCTAAAATGTAAGTGTCTGATTGTTTCTTCAAGACAAAATTTTAGTTTAAAGTATTGCAGACTTATTATTATGGATCAAAATGATAAGATGGCTAAAAGTAAGGTGACCAGACGTCCCGGTTTTTCCGGGACAGTCCCGGTTTTCGACCATTTTTGATAATTTGTCCCGACTTTTTTTCGATACAATCCGGGACGCCAATTTGTCCCGGTTTTGGACGAATTTGCCAATTTGGCATAAATCTCACAGATTAAAAAAAAATTCAGGACCGCGAATTAGTTTTGTAGTTCCGTTGCTTATTTCAAATTTTAGGTAGGGAATTTTGCGTACGATAGAGTACATCAAACTTCAATGTACGATGCAATATATGTGCCTCCGGGTTTTCGATAAGCCATAGTGGACGTGGTGATATTAAGAACCACATAAGCAGTGAGAAACATAAGAGAGCCGTCGTTACAGCTGCATCAAGCTCGTCGTTAACCACTTTCTTCAGAGCTGATAAAATTGGTGACCAAGAAGAGCAATTAGCTGCTATAGAAGGCGCCTTTGCATACCATACAGTGCTATACAATCATACTTTCAGGTCTATGGATTGCACATCAAAATTACTTCAGGTTACTTTAGAGCCAAAATTTGCATGTGCACGTACGAAAACAGAAGCCATTATTCGAAATGTCTTGGCACCCCATATTCTAAATGAGTTAAGGTGTGACCTAGAAAAGTCTACATTTATTTCTGTACTGACAGATGCATCCAACCACAAAGAATTCAAGATTTTTCCTTTTCTTGTCAGATACTTTGATCACAGTAATGGAGTGAAAATTAAAATATTAGAGTTAAAGTCATTGCCAGGTGAAACATCTGATATTGTAAGTAGTTTTCTTAATGACTGCATAACTGAAAATGGTTTAGACAGGAAAGTAGTTGGATTATGCGCAGACAACACAAATTCCAATTTTGGAGGTGCTGAAAGGAAAGGACAGAACAATGTTTTCAAAAAACTGCAAGAAAACCTTGGACATGGTCTTATAGGAGTTGGGTGTGCAGGTCATATTTTCCACAACACTGTTTGAACAGCTGCAGATGTACTGCCTGTTGATGTCGAGCTGATTATTGCTAAAATTTATCTACTCTTCAAATCATACACAGTACGAGTTGAAAGACTCAAGGAGTTTTGCCAGTTTGTGGAGACAGACTTCCAGATGATCTTAGGTTATGCTCAGACTAGGTGGCTTGCCCTGCTGCCTGCTGTTGAAAGGGTTCTTCAGATGTTCCTGCCTCTAAAATCATATTTTCAATCTCAAGACAGATGCCCAGTTTTTATACAGACATTCTTTGAAAATCCTCTATCTGAGGCATGGCTTGTTTTTGTTTACAGTTAGGCCTCTCCATTCCACGAAGCAGTGCAAAAAATAGAGGCACAGACGGTCACTGTGTTTGAAGTCATTGACAGCATCAACAGGTTGAAAACTATTTTGAAGTCCAAACTGGAAGACTGTTTCTTGCCATCAAGAGTTAAGCTAATCCTTGAAAAGCTGGAAATGGAAGGACTTCCAAAGGAGGATGTGAAAAAGTTTCATGCTAGCGTTTCTTCGTTCTATGAAACAGCTTTCAATTATTTGAATAAATGGGTTGCAAAAAATTTTCAAGACCTAGAATCCTACAGCTGGGTAACGCTGAACAGAATACCAATTTGAGCAGATATTGAGATATCATCATCACTAGTGATTCAAACATTACCTTCAGCCCATTTTACATAAACTGAAATTTATGACGAATATGTCTATATGAAGCAGTTTGTTACTTCTCAGAAAATTAGTGAATGGAGTGCCAAAAACATTGCCACCACAACGTTGGATTGAAATGGTTTCCCACTTCAAAAACAATAATGTGACATTTTCAAATATTTTGAAGTTGGCAGAGTTTTTTTTTCTGTCTACCTGGAACAAATGCTGCCACAGAAAGAGTGTTTTCTTTGATGAACAGCGTATGGGCAAGTGATAAAACACAGCTAGGTGTTGAAACTTTGAAAGCTATGTTGACAACCAAAGTGAACTGTGAGGAAACATGTGTCGAGTTTTTTAAGATGCTGCTTGCAAAGAAGGACCTTTTGATAAAAATCCACTCATCTGAAAAGTACAGTAACTCAGCTTCACCTTAAGTAAGGATTATTGATGTTTTTCTCTCTTATTAGTTTAAGTAGTTAAACTTATACAGTAAAATGTAGTTTATTCAATGTTATTCCTATGTATATATAAAATGTATATTATTTTAAATTGACATCCACTTGATTTTTCCGGGACGTGTCCCGACTTTTGACCTTTTCTTTACCCTTTTGTCCCGATTTTTTGCATTGAAATAGGTCAAATCTACTATTTTGTCCCGGATTAGGGTTTTGAAAATATGGTCACCTTACTAAAAGGAAGAGACGATCGCGTCATTCACAGCGAGCAAGCAAGACTATAGAAGAAGCAGCAATGTAATACGTGTAACAGAAACAACACGCTATAATTAAAAACCTGTCAATTTTGGCGGGTTGTTGCTAGTTTAGTCATAAGATGTAAGGAAATATCCACATCTACTGTGTGATTTAAAAGTCATTTCCTATTTTTAAATAACTAAATCTTCACACCTATCCAATTAATTTATATTGAACGAAACATCACAATAAAGGGAATTAACTGTCATTTTATTAAATAATATGCTATGCCACATGAACACTAACAGCTCAACGTGAAATCCCGTTTTTTCAACGCGTGGTTTCATGGCGTGTAGCAACTTTTGCTGTCTCTAGCAATTCTGGAAATTTAGAAATAATTTATTCTTTTAAAAACTGAAATGCCAGTTATTGCTCCGTGCTTTGACATTTATTCTATGTTTATATACAGGATATACAAGTGAGGATATACATATTTTAAAACAGGTAGTGACTTTTCATTCACCCTGCATATTAACGTAAACATAAGACTTCACTGACTCTGTATTAGCAGTATAGGATTAGGATAGATTTTGTACACCGCAAGTTACAGTAACATACAACTTACAACAGACTTCTGAAATAAAACGTAACAGTAACATACAACTGACAACAGACTTCTGAAATAACACGTAACAGTAACATGCAACTTACAACAGACTTCTGAAATAACACGTAACAGTAACATACAACTTACAACAGACTTCTGAAATAACAAGTAACAGTAACATACAACTTACAACAGACTTCTGAAATAACACGTAACAGTAACATACAACTGACGACAGACTTCTGAAATAACATGTATCAGTAACATACAACTTAATAGCATATTTTCGCCACACAGAGTGTCACAAATATAGTTGACGACAGGCGTCTCTTAGATAAAAGTCATCACAGAAACATACAACTTACGATAGACAAACATACAACCTACGACAGACTAAGATACAACTTATAACATAGTAACATAAAACATACGACAGACTAACATACAACATACGACAGACTAACATACAACTTATAACATAGCAACATAAAACATACGACAGACTAACATACAACTTACAACAGACTAACATACAACCTACAACAGACTTCTCCTGACAAAAAGTTAACCATACAACATTCAACAAATTTGTACTTACTTCTAGCATGAAGTTCAACTCAACATCGACTAGAACTAAACCCTAGTTTTTATATCGCCCACACAACGGACAAAACTCAGCAGTAAGGACAACACAACTTGCTGCTCAAAGAAAGGAATAACAAAAATCTGGCACTACAAGTAGTTGCCAGCCGTAGAGAACCATGCACGTGCTGTGTGTTGAGTCTACAAATCACGCACGTGTTCTGGCAACACGACACTCAACCTCCCACGCCAAGAGTTCTGGTAGAGTCTAAGTCTACCCCCTCCACCAATAGGCGTATACACTGTTTTGAACCATTTATTATTTTTTTTCTTCTTCTAAGTTGTGGCAGCTGTAACGAATGTAGTGCAAATATGAACTATCCCCTATAATTACGAGTATTGTTGGGTGATTTCACTATTCTGGATACGGCATGTAAAATTTAATTGTCAAGTAAAACTGTGTCCGCAGGCGTTACACACTATGTACACATGCCACAAAGTGTTGGAGTGTAAGTGAGCACGTATAAAAAAATAAATGTTTGATAATTGGACAAAATATTCTGATGACAGATGGTGTCATGTGTGAAATGTCAACGTTGAGTATCTCACACACGCACATGGTATGTTAAAGTTAAAAGTACAAAATGTGGATAGGCGAGCGATGAATGTTAATATTATTGTTAGGGCAATGTATTTATTGATACTGTGGCTGTAGTTACCTTTACTGGGTTTAGTGTTGTTAATGTTGATGTGTTTGGTATAATCAATGTTGTTTCATGTATGTAAGTGTGTTGTCATGTTTGCTGTGTTGTGTGTAGTTAATGATGCTGTATTTGGTGTAGTCAATGCTGCTGTGTTTTGTGTTATGTTGCTATATTTGTTATAGTCAGTGTCGATATTTTTGGTGTAATGTTGTTGTGTTGTGGTGTAATGTTGTTGTGTTTTGGTGTTACGTTGTTATGTTTGGTGTAATGTTGTTATGTTTGGTGTAATGTTGTTGTGTTTTGGTGTAATGTTGTTATGTTTGGTGTAATTTTGTTGTGTTTTGGTGTAATGTTGTTGTGTTTGGTGTAATGTTGTGTTTTGGTGTTGTGTTGTTATGTTTGGTGTAATGTTGTTGTGTTTGGTGTAATGTTGTTGTGTTTGGTGTAATGTTGTTGTGTTTTGGTGTAATTTTGTTATGTTTGGTGTATTATTGTTGTGTTTTGCTGCTATGTTGTTACGTTTGGTGTAATAATGTTATGTTTGGTGTAATATTTTTGTGTTTTGGTGTAATGATGTTATGATTGGGTAATGTTGTTGTGTTTGGTGTAATTGGGGTTGTAACGATGTTTTGGTGGGGGTGTTTGCTTTTTGTTTGGTGTTGTGTTTTTTGGGGTTTTGTTTGTTTTTTTTTTTGTTGTGTTTGGTGTAATGCTGTTGTGTTTGGTGTAATGTTGTTGTGTTTGGTGTTTTTGTTTTGATTGTGTTTTTGTCGGTTTTTTTTTTTGTGTTTGGTGTAATGTTTGTGTTTGGGGGTTTTGTTTGTGTTTGGCGTTTTGTTTGTGTTTGGTTGTTGTTTTTGTTGGTTTGTTTATTTTGTTTTTTTGTTTTTTGTTGTTTTGTTTGGTGTTTTTTTGTTTTTTATGTTGTTGTTGTTTTTTTTTTGTTTATTTGTTTGGGTGTTTTTGGTTTTTGGTGTTGTGTTGTGTTTTTGTGTATGTTTTTTGTTTGGTGTTTTTTTTTTGTTTTTTTGGGTTTTGTGGTTTTGTTTTTTTGTTTTTTTTTGGTTTTTGGGGGTTTTTTTTGTTTTGGTTTTGTTATTTTTTTGTTTGTTTTTTTGTTTGATTTTATTGTTTGTTTGGTGTATTTGTTTTGTTTTTTTGTTTTTTTTGGTTTTTTTTGGTTGGTGGGGGTGTTTTTGGTTTTTTGGTTGGTTTTTGTTTTTGGTGTAAATGTTTTTTTTTTGTTAATTTTTTTTTTTTTGTTGTTTTTTTTTTTTTTTTGGTTGTTTTTTTTTTTTTTGGTTTTTTTTTTGGTGGGATTTTTTTTTTTTTTTTTGGTTAATTTTGGGTGTTTTGTAATGTTTTTGTTTTTGGTTTTTTGTTTTTTTTTTTGTTTGGTTTTTTTTTTTTTTTTTGTTGTTGTTTTTTTTTGATTTTTTTTTTTTTGGTTTGGTTGGTGTAATTGTTTTTTTTGTTTGTTTTTTTGGTGTTATGTTTTTTTTGGTTTTTTGTTATTTGGTGTAATGTTTTTGTGTTTTTTTACGTTGTTATGTTTGGTGTAAAGTTGTTTTTTTTGTTTAATTTTTTTTTTTTTTTTTGTCGTTTTTTTTTTGAATTGTTGTTTTTTTGTTTTTTTTTTTTTTTTTTTTTTTAGTGTTTTTTTGTATTTGGCGTTTGGGGTTTTTTTTGGTTTTTTTTTTTTGGTTTTTTTATTTGTGTTTTTTTGTAATTTTTTTTTTTTTTTTTTTTGGTTAATGTTTTTGGGTTTTTTAATTTTTTTTTTTTTTTTTTTTTTTTTTTTTTTTTTTTTTTGGGTAGTTTGTTTTTTTTTTTTTTGGTGTAAATTTTTGCGTTTTTTTTGTTAAATTTGTTTTTTTTTTTTAAATATTTTTTTTTTGGTTAATTATGTTTTTTGGGTGAAAAAAAAGTTTTGTGTTTTTTTTTGGGGTTTGTTTTTGGTAAAATGCTAATTTTTGAAAAGTCAATTTTGATTTTTTTTGGCGTTTTTTTTTTTTTTTTTTAAAGTTTTTCGCTGTTTTTTTTTGGTGTTTTTTTTTTTTTTGTTTTGTAGTCAATGTTGATTAAAAAAAACAAAAAATTTTTTTTTTAATTTTTTTTAAAAAAAAAAAAAAAAAAAAAAAAAAAAGCTTTTTTTGTAGTAATTGTAGTTGTGGTCAAATCTCTTGTATTTCATGTAGTTGTTGCTGCTGTCGTTAGATGATGATGTGTTTCGTGCAGTAATTGTTGTGGTTGGTGCTCCTGTGTTTCGCGTGGTACCTGCTGCTATGGTTAGTGTAGTTACTGCCGTTGTGTTTGGTGTCTCTACAGCAACAGCTAAGTCTGATCTCGCTGGTGAGTCAGTCAATGTATTCAGAAATAAAACACAAAAGTGACGGTTAACGATTTGCAATAATCAAGCTAACGCCTACACACAGCTGCCGCTCTCTTGTGCGACCTGATTCTGTCTGGTCTAAATTTAGACAACGTGCAGACATCTCCGCATGTCGACAATAAACGCGAGGCACAGTTTGTGGTTGAGATGGCCGGACACATGCACTGATACAAATCACACTACATCTGATAACGTCTCCACGCATGTTGACGGACTGTTCTGGGTTGTTTTTTTTTCAAGCACCCGCTCGCAACATCACTCCCTCATCACTCACTCCATGATTCACTCACTTGTTCGCGTGCTGACACCCTCAGTCACTCACTCAGTCACTCACTAACTCAGTCACTCACTCATTCTCTCACGCACTCACTCGCGTCACTCACCTATTTATTTTTCTGCGTTTTACTTTCAGTCACTCACTCACTAGCTCGCATCATTCCTCCCACACTGACTAACTCATACCCACATTCACTCACTCGTTCGTATGCTCACTCCGTCATTTACTAACTCCCTCAATCGCTCGTAACTCACTTAGTCACTCCACTAAATCACTCACTCGCACGTCCACTAATTTACTTGCGCGTTTACACACTCACTATCTATCTACCCACTCACTCCGCTCACTGACGCACTGACTCAATCGCACATTCATTCACTCCCTAACTCGTCTGCTGGCTCACACTATCACTCACTCACTCGCACATTCATACATTCACACACACACATCACGCACACACACATCACATACACACATCACATACACACACCAAAGAGACAGAAACAATACACACACATCACATACACACACATCACATACACACACATCACATACACACACCAAAGAGACAGAAACAATACACACACATCATATACACACACCAAAGAGACAGAAACAATACACACACAAACATATAAAAAGAACAAATTCACCTCCATGGGAACAGACCACAAACATCAGACAAGGCAATCAGGAACTTCGACAACAATGTATTCATCAAGGAACAACTTAATTTAAAAAAAAACAAAAACACAGCAAAAATGCAATTCCCACGTTCAACATCTGCAAAAGAGTTTCAAGCATGGGATTGGAACTCCAGATCTCTCGTTGTAAGTCAATGTTATATTTTCTGCGCTTCTGGCAACTTCTATTTGTAACATCTCTAGCAGTGGCATTATTCGGAGGGTAGGGTGTGGGGACTTTCGGGCTTCAGTGCCCCACCTCCTCCTAAATGTTCTAGTATCTGCTAGGTGTTAAAACGACCCTGTACTAATGTGTCTACATGTATGCTTTTTCTAGTATCTGCTAGGTGGTTAACTATGACTGTCTGTTATGCTGCACTTACAAGCCATCACGTATAATTTTTCTAGTATCTACTAAGTGTTTACAGCCGTCTGTTATGCTGCACTTTGTGATGAAATAAATGTCCTTTTTTCGTCCAATTTTTCTTAATACTATACTCTCTTCATCTGGTCATTATCTTACTTTTACACCTCCATCTACAGATGATTATCTTATCCTCGGGCTGACACCATGTATTTTACCAATTTGCCACATTCCTGACATGTTTATCTTTTCTTTGTGGACCGTCGGCGTTAGCCGAGACGGGGAACAATACCACCTTGACGTATTTGCCCAAGATACCAGAAATAGACGTATTAAGTGGTCTACCATCACATTAGATTGCATAATTACTTCACCTGATGAATGAGTATGATAGTGGTAAACAGATGGTCATGTAAGAGATACCATGGAAAGCGACATGCACAAGTACGGCCCAACCTTAAGGTTGTGTGGATTATAACAATCTTGCAAAATTAGGGCAAGACATATCACGTAATGATTCCCGGCAAGTCTCTTAAAAATGCTAAGCAAGATGTCTTGTCATTGTCACGAAATGGCTTAATTAAGAGTCTGTCTGAGTAAAGAGACAAGACACCAGTTTTGAGGAAAGTCTGAGAAGATAGATTAAGATGAGAATTAAAGTGACTGTGGAGGATGAGACTTATAGCTTCAAGGGTGAGAACCTAGATTGACTCTCCCTCGCCCCTTGTGACTTGTTTTTATAGCTACTGTCTCACCACCTCTTGCTCCGATGGAGATTAGGTTACACTAATTGATATCCACAGACACAACTGTACAGTTAAAGAATACAGGTACAGTATAGTGAAAGACAAACTGATCCGGTGCACATTTTATAGTTTATCAAACAAACAAATCTTTACCACAGCAAAAAAAAAAAAAACTACAATACCGTGCGAGGTCGCACAACCTGAAAAAAAAGAAAAAAATCAATGAAAGACACAATTATCAAATCACCACGCTCTCTTGCACAACTACACGAAAAAAACTAAGGTTAAAGAAATATACCGGGCGGGTGGTCTCTAAGTAAGAGCCACCACCACCTGAACTCTACTATTACTAACTAACTACACTGTGAAGTCCCACACACACCATACTACTCTCCACTAGTTTTCCGTCTGTCCCGTTTAACTAGTCAGATGAAGACTTATTAACTAATATGACTAAACTGTCTCAAAGGCGCTCCTACATAACTAACTTATACACCACTAAATCATACTCCACTGAATTCTGCAGACCTAACTCAGAGGCTCTCCTCCACGTATTCTCTATCTAACTCGACAGTTCCTGTGGAAAACCACTAACTCCACTCTATCCCCTCTCCTTCAGTTCAGTGCTTTCCTGAAGCTCTCGTCTTCGCCTGAAGCTCAGATGCGTTACCATTCGTCAGGTACCTACTCCCGTTAGCATTTAGAAAGGTATGATCTCCCTCTCTCCTCTCCAGAATAACCGATGAAGGGGACTTGGTGACTATATATATATATTTTTCCTCTGGCTGTAGCTCAAGCAATGATGATGGCGGCACTCATTTCTTCACATAACGACAATTTAAACCGCTTGGGATTTTGCCCTACTGCTTTATTGTGGCAGTATGTAAACAATACCAGGCAACGTAGCATGTTTTGTATTGGGCCGTAAGAGCTAAGAGCTCCAATTTCTAGGCAATTCCACGCTGAGGTATACGTTTCCTCACGTCAGGAGAATTCCTTTTTGTATTACTGGTGTAACGTCATATCATCATATGCTCTCAAAAGAAGTGAAGTACACTTATGTTGTATTGTGACATATTAAATGTGATAAAACGTACAACAAGCTGTTGATCAAGATCATTCAAGTTGGCCATTCCGTACGTTACTGTTGAGACTGTTGTCTATTATATCAAAATATCTTACAAGACCAGTGCAGCACATTAATATACTCGTTACCCAATAGCCTTCAATAAGTATAAGGTAACAGTATAAAGTGGTGGCCAGTATACACGGGATTTCGTTCTACCCACAAGATTTTATCAAATGATACTACTGTCCCTAGCCACATCGACGAATTTTACAGTATCGAAAAGCAATAGAAATTTCGGCGCAACCTATGCCAACCGGTTTTCTTCAAACTAGGGCCGGCAAGAAGAAACTTAAAGAGTAAACAGCACACTTCAATCATAATATTTGCTGAACTTTACCAATAGAAGTTCGTATTTTCTTCATCAACATTTTTGAGACGAAAGTTATCATCACTCTACGCAGTTCCAGGTTGGATTCGTCAGGAAAAATTAAAGTAATCAAACAAAATTTCGGCAACCAAGACAAAGCACAGTCATTCAACCAGTGAAACAAGATGGATAGTTCTACATGTGGGAGCAATCTGCATCGATGAAATTTCGCTCTACCTGTTGCATATGTTGGAGGCAACAATACTGTCACGTGCATTTATACTTCGGAGGAAGGATCATAAAAAGATAAGTGGACTAGTTTGTTGTAGCCTTAGTCTTACACAATTCTATAGTAGAGCCTTTTTGTTTATCTGTTTTATGTTTGTTGGGGGTTTGGGGGACCTTGATAAGCAGAATTACATCTCATCTTCGGACGGGTCTGCAATCAAGGGTGTCAGTAGGGAAATTTATGTAATATTTTCTCAAAGAGGCCCGGCTCAAAATGCTGTGTGGAAAGCGCTCTTTGTGAATATACTATATTTACTTATGTTATAGACGTGCTGTCCTGTTTTTTCACTGTTGTTTGTATTTGTCAGTTGTTGTTTTTTTAATTCAGTTTTTCTGCATTTTTGTACGTCTATTGTTGGTCTTCTCTAGCTATCATTATGTTGATATATGGATTTTTGTTGTAAATTCGTCTTGTCTAGTCTAACCTTATAGTGTAAGCATATATTTCAAACATTATCCTTTTTTTTCTACACCTTAGTATTTTCTTCTGTTGCTACACTATTGTACTACGTGTTCTGTCTTATAGTGTACGACACTAATTTTTTTGTTTGCATTGATTACTTGCTAAGTCACATTTGCAGAGTACTGAATTTTAACGAATTGGCATTGGTGCTGTTTATCGCTCATCAGTACCCATATTCATATTCAGACTAAGTAACTTATATATATATATATACTTAAACTTACATAATGTCTAGTCTGGAGCATTTTATCCAGCTAGGTAAAGAGATGGGAATGCAAGGCCAGGAGCTTAAAGAGTTTGCCATGGAGCAACTGGAAAGAGAAGAAAAGAAACTGGAGAGGGATGAGAGAGCAAGAATGAGAGAGATCGAAAAAGATGAACGAATTCAGTTAGAAAAAAATAGCAGAAAAGAAAAGACAAGAAGAATTTGAAAAAAAGAAATGACAAGATGAAATGGCAGAAAAGAAAAGACAAGATGAAGGAAAAGAAAAGAAGATTTAGATTTAGAGGCTAAGAAAGCCCAATTTCTGCATGAAGAAAAAATGGCTTCTGTAGAGTTGGAGAGACTCAAATTGGAAGCTAGTAATAAACAGAGTAATCAAGAAGGGGCAGGTTCGGTCAAGAGAGAACATGCTTCATCATTTAAACTTCACTTACCTAAATTTAATCAAAATATAGACGACATTTCGTGCTTCCTAAACCGATTCCAGACAGTGTGTGAGGAATACAAACTGGAAAAATCATCATGGGTGATACATTTAATGTCATTACTGACAGGTGAAGCGTTGACAGCTGTGTCAACAATGGATGAGGAAAACATAAAATCTTATGAGGCAGCTAAAACATTACTTTTAAGAAAGTATCAATTAGACGAGAATGGATACAGGCTAAGATTAAAAAAAACTCACACCCGAAAGCAACAAGGACTTTAGTGAGTTTATTTCAACTATAAAGTTATGCTTCAATCGGTGGATTGAGTTGGCTAAAATCAAACATACGTATGAGGACTTGATGGACCTTAGTTTGAGAGACAAAGTACTTTCTTCCATTAGCCCTGATTTTTTGGCCTATTTACATGAACGGAAGCCAGAATCGTTACAATCCCTTGAGTTGTTAGGGCGCCAGTTTATGACGGCACACCCAGGGAAGAGTGTGAACAACTCTACTATTAAAGAGGCATTACCTGTTGCATCAGCTCATTCAGTGCAGATAAACAACCCTAGAGCTCGATCGCAAAGTATGGATAGAAATTTTGGCAGGAATAATGACCGAAATAGTGGATCTTTCCGAGGACGGTACAATTTTGGCAATCAACCTTATCAATATCAGAGAAACTCCCAACGATATTTTGATGGAAATAGACCATCACAGGGTTACTTTCAATCTAACAGAGGATGGCGTAGATCTGATAATACCTACATGAACAGAGAAGACAGATCCTATTATACAAAGAACAACCAAAACTCTCCTCCATCTCAACACTGTCCAGGTTGTACGTGTCCTCAGCATTCTAATAATCCTCAGAATGGTAGAGAGAGTCGGAATTATTACCGGGGTAATAACAACTTTAATCGCTCTCGGAGCATGGATCGAAAAAAAACTCGAACTGGAATCATAATACGAGTAGTAACACAGGAGCAGTTAATCCCAATGGGGAAAACACAAATATTGCAAATGCGTGTGCAGCTGATTTATTTAATCCATCAAATTGTTCAGAATGCAGCACTCTGTTTCAGCCAGATGTGGTCTCCAGACTTTCCTGCGGTCATCCTGTGCCCGCGTTGTTACCTGCATTAGCCTCTCATGATGGAAAAGGCTCGCTAATGTTTCACAGGTTTTTTTTAAATAATCAACTAGTTTCAGTCTTGCGTGATACAGGGTGCACAACTGTTGGAGTACGCAAATCGTTGGTAGACCCATCTTGCTGCACCGGGGAGAATGTAAAATGTGTCCTATTTGGAGGCACGGTGGAATTCTATCCTGTGGCCATTGTGCACATTGATACTCCATTTTTCTCAGGTCAAGTGAAAGCTTGTTTATTACAGGAACCAATTGCTGACATAATCATGGGCAATATTGTGGGTATAAAAGCGTGTTCACTCCAAGATATAGAAATCTGGGAACGTCAGCATATACTACTCGCTAATATGGTCGTTACAAGAGCACAGGCACAGGCTCAAGAGGAAGAAGAAATGACTAACAATCATGACAAGGAGGAAGATCAACATCTTATGCCGATGTTAACGAAGACATCATTTATTGATATGCAAAAGAATGACAATTCTTTAAAAAGATTTTTCAAATTGGTAAAATCAGATGATGTCGGTTGCTCGGAAAGGTCACAACCTTGGTATACAATTAAAAATGACATATTAATTCGTAATGCTAGAGATGCTACATCGGTACAGCAGCAAATTATGGTACCAACCAATATTCGACCTTACATTCTCAGACATGCGCATGATACAAACTGTGCAGGCCACATGGGCTTTGCTAGGACGAAATATAGAGTCTTACAACATTTTTATTGGCCTGGAGTAGTCAGGGATGTCAAATTATTTTGTCGTTCGTGCAAGACATGCCAACAAGTGGCTACAAAGGGTGCTTACCATAACGCACCTATACAGGCTGCGGATATTTCGTTGCGACCATTCGAAAAAATGGCCACAGACTTAATAGGTCCACTGTCAGTTCCGTCAGCCAGAGGTCATAGATATGTCCTCACCTGTATTGATATGTGCACCAGGTGGCCGGAGGCAATACCTCTTAAACACATTGCTACCACCGATGTGGCTGATGCACTATTCCTCATTTTTACGAGAGTGGGGTTCCCTGACAATATTTTATCAGATAGGGGAACACAGTTTGTGTCAGATGTCATGTCGCATGTCATGAAACTATGCAATATTGATAGATCTCTTAGCTCTGTTTATCATCCTATGTCCAATGGCATGATAGAACGTTTAAATAAAACGCTGAAACAAATACTGGGGAAAGTGACCACGACGTATCCACAAGACTGGGATAGAGTGCTCCCAGCAGTGCTGTTCGCTTATCGGGAAGTCCCAAACGAACACACTGGTTTCTCGCCTTTTGAGCTCATGTATGGTGCTCCACCACGAGGACCCATGTCGATAATAAAACAATTACTTACAGGTTCGGAGATGACTCAGGAATGCCAGTCATCCTATGAGTATGTGGTGAATCTACGAAAGACACTTATAGACGCTTGGAAAATAGCGACTGATTCATCTGAAAAGGCAAAAGAAAAAGCTAGATCTCTTCAAAACCGTTGGAAAAAGTTAAGGAAATTACTTCCTGGAGACAAAGCTTACGTCCTGCTACCAACGAGAGAGAATAGCCTTCTCATTTCGTGGAGTGGTCCATATGAAATTATTTCAAAATTGACAGATGTGGATTACATTCTTGACGTGAAAGGCAAGAATAAAACCTTTCACATCAACATGCTCAAACAATTCCATGATAGACCTGAATATCTCAAACCTATCTTAGATGCTGTTAATGAAGTAATCACTGATCATCCTACATCTTATTCTTCATTGTCAGTGATTCAAGAAGAACCCACTTCTTTTCATGATGTACCTTTGCAACTTCCTGTCATGTCTCTTTATATGACAGAATCATGGGTAAATGTATCTATTTGTCCGGATCTATCCAACGAACAACAATCTCAAATTCTTTCTATTCTAGAATCATATCAGCAAGTTCTGTCTAATATTCCAGGCCGAACGTCTATAATCACTCACGATATTAGACTCACAGATCACAAACCTATTAAATTAAAGCCTTACCCTATCCCTATCCACTTTCAGGATCAGGTTGAAAAAGAATTAGGTCAAATGTTACAGCTTAACATTATTGCACCATCAGAGTCTGCTTATTCTTTCCCAATGGTTATAGTCAAGAAGAAGGATAATAATATCAGATTATGCATGGATTTTCGTAAACTCAATTCCATAACGGAGTCTGACGCAGAGCCAATGCCAGTTCTTGACGAATTACTGTCAAAACTTTCTAAAGCAACCTACTTTAGCAAATTTGACTTAGCCAAGGGTTATTGGCAAATACCTCTCACGGAAAACGCAAAACCTTTCACTGCTTTTGCTACCCCTAAGGGTCTCTTTCAGTATAATTTCATGTGCTTTGGCTTGGTAAACGCACCAGCGACTTTCGTTCGGATGATGAGGAAACTATTTTCTCATAGGTCTGATATCATCTCCTATATAGATGACATTTGTTTGTTCCACAACTCTTGGGACGAACATGTTTCTGGATTGAAATCTCTTCTCGAAATTCTTCGCTCTAATAATCTGACAGCGAATCCTTCGAAAGTTCAAATAGGTTTCAAAGAAATTTCTTTCTTAGGTCACAGAGTGGGCCATGGATTTCTGAAAACTGAGGATAAAACTATCTCGAAGATTCTTAACCTATCAATTCCTAAGACTAAGAAGCAGGTGCGGAGTCTTCTCGGCCTTATACAGTTCTATAATAAATTTATGCCTCATTTATCTTCAGTTACGTCAGTCCTGTCTGAGTTAACTACGAAAGGCTCCCCTAATAGAATTGTCTGGACGGAGGCCTGCAACATAGCTCTAGTCCATTTAAAGCATTACTTTTCATGTGCACCAATTTTAAAAACTCCCTGATCCTCATCTCCCATTTATTCTCAGGACAGACGCTTCGATGTACGGTATTGGTGGCTCCTTGATGCAAGAAGTAGATGGAATGCTTCATCCAGTGATGTATGTGTCGAGGAAGCTCACAAAGACAGAAACCAGATATCCAATTATTGAGCGCGAGCTTCTCGCGATCATATGGGCTGTCACAAAGCTTCAGCGTTTCCTTCTTGGTTCTCGTTTCATCATTGAGACAGACCAGAAGGCCCTGTCGTTCCTTCAAAAATCCAACATGAAAAACGCACGAGTCGCACGTTATGCAATTAATTTGCAAATATATGACTATATCATTCGACCTATTGAGGGCAAGTCCAATGTGCTTGCAGATGTTCTGTCGAGATGTACACAGACAGACCTGCCCGATTCTCAAGGATATGACATTGCTGCGACCCATTGACAAAGGTACACTGCTGATAGTCTACAGATACCTCGATAACTCAAAAACGTTATCTTGACAATATCCATAACCAGATACATATTACCATCGTTATCAAGAGAAACAACTCAAGTCATTTGAAGACAAGATAAGAGACGTTTTGTGTGGATACATTCAAATCGTTTCACACTACATCAAGTTCCATGAACAGTACATAAGATCTGATTTCCGGACAGTCATGACGTATGCGGTAAAGGAACCAAATCAAACAGTATCTCAAGTAAACAGTATAAGGCTCTTTGTCATATCTTAATGGCAATCCTTCACAAAATGACTGGGATGCAGAACTTTAAAAAGATCATATGTCCTATTCCAGCAAACGAACTTCAAATATTGGGGCTCAGAGACTGTGACACTCAAGAGGCAACATATGAAAAGAAATCTCACACAAGAAACAATCGATTCGATACGCCTATGGAGAACTTCGCCATTTGAAACATTCTTTTTTTGTTATTACTTAAACCAGTTATGTGACTCTAAAGTGCTAAAATTGCAAATAGTAAGCTTTCACACTTATGAAAGTAGAACCTATCATTGAAGACACTCAGTAACTATAGTTAATTAGTTTTACACAATGCTACAGACAGCACACACACGATCATGTGGACATTTACATTAACGTAATTATTATACTTACTTAATACTATTTAATTAGTTAGATCTTTCATTTCATTCATCTTTTAATTAAATACATTCAGATATTTCATTTTCCAAAACTTCACAATTTCACTATCATATTTCTTAACATTTTCATTGATTTTTCTCATTTTTCCATGATGCTGACTACATTCCATAGACTGTTGCTCAGGTATGACATAGACTGGACGGTAACTTCTCGCATTTTCTAAAAATGACTTCCTATATGGAAAACTTTCAGTTTTCGCTGGGAGGCGGGGTAAAAGTGTTACCTATCACTTTGCTCACAGGCTGGTAATTCATCGCTGTGCGCAATGGAGCAGAACGCAAATACGCTCCGATTGTAAAAGCGTGCGAGTTGTGGTATGTGTGTGACACAGGTATTTAGTGTATGACGTGGACAGGGTCTTCTGCGGGGGGAACGAAGGTGATCGTTAGGACAGTGGTGTCTGGCTGGTGTTTTTTCGAAGTGTATGGATTTTTATGTGAGAGCGACAGACCAGTGTTTATTGTTATAAAATATTTCAGAGTCAGGATAATTGACTCAATTCATTAAGAATGTGTGCCTGATTATGTGTGGCTTAAGGAGATGGACAGTAAGTGATTTGAATCAATACGGATTTGTAAAGTATGAAGGCGTTGTAGACGATACATAGACATTCTGACTTTAAACCGGCACAACGACATTATTGCTTATGGCTGTTACTGATCACATTTGTATTACTGGTGTAACGTCATATCATCATATGCTCTCAAAAGAAGTGAAGTACACTTATGTTGTATTGTGACATATTAAATGTGATAAAACGTACAACAAGCTGTTGATCAAGATCATTCAAGTTGGCCATTCCGTACGTTATATATTATCTGCTTACACAGTATTACACCAGCCTTATGTCCTAAATTCATAAAGAGATATATCAAATAATAATACCACCAACTTTTACTCACCGCACTACACTGGCTATACTTCGTATGATTACCACTGAAACTTACAATACACTGGCAGAAGTCAGGTAATTGATGGCAAAACTACCGACTAAAAATAAAATTAAATCCCAGAAGAAAGCTTACTCTGACTTGCTAAAACCTTTAACTAACATTCCTACATCATCATCATCAGTTGCCATCTCCACAACGAAGGTTGGCTGTAATGGATCTCCAACGTCTTCTGTCTCTTGTCTTGGTGGTGCACTCTGATAGACTCTTTCCTGTCCATCTCTTGATGTTATCTTCCCACTTATAGCGCTGTCTTCCCCTTGCACGTTTGCCTTCAACTCTCCCTTCTGTTATGGTCTTCTGCAAGGTGTTATGCCTTTTTATGTGGCCAAAGTATTTTAGCTGCCGAACTTTGACCTCCCTCATTAGTTCTCTTTTCATACCTAGATTTTCTAGGACCTCCTTAGTTGTTTTCATCTCTTTCCATGAGATACGCCCCATTCTTCTATATATCCACATTTCAAGAGCCTCAATTCTTTCTTCCAAATGCTTATTCATCGTCCATGTTTCTGCACCATACAGAAATGCAGAATATATATAAAACTTTATGATTCTCAGTTTTAATTTGTGAGATAACTGTTTGGATGTCAGTATATGTTTCATGTTGTTGAATGTAGCTTTGGCCATTCCTATTCTCTTCTTGATTTCTGTTTCACATATGCCATATTCTGTTATTATATGACCAAGATATACGTAGCTCTTGACTTGTTCCAGGATTTTTCCCATTTACGCTTATCTTTAATGTGGGTTTATCGTCTGTTTTGCTAATTATCATAGTTTTTGTTTTCTCAATATTAATGTCGAGTCCATATTCATGACTTATACTGTTCACTTGCTTCACTAGTTCTTGTAACTCCTGTTCGCTTTCAGCTAACAACACGGTATCATCTGCATATCAAAGGTTGTTTATTGACCTTCCACTGATGTTCAGTCCTGGTATTTCCTGTATCTGTTTGAAATTTTTTTCGGTGCATAAATTAAATAGGCAGGGGGACAGCACACAACCTTGTCTGACACCTCTTTTTATGTCTATGTATGGTGAATAATTCCTTCCAGATCTTACTGTGGCAGTTTGCTCCCAATAAAGGTTACTGAATATTCTTATATCTTTTCCATCAATACCTACATTCATACACAACTTATTAAAACTACGTACATACCCAGACTTTCAGAATATCCACTAACCGGGCAGACTGAGTTTATGTCTGACACTATTCACGGCAATAATAATCCAGGACTTGTGAGCCCCGACTAATAATTTGGCCCTGTATATATAGTGCCAATTTTCTGATGCAAGACAGACGCGGTGAGTCATAGCTCTAGAATTATCTCCCAAAAACCGCATCTACCCCACTTTGACGTAATCTAATGACTGCTACATAAATTAAAAATCGAAACCAATCGTCAGAGCTTCCCGTTATGATGCATAACATTGTCTTAACATCTGACGAATCGTTAACCAAGCGACGAAGAGTTATTCCCCCTGCTGGAACGGGGGGATCAAAGAAAATAAATTCCCCACGAAGCCTGCTGCCCCCGCTGAAAAAATGTACGCCATGTTACGTAAACTTATCTGACCGTCTATCAACAAGAATGACTCACTAGCCCACGCTACCACTCAGGTAGGGGTTTACACCTATCCCCGAAAAGAGACGGGTTGGTGGGGTTGATCCTACAATTATTAGAACCCTGACAAGAAATGAAAACATCAACAAATCCGAAAACCTGATAAAAATTAAAGAGAAAAGAAGCAACCTTAATAATAAAACAAGAACGGGCGGGTTGAAAATAAAAATTAAGTCACTTTGCCACAGTCATGATTAACAAGGATGAGCAAAAAGAGTGCAACCTGAGAGAAGATTTATCAGATTTAATCATTAGGGCAGGCCGTACGACATAATGTTTCGGGTAAATGTAACACTTAAGTGGCATTACCTTACATGGCCGCGCCTTAACTTTCATGGTGAAGGATAGGGAGAGAGTTTGTTTAAGTCATACACCTAACTTGTGGTTGGTTTAAAATTAGAATATGACTTAAACTTTATTGTGATTGGGTTTTACCCAAAATAACCTCACTAGGTTACATTTGTGCGAGAACAATTTTAACTTTAAAACCAAGAGCCTGTTGAAGATTTCCCCACTGCATTTCTCACCTTCGTCAAGATAAATCACGGACGGAAAGAATAGTAGTAGTAAAAAGGATTCAAGATAGGACGGGCTAAAGTTTACTGGAAATATCTTGTAAAATTAAAAAGAGTAATACTTCATTGATAATGCTTAGCGTCCCAAGTTCAAGGAACCTTCCTCAAGTGTAAATAGTTAGTAATCTTAACTCACCGAAGGATAACTGCGTCTTAAAAAGTTGCAGTACATACTATGACCTTTCTGTGCACCAAAGCTGTCACAGAATAGGATTCTTCTTCCTAATCTCTGTTTCTGCCATCACCGATGTCAATACCTTGTCGAGGTATGGCGGCTTGTGTACTCTGATTACCCCCAGAGCTATGCCAGTGGGAGTTTTACTCCTGGAAGGTTCTACCAAGCTGGACAGGTTTGCGCGGACAGGAGTCAGACGAAAGCAGACACCCTGGTCCTCCAGGTTGGGGGTTTTAGCATAGCGCTGACACTCTTGTCTATGTAAAAAAATTGAAGTTACGGAAACAATTACGAATAAACAAACTTTGCTGCGGGACGGACATCCGAAGTCTAAGGCTCGTATGACTGTCAGTGGTGAAAGCCGAAAGGAAGCCACTGACATGAGAACGGACGTCCTGACCGCAAAACACGGTACAAGAATTAGATTTTGGAATGTCAGGACAATGAATGAGACGGGTAAACTAAAACAGGTCACGGCAGAAATGAGAAACTATAGGTTACACATTCTAGGGATAAGCGAGAGCAGTTGGACAGGGGCAGGAAAAGTTAAGACAGCAACAGGAGAAACTCGGAGCAAGCAAGAGGACATGCACACAATCATAGCTGGCAGACGCTGCAGCTGGGTTGGCCATGTCCTCATAAGAGACCCCGATGCCATCACAAGAACAGCTATGCTTTGGACCCCTGAAGGAAAACGAAAGAGAGGCCGACCAAAAACAACTTGGCGGAGGGCTGTGGAGGCTGAGATGCAAAGAATGAACCAGAGTTGGGGCACTGTACGAAGGATGGCCGCCGACCGAGCAAACTGGAATCAACTTGTTGTTGCCTTACAAGACGCCACCAGGCGTAATGGCCACTGACTGCTTTGCCGGTCGGCGTGCTAATGGATCAAAGAATAAGAATCTCTGTTTTCACTTCTGGCATTTAATCAGTACTATGATTTTGGTATGAAGATGCTTTATTTGCGATTTTCCGAGTAGCTCACTTTTCTTTTCTCTGTCAATGTGTAGCAGATATTTTCTCATCTGTTAAATATTCTTTACACTCCTATCAGCGATAGTCGTCATGTCTAGGTGTCTGACTGTGTCTGACCACTCCTGGTGGGATAGATTAGACGGCGTGCATGGTTGCAGGAGCGGACTGATGAAAATCAATATATTGTACCACCAAGGCTGACGACTTTTTTCGCACGCAAAATGGCGCAAGCGAGTATACTGTAGTGCTGATTTGGACACGTACCTCGACCCAGCTGAAATTGCTTAATCACTGATAAGGGCACAGGTTCATCAGCGACAAGGATGTCAGAGACTGGACCTTTGTGTTTGCTCATAGCAAGTGCAGATTAATTATCATTACTTGGTGGGGGATGGACAGAAACACCTGAGGGCGGATATAGATGTACATATTTCAGGGAAGATGTAGAAGTTATGGTGTGAAGGTTCATAGACGAGAATGTTTGTGAGTTGGTACACAGATTACCATATAGGGATAGGTGTACAGCTCTGTATTTTTGTTCAGAAAAATTTTCCCTTTTCCGAAATTTTTGAATTTCCACGAGGACATGCAAATTTTTGATAGTACGAATGGCTTTCTTGAGCCTCTTCTACAAAACCGAGCGGCGGTGAAGGACAGTGGAATATAACTTGGACGCATTCAGTAGTCAAATTTCACTGTGGAGAAAATCACGCTTGCAAAGAAAACTACCACCAGGCATGCCAGAAGTTAGAAATTCAGGAAATTCCATTTTATACAGGCCAGACCTTTTATTTTATTGGAGTATTTCTTGGCAGGTCTTACAAAAACAGCACAGGGAAAATCTCTATCATTTTAATAAGGAAGCCGCTGTCTGGAGGAACTAAGGAAACACACGGAGTCAGAAAAAAGGGAATTAAAGTTCAAATTAACGACCCAAGTACACGTGTGTAATAAGGCAATGCCAGTGCCTTTTATTCATTTAAGCAAAACCTGTGAGCAAGATTGGAGTAAGTTGAGATGTTTACATTCTAATATTTTTAGTTACTAACATTTGTGAACTATCAGTTATAATTGTTTTACACATGTGTATTTTTTATGTGTAAAATAGCTATGTGGATGCCCAGTTAGCATTTGGCTGGCAAATCTCAGCGTACAGAATGATGATTCATGAAACACCACTGCCAAGGTTGCTGGTGACTGTTACTGCTAGTCACTTGTTAACTAGAACAAAAGCTCATAAAAGTAGTTGACGATTTTCTATTTGGAGCAGCTATCATAGGCAAAGAGAACGAAATGATGTACCTTTCTAAGTATAATACGTTACAGTTTCCATCAGTGGAAAGTACGATGTTAAACATATGCGACTTTTAAAGTCAATGGAATATTTGTAAACTTTTCACATAAGTGTAAACTATAAGAAAATAACGATATCCCACAAGTTTTATATTGATGAGTACACAGTTCCAATCAGTTAAATGGTAAATGGTAAAACATTTTTTATCTTGCCTATTAATCCTTTTCATTTAAATGTATATATGTAACCTAAAAAAAAAAAGCTAAAAAAATCAATTTTTAACCCAGCTGATTACTTCTTTCTTCTTCATCTCCTTTCGACTTTGTCAATAACCGATACAAGCAGGTCAGTGGTCAGTATCGCCTAGTGGGCGATTCTATATAGGGCAACTAGCAAATTGATTTCTTTGCCACTGTAGCACCTTCATGCCTTAATGTAAGCCATAATTTAGGCAGCTTGACAAATCTATAATTACATTGTTTCCGTACTCAAATTGACTAGCACTAACAGGTGATCAGCCCCGGTTGTGAATATTTAAATGTAAAACCAGAACGTTTTATCATCCTGGAGGGATTAAATTTATATTCTCATCGATGGGTAAATTCTGAGATAAATGGGATGAAGAATAGAAGAAGTTGGGGACACATAAGTTAATGTGTCGGAAAACGCAATACTCAGAACAAGCGTTTCGTTTCTATTCTTATCATAGGTATTGGTGGTACCAGCAGGAAAGTACTATCTCTGGAACAAGGAAGGGACAGTGGCCTACGCTTTAAGACGAGGTACCAAACTTTTGTATGACTCTCCTTGGCATTTCTGGGAAACGAGCTACACCCAACAACCTTGACCAGCGAACGAGTGGGAGCATGTAAAAAAAAGAACCCCCATCAGAGGAGCAGAACAGTCTACTAATTGGGCAGCTAAGTTCCATATATAAGCTGCCAAAGTGAACTTTTTTTCATCGTCTCTATTATCCATCAATGTTAAACTTTTCTTCTATAAGAATATTCAAACTAGTTTTTCAAAGCCTACTGTTTAAACGGGACCGAAGATGCAGCAAGAGAGATGATTGCGTCTTGCGATAGTTTGAGCTTGTATTGGCTTGCAGTCGTGGTCAGAGAACCCAGAGCTGGACCAAAAACCTATACTCTACCTCCAAGTGGTGGTCCTGTGGAAACCTTTGGCTGGATTTTCATCATCTGCTGTCTGGGCTGAGTGAGTAGGTATGATCGACAGAAGGAAGTCTGCTATTACCCGAGTGTCCCAAAAAAGCCGTGCTGAAGGTCGGATGTAGTCTGTTCGAAAGGCGCAAATATCGCAGCTTTGCTGTAAAAACGGACACAACGCTTACCAACAAGTCATTTTTCAGGGGACTGAACGAGGAAGAAAGGAAGAAGACACAAAACTGTTTATTAAAACTTAAGTGATTATTAAATTTTGTTATTTGTAAATTTTACAAATTTAACTTCGATTTAATCATTTTAAATGTACTGCATGTTTTGTCTCAGTCAATTTACTACAAACACTCTAATCAGAGCTTAAACCAGTTATAATAATAATTCCACTGTTAATCAGAGGTGGGGGCTTAACGAGCTAAAATTAATCACTATTGCTAAATTTGTTCACAAAAGTGGTCGGCAGATTCGTTCTAGAATTAACGTGATCAGGGAGCCTAAATGCACATGTTTTCGCCTTGAAATCTGAATAACTGTGGAATTGGTTGCCAGTACGAAAATCGTCATAACTTCTTTCTACCCTATTGCCAAGGAGTATCGTGGACGAAGGTTGAACCTTTGAAGCCATATTAGGATACTTGAGTTTGGCCACTATTGGACTCACTACTTCAATGAGGGGGAGGCAATACCGTCACAGTAATACAGACAGCGAATAACTTTTTAATTTAGAACAGCTTTATCAGTAAGTAGCAAAGGGCACTGTTGTGTAGCCTTACAGGCTTTGATAATACTTAGTACAGCTGTATAGTTGTGAATGACCTGTTCATGTTTAAGCATAAAGAATAAATATAATTATCTAAAGATATTGAAGTTCTTACGATTTCAGAAAAGGGCTTGTTAATGTAATGTTGATAGCCTTACAAGGCAGTCTGTTCTAAATCGACAGGATAAGAGAAAGTTGACGGATGACACGGCGAAGAGAACTGGACACATATATGGACATTGTATGAGAAAGAATGGAAGATCTAAGACTGACGGCGCTGGCCAGGTGACTTCTTGATGCTTGTTGATGGGTTTTATACTAGTTGGAGTGGTCAAGCAAGGTCGCTGATGATGATGAAGCTTTATTGGCTGTGGTGGATGGATGGTGATGATGGATGATGGTGATGATGTCGGTGGATGTGAGTTATTGTGATGATGGTGATGTGGTGATGATGATGATGATGGTGGATGGTGATGGTGAATGATGTGGTGATGTGCATGAATGTTTGATGCATGAAGGTGATGGTGATGATGATGGTGATGTGAATATGGTGATGATGGTGAAGATGGTATGATGATGTTGGTGAATGATTGTGATTGATGATGGTGATGATGGTGCTTGGTGGATGATGGATGATGAATGGTTTGGTGATGATGATGGAGTTTGTTGCATGATGAATGTGTTGATGGTGATTGAAAGTTGGTGATGGTGCATGATGGTGATGTGATCGATGGTGTTGGTGATGATGGATGATAGTGATGATGGTGATTGATGATTGATGGTGTGCAGTTGTAATCCTGGTGGCTGATGATGATTGTGTAATGAATGCTGTCCATATGATGGTGTTGATGGTGATGCCTATGAAATGGTGATGATGATTGTGGTGTGAATGTGATGGTTGATGATGATTATTGATGGTGATGGTGATGACGATGATGATGATGATTAGTGATGATGTTCAGGATGGTGATGATGGGGGTGATGTTATTGTTGGATTGGTGATGGAGTTGTGATGTTGGATGATGGTGATGATGGTGATGATGTATGGTGCAAGATGATGGTGTAGGTGATGTTGATGATGGTGATTGATGGTGGGTGATGGTGATGATGTATGATGGTGATGATTGATGGACGTCATTGATTTGGTTGTGGATGTTGATAGATGATGTGATTGCTGGGTGATGGAGGATGATGTATTGTGGCATTGACTCATATGATGCTTGGTTTGATGGGATGGTGATGATGGTTGATGATGATGTTGATCTGATTGATGGTGATCATTGATGATCAACTATTGTGTGATGATCGATGTTGGTGATAGATGGATGGATAGTGATGGTGAGAATGATGGTGGACGATGATGGTGATGTTTGGGATTGATGGTGGGGTCTGGTGATGGTGACGATGATCATTGATCATTCTAATGAACCGACATACATTACGGAACAATCAATTAGGAAGGCTGATGCCGGTAAGCAAATAGCAGCAATTAAATAAATTATCTTCATTTATAGGCAGCGTATACAATAATTATAACCCATCACGGGTTGAACTGGATATATTTTTATCTATTAATTAGAAGAAAAAACATATCATACATATAGTGTTATACTCTAATTAATACGCATACATCTAAAGACCCACCATATAAACTTTCCCTGTGTAGTGCCCCGGGGGGGGGCGGGGGAGGGGCTCTGATGAGACAAATAGAATAGAACTACTGCTCCATCAAGCATGTTGTACATGACCACTAAGGTGATGTTGTACATGACCACTAAGGTGATGTCGTACATGACCACTAAGGTGATGTTGTACATGGCCACTAATGTGATGTCGTACATGATCACTAAGGTGATGTTGTACATGGCCACTAAGGTGATGTTGTACATGGCCACTAATGTGATGTCGTACATGACCACTAAGGTGATGTTGTACATGGCCACTAAGGTGATGTTGTACATGGCCACTAATGTGATGTCGTACATGACCACTAAGGTGATGTTGTACATGGCCACTAATGTGATGTTGTACATGACCACTAAGGTGATGTTGTACATGGCCACTAAGGTGATGTCGTACATGACCACTAAGGTGATGTTGTACATGGCCACTAATGTGATGTCGTACATGACCACTAAGGTGATGTTGTACATGGCCACTAAGGTGATGTTGTACATGGCCACTACGGTGATGTCGTACATGACCACTAAGGTGATGTTGTACATGGCCACTACGGTGATGTCGTACATGACCACTAAGGTGATGTTGTACATGGCCACTAATGTGATGTCGTACATGACCACTAAGGTGATGTTGTACATTGCCACAAAGGTGATGTTGTACATGGCCACTAAGGTGATGTCGTACATGACCACTAAGGTGATGTTGTACATTGCCACTAAGGTGATGTTGTACATGGCCACTAAGGTGATGTCGTACATGACCACTAAGGTGATGTTGGACATTGCCACTAAGGTGATGTTGTACATGGCCACTAAGGTGATGTCGTACATGACCACTAAGGTGATATTGTACATGGCCAATAAGGTGATGTTGTACATGGCCACTAAGGTGATGTCGTACATGACCACTAAGGTGATGTCGTACATGACCACTAAGGTGATGTCGTACATGGCCACTAAGGTGATGTTGTACATTACCACTAAGGTGATGTCGTACATGACCACTAAGGTGATATTGTACATGACCGCTAAGGTGATGTTGTACATGGCCACTAAGGTGATGCTGTACATGGCCACTAAGGTGATGTTGTACACGACCACTAAGGTGATGTTGTACATGGCCACTAAGGTGATGTTGTACACGACCACTAAGGTGATGTTGTACATGGCCACTAAGGTGATGTTGTACATGGCCACTAACATGATGTTGTACATGGCCACTAAGGTGATGTTGTACATGGCCACTAAGGTGATGTTGTACATGGCCATTAAGGTGATGTCGTACATGACCACTAACATGATGTCGTACATGGCCACTAAGGTGATGTTGTACATGGCCACTTACGTGATGTTGTACATGGCCACTAAGGTGATGTTGTACATGGTCACTAAGGTGATGTTGTACATGACCACTAAGGTGATGTTGTACATGACCACTAAGGTAATGTTGTACATGGCCACTAACGTGATGTTGTACATGATCACTAAGGTGATGTTGTACATGACCACTAAGGTGATGTTGTACACGCCCACTAAGGTGATGTTGTACATTGCCACTAAGGTGATGTTGTACATGAGCACTAAGGTGATGTTGTACATTGCCACTAAGGTGATGTTGTACATGACCACTAAGGTGATGTTGTACATTGCCACAAAGTTGATGTTGTACATGACCACTAACGTGATGTTGTACATGATCACTAAGGTGATGTTGTACATGACCACTAAGGTGATGTTGTACACGCCCACTAAGGTGATGTTGTACATTGCCACTAAGGTGATGTTGTACATGAGCACTAAGGTGATGTTGTACATTGCCACTAAGGTGATGTTGTACATGACCACTAAGGTGATGTTGTACATTGCCACAAAGTTGATGTTGTACATGACCACTAAGGTGATGTTGTACATTGCCACTAAGGTGATGTTGTACATGACCACTAAGGTGATGTTGTACATGAGGCTGGTAACTTGATCATGTCAAACACATTGCTACAGAAACCACCGCTGCAATAGAGTTGAAAAAAAATGGAGCAGAGGGGACCAGCTGCAGTGGCGGCTCTATGGGCGATGTGAAGGTAAAAGGAAATAAACGATGACAATATCATAAACGGAGCCCCTCGGAGCACCAGTAAAATAAGCAGCTGAGGGCCGTCACCTCAGGCGCGCATTCCCATAGTCAGTTATGACTGACGGGGCTATTATTATTATGAACCCTTCTCCTCTGTAACCCGAAAAGCGGCATAAAACCATCACCGTCCCGGGACCCACATTCAGAAACCTGGCTTCACCTGCTTAACAATCAGGCAGAGTTCTAGAGCTGTTCATGAATTTAAAAACAAAAACAAAAAAACTCACCGTGCAGTTCAATCATAATTGGAAAGGTTCACAGAAACGTAAATCAAAGTAAGCATAAATTCCAGACACTAGTTCCAGACTTCACACGACCACTTTTAAGAAACAAATGTTTGCCGTGGACAATTTCATCAGAAATCGCTTACTCACAAGTCACTTTTACAAACAACTGTTATTACTAGGAAATCCTTCAGTCTAGAATTTCTCCCCCTCAAAATCCGACACGAGAAGTAGCAATGTAGGTCAATTCACATTCACTGGCTGTTTCGAACTAAGCGTTTCATAGTGGTACTGGTGAGATGGCATTGTCGCAGCTCACGCTGACGCTCTACAGGCGACACTAGCGAGTGCAGTGTCAGATTACTACCACAACTGCTACAGATGCACGTGGGACAGCCATAATTCGTAGAGGAGAAAACCGTTCGACCTGCCGCGAATGCCTGGTCCAAGATTCCTTGCTGATGCAATTCCCCGCGTGTACCAGCTGCTAGTTCAGTAGTGAGTAAGCGTGGGGGAAAGGGGGGTACATGACGTTAAAGATGATGGAAGGCTGGCATGAGCGAGACATCATAGGAACGAGGGCAATCACTCAATGCATTCTGGTGTGCTGGACAGACTAGCTATTGAGCGATTGGTCTGCGCATGTCAAGTACAAATGGGAACTTTTATGCATACGGCGAGCAATCTGTCAAATTGTTTGATTCTTGGCTCCTTAATTCTTCTCAATGACACGAAATATTAACTGACTTCTTTTTTCTCATTTTCGCACCTATAATGAGCATATAACCAGCACTGTAGTTGTTGATAGGAAGCCTGCACCAAGCTTTCGCTCGCACGTGCTTGCAGTGGGATCTTCTATAACAATTAGTTTTATATGATGAGGTTGCCAGCCCAGTAGTAGTTTAATCATTATCAAAGTCCGCCTATAAATTGTCGATAGTAATCAAAGGTACAAGAGACTGCCTTGTGGACTACACAAACATCTATAGGGTGATCGGAAAAGTCTCACCGCAGTGGATTCAGTGCTTGAATAATATGAATCAAGGGAAACAATCCAAATGATAAAATTATTATTAAAAAGTCGTAATTTACAACTCTACATTTCTTTATTTTACATAGCAATTTAAATTATTTAAACAGACAATTTTGCAGAGGTTTTCAAACTGTGCGTCGCGGCTCCCAGGGGCGTCACGGCCCTCGGCTAAGGGCGTCGCGATGGCTTGGGAAAAGTATTGTGCTCGATATTATGAGCCAAGGTCCATCAATATAGATCTTCGTGGGGAGCCGGGATCAAATAAGTTAGAAAACCTCTTTTCTGTTTTATGCGAAAAAAAAATCTAATTAAAGTCTATTAAAATAATACTATTTACTGTATCATAAAATGTTACATTCATATTATTAAAGCACTGAACCCACTGCAGAAAGACTTCTCGTATATAATACTAATATTAATACAACAAAAAAACATAACTGATACTACAACAACAACTACTGCCACTGCTAAAACTACCACCGCTATTGCCGCTACAACTACTACTACGACAATAACAACAGCTTCTACAACGACAATAACAACAGCTACTACAACAACCACTACAACTATCACCACCTCCACACTAACAACATTACTACCACTACTATTACTAATATTCCAATTACCATTACAACTACGACAACAACAATTACCACGACCACCACTATTATCACCACCCACTGTGTATCAACACTAACATTTTTACTAACACCACTACTACAACAGATACTACTATAAGAACTACTACTACTTCTAATATTATGAGAATAAATGTAGTAAATGAAAACATGACTGCACAAGACCACATAAAAGATGTACAATCATACCCATATCATGGCAGCAATATAGGTCAAGTTTGAGAAACAGACAATGATATCAAAATAACAATACAAAAGACTGGAGCAGCTTTTATTGCATTCGGAAATATATGGAGATCAAAAGACATCAAATTCAACACAGAAATCAGAACCTTCAACTCAAACATCATGGCAGTCCTATAGTATGGCTGCGAAACATGGAGGATAACAAAAACAACTAAGAAGTTACAGACTATTATAAATGGATGCTTGCATGGAAGACTGACATGGCACCACAAGATCACCACTGTGGAGCTGATGACTGACATGGCACCACAAGATCACCACTGTGGAGCTGATGATTGACATGGCACCACAAGATCACCACTGTGGAGCTGATGATTGACATGGCACCACAAGATCACCACTGTGGAGCTGATGACTGACATGGCACCAGAAGATCACAACTGTGGAGCTGATGATTTGTTTTATATATAACCTTACTTGCTGCCACATATGTATACCTCAGTCAGTATTATTCTGGAATATGTGACGACTACGTTATATGTCAAGGGTATGTATATGATGTAGTTGTAAGTACAACACAACAGACAGATATACAATTTAATTTTATGCCACCACACTTGTTCAACACTGTGACTCTACCTACATTATAACCACTCTATGAGAATATCTTAAATGAGTCATGATTAACTTTCAAATTCAATATGTATTCGTGCTGTCATTATTGTATATGTGTGCCTGATTCAATTGACAAAGTGAACCAGGAATCACATCAATTTTAATTACAAGTTATTGGTACGAATTTTAGCAGTTGATTCTTGT